>CM065126.1:26340000-26830000 GCA_033026305.1 Cirrhinus molitorella | reverse complement strand
AATTCTAAATACGGCACTTTCATAAAAGCCTTGGACTTTTAATGTAATGATGGCTCCAGCATATATGGAATAGGGTCATTATTTTGTAAATCTGCAAATGTAATAGCTTACTGTTCCTGACACTCATTAACGTTCAGACAATAGCCTCTATTTGACCTCTGGATCAACGCCATGCTTTCGTCCATATTTATATTTATTTTTAACGTTGGTTCGTTTCAGCTCTGTGTGTATTTTAGGTTGTCTGTTTGTGGATATGTGCAGTGCAGACTCTGTCTGCAAGGCGAATATCCATGTGTATCATTAGCACTCGTTTTATTTATTTATTTTTTTTCTTTTGTGCATTTCATTTTAATTTTTTTTTATGCGTGAACATTTAAGAGCCAGATGTTGGGAGGTGATCCGATGAGAGTTCTCGGTCCCCAGGGGTTGGTTACCATAGCAGTTAACATCCCCGCCTCTGCTCGCCCATCTCTCTCACAAGGTGCAGATGCTCTTGATAAAACGTTTTACAACTTTGTGTGCGTCTGCTGGTATGCATACAATCATTTTGTAATTTTAAGGAAAGTAAATATAATCACTTTTCATGAACTAACTTGGCTATGTTGGCACCTTGAGACACCTTGAGAGGTTATGTTTTTGAGTGCATACAAGACGTGTATGATATTTTATCTTTTTGCAAAGAGTCCTTGAAGTGATGTCTGAAACTAGACATGAATGCCCGCTTGATTGCTTGTATAGGTCAAAATCGTCAGGCCTTGTTGAATAAATTAAATTTCATCTCAAAGCATTAAAAAAGTATCACTGTAGGCCTGTTACATACGGCGCAAACAAGCATCAGCGTAGCAGTGCATAAAACATAGCTTAACATTCAAAATCAAAATAAAAAAAAGTAAATTTATTTTATTCAGCAAGGATGTATAAATTGATTAAAAGTGACAGTAAATACATTTATGATGTTAATTATTAAACTGATCAACTCTTTTCAACATTAAAAATGATAATAAGAAATTTTTCTTGAGCACCAAATCAGCATATTAGACTAATTGGTAAAGAATCATGTGACACTGAAGACTATTAAAAATTTAGCTTTGCCATCACACAAATAAATTAGATTTTCAAATATATTAAAGTAGAAAACACCTCTAAATTGTATTAACATTTACAACATTACTGTTTTTATTGTATTTTTAATCAAATATATGCCTTGGTGAACAGAAGAAACTTTCAAAAAATAAAAATCTAACAGACTTCAAACTAGCTTCATAAAAGCTTATATTGCACTATTGATTCAGAAATAATACATTTCCAACATATCTACCACTCAGTGTTTGATCTATGGAACACAATAACGAGACTGAAATATTCATGTATAATAATCAAGGTGCTTTCCGACTAAAGCATATCTGTTCTTTACTTCTTATCATGTGCGATAGAGAGAAAATGAGAGAGGTGTACGTTCACACAGCGAGTTCTGAGCGTTCACACGTTGCTGCAGGAGTGTCAGGTTTGGCGTAGCACCTGACTGCTAAAGGTTAAGTAGTAAACAAAATTATGTTGTTTCACATTGTTCAAAATAATCAAGATAAAGAGTATCATTGGGGGGTCAGGGTGCTTTTCGCACTGAAATTATGCTAAACAGGCAGATCTCCATCACAGTTATTAATTTTTGTTAGCTTAGCCTCTTGGCTTATCTCCCTCCACCCTCCCCCCCGCCTCCAGCTACAGCACATATCTCAGATTAGACTAATATTTAGAGAACAGGAGAGTGGGGCGTCAGATCGGGGGGCAAATCGCATTGCAGCGATGTTCATACCGCTGTAAAGTCGCAATGATAAAGAGTTAATCACATCTTTCCTCTTCCTGTCCTCGTGGGTGGGGATTTGTCCTTGTACTGCATCCTGTGTCTCATGTAGCCCTCGGCTACTGCTCTGTCAGGTTTAGGGACTGTGGGACGGAGGTGAGGAGGGGGAAACATGTTTACCCTGGAAACAAATGGCTCCTCGCTGTGTACTCCTTGAACTTAAAAGGATAGTTCAGCCAAAATGCTAATTCTGTTATCATTTACTCTCTGTAATGTCTTTCCAAAAGACACATCTCTATTTTAGTGTTTTATATATTTATTTATTTTATTTATTTATTTATGTATTTTTTTTTACATTTTATTTTTATTTATTTATTCCTCTGCACATAATATCATTTACTTACCATAATGTCATCCAAACGGTCACTGTAAAAACAAAACAAAACAAAACAAAAATTTACAATCTTAGTTTATTTACTTCTAAACTTTACATTGAATTAAATGTGCATCTTGCTGTGTTTTTTTGTGTGTGTGTGAAATTTGTATCTGCACCAATTATTTTCAGTGCATATCAATATTTTATTTTCAGTGTGTATACTGTATTTAAATACATAATGTTCATTAGCACATAATATCATTGTAATGGTAATTTTTTTATTTTAGTTTTTCTACTTCTAAATTGCACATTTTTTGGAAATTGTTTCTGCACCAGTTATTTCCAGTGCATATGAATTATATTTTATTTGTATTTATTTATTTATTTAGATGTAATTTTATTAAATTATGTTTTTTTCTATTTCAATACATAATATTAATTGGCATATTATATCATTTTTTTTAATTATTATTATTTTGAGTGCATATACATTTTATTTAATTGTATTATTTATTTCATTTTAATGCCTAATTCTTTGGCATGTAATATCATTTACTCATTATAATGTCTTTCCAAAGCCTCACTATAAAAATAAATGCATAAAAATCCAAAGTTGTAATTTGTTTCTGCACTAATTATTTTCAGTGCTTATTAATATTGTATGTTTTTTTATTTTATTTTATTTTAAGTTCATAGGTTCATTTTTCTGAAGGTGACACCCTACTGCCGCAATAGGGCTCGTGCACATGCATGCAACAACTACTTCTAACCTTCTTCTTTAAAAAAGTCAATTATGCCTATTGTTCATGACCCATGTTCAGTTTTAATGATATATCTCTTTACCGTAACGGTACTGAGTTTAATGGTAATATTCTGTTTCCATGCCGTTTATTTATAGAACATGTCAGGATGGTAATAGATGTAAAGCGTTGTTAATGTGTTGCTAATGAAATCTGGACACCAGCAAGTCTGCGAATTGATATAATTCAAACAGCAGTTGCTGCAGAGCGGATGGGTGTTTCAGAGTCGTAATTCAAAAAGCGGAGCAGGGTTCAGCGATTAGGTGTTGGACTAATTTGCTACAAAATAAGTCAATGGGTTTTCAGTGTCTTGGGCCAGCGTGAGCGGCAACGGCTGATTGCATTAGTGCTATAGAGAGCAGGGCTCATAAATATATTTATTAAGCTTGATATTTCAGGAGCAGTGGAGACAGATGTTATCTCCACAGACAATGTGTCATTAATCTCCTCAGAAGTGCGGAGTTTGTGTAGAGAGCAGTGATAACACATTGAAGGACTGAGAGAGAGACTTATGTGTGCCGGCGCTGGTGGGAAGCACAGCAAGGCCTCAAATTTTCATGAATTTATTGAACCACAAACTCAGAGATAATCAAAGATAATCATTTCTCAGATGGGGTGGCTCTGTGTGGGTTTATAGTCGGTAGAAGCAATCAATAGGAAACGCTTACGGAAACGGCAGTTTGTGGAAAAAAAAGAGAAAATTTGAAAGGGAAAAAACAGAGATGGCTTAACATTAAAGTGCAGAATACATCAACTGAAATAAATATTGCTTTGTTCGGTCACATGATGTCTAAAGGATTAAATTGGGATCAGAGGTGTGTTGGGTTTCTAAATTCTAAATTGTTCTGTTTTTTCATTGGCTCTTCTTTGGGCTTGTATGACATGCTCTATGTCTGAAGCCATGTAATTTAAAGCAAAAAATTCACTTTTTATTTAAGCTTGTTGTTAAATTTGTGCTGTTTGCATATATATCATATTTCTGTATTATAGATATTTATCAGGTGATGTTGGATTTAAAGTCCTGCTCTCCCTTTAAAAGGTTTCAAGGCTTACTTGAAAATTGACAGATTTGCATTATATTCTATAGCAGATTTTAAAAGGAATAATATTGTCCATCTTTCATAATACATGATGATGTTGCACTGCCTAAATTAACCTAGAGCATACTAATTTTAATTAAATTCCTCTCTAGATAAAATAGTATAGCTCTATTATACTGCCTATGTGTCAGTTATCAGCTTTAGTATGAAAATAATCAGTAAAATACAGTTTTGTATTGGCAAAGTGTGTCAGAAGTTTTGCCACAGCAGTTGTTCTTAAAGGGATAGTACACCCAAAAATGAAAATTCTGTCATTAATTACTCACCCTTGTGTCGTTCCAAATCAGTAAGACATTCGTTCATCTTCAAAACAAAAACTGGGATATTTTTGCTGAAATCTGAGAGTTTTCTGATCCTGCAAAGACAGCAACACAACTGAAACGTTCAAGGCCCAAAAAGGTAGTAAGGACATTGATAAAATAGTCCATGTGACCTCAGTGGTTCAACCTTAATTTTATGAAACTACAAGAATACTTTTTGTGTGGTAAGAAAATAAAATAATGACTTTATTCAACAATTTCTTGTAATGATGTCCTAACTACCTTTCTAGGTCTTGGACGTGGTAGTTGTGTTTGCTGTCTTTGCAGGCTCAGAAAGCTCTCGGTTTTCATTAAAAATATCTTAATTTTTGTTCTGAAGATGAACGAATGTCTTATGGGTTTGGAATGACATGATGGTGAATAAATAATAAGAGTTTTACTTTTTAGGTGAGCTATCTCTTTAATACGCTGAAGTCGTAGTATATTCCATCGTGCTATTTCCCAAAGAACTTCCTGTCTCTTGACTTTAAACGGCATAAAAAATCACAGATTTGTCCGATCACCTAGACAAAAGCACAAAAAGTCTTCTATGTGTTTTCTTTTCAGGACTGTGCGCCATCTTATTGCTTCCTTGAGCTTCTTTGAGAAAAATCCTCCTGATTCTTTCCACCCAGTCCCTCAGGCTAGACTTCTATATAGAGCAGATGTTCCCTACAAAAGGCCATGAATGTTTAATCATTTGTGTTATTGATGCAGGTTTTGTTTGTTAGTTTGTGCGTGTGTGTGTGTTTGTGTGTGAGTGTAATGCGAGTGTCGGGTATGGGGGGGTTATATGAAGGAGATAAACCGCCTCTAAATCCAGCCCAAGCAGGACAGACTTGTAGAGGAAAGACATTATTAGATGTCATGTCTGTGCCAGCCCTCCATATCCTCAGTGCATTTCATCCCGGCACATCTCAGAGTGGCGCGGACACACACTCATGATCCTTTGTTTTTACACCGCTGTATCTGTGTTATCCTCTCAAAATTGTACTGCGTGAATGCTGTGATTCAGAAATAATCCTGGATTCAGGAACAGCCGTTCGCTAGCCAATCACAAATTCACCTCACAATTTATAAATCTGAAGACGGCATAAACACAAAAGTTTATTTTCATCTGATCACGTACAATGAAAAAAAAAAAATTGTATAAACTATTTGCACTCAGAAATTGGTAGAAAATTTAAGGTAGAAAACCTGAAGTAGTATTTTCGTGTAAAATGTTCTTTACAAAAATAATGCAGTGGCTGAGAGAGCTCAGTGCACTGCAACTTAAGAAAATGCATGCAAATAGAAAAAGCACCAGCAAATTAAGAAAACATCAGTTTGACAGCACATGTTGCAAATACTCACAGCACAACCAAATAAAAAATGCACTGTTAAAATGAAACGTACTGCAAATACTCTGAAACACGCTGTAAGTAGCACAGATCACAATGGAAACCTTTACGAAAATTAACCATGGTTTCTCTACAAATAAAACCAAAAAAAAAAAAAAACATGGTTACTATAGCTAAACCATGGTAACCACAAATTAACCATGGTCTTGCTACACTTAACACAGTGTAGCCATGATATTTGTAGGAAAACTGTGGTTATACATATGGTAGTTTTTTGTGAGCATTTTCAGCACATTTCTGTATTTGGTGGTTTTGTGAGAATTTGTAGCCTATTTCTGTATTTGGTTGTGTTGTGAGTATTTGCAGTGGGTTTTTGTGTTTGGTTGTGTTGCGAGTATTTGCAGTGTGTATCTGTATTTCGTTGTGTTGTGAGTCTTTGCAGTGGGTTTCTGTATTTGATTGTTTTGTGAGTATTTGCAGTCGATTGTATGCCAAGTATTTGCAGCTTGTTTCAGTATTTGGTTGTATGGCAAGTATTTGCAGCGCGTTTCTGTATTTGGTTGTATGGCAAGTAATTGCAGTGCGTTTTTGTATTTGGTTGGGTTGTGAGTATTTGCAGCACATTTTTGTATTTGGTTGGGTTGCAAGTATTTGCAACACATTTCTGTATTTGGTGGTTTTGTGAGTATTTGCAGTGGGTTTCTGTTTGTGCAGCACTTTTCTGTATTTGGTTGTATGGCAAGTATTTGCAGTACGCTTTTGCATTTTATATTTGGTTGTGTTGTGAGTATTTACCGGGTGATTCTGTATTTGGTTGTTTTGCAAGTATTTGCAGCACATTTCTGTTTTTGGTTGTGTTGCAAGTATTTGCAGTGCGTTTCTGGATTTGGTTGTTTTGTGAGTATTTACAGTAGGTTTCTGTTTTTGCAGTGCGATTCTGCATTTGGTTGTATTGCAAGTATTTGCAGCACATTTCTGTATTTGGTCGTGTTGCGAGTATTTGCAGTGGGTTTCTATTTGTGCAACGCATTTCTGTATTTGGTTGTATGGCAAGTATTTGCAGTGCGTTTTTGTATTTGGTTGTGTTGTGAGTATTTGCAATGCATTTCTGTATTTGGTTGTGTTGTGAGTATTTACCGGGGGATTTTGTATTTGGTTGTTTTGTGAGTATTTGCAGTGTGTTTCTGTTTTTGCAGTGCGATTCTGCATTTGGTTGTTTTACAAGTATTTGCAGCACGTTTCTGTATTTGGTTGTATTGCAAATATTTGCAGCGGATTTCTGTTTTGGTTGTGTTGCGAGTATATTCAGTGCATATCTGTATTTGGTTGTGTTGCAAGTATATGCAGCAAGTTTCTGTATTTGGTTGTGTTGCGAGTATTTGCAGCACATTTCTGTATTTGGTTGTATTGCAAATATTTGCAGCGGATTTCTGTTTTTGCAATGCATTTCTGTATTTGGTTGTGTTTTGAGTGTTTGCAGCAGGCTTCTGTATGTGGTCGTGTTCAAGTATTTGCAGCGGGTTTATGTATTTTGTCTCATTGTGAGTATTTGAAGCACATTGAAGATGTTTTCTAAATTTGCTGGTGTTTTTTATATTTGCATTAGGGCTGCACGATTTGGGAAAATGTTCATATTGCAATTATTGAGGTCAATATTGTGATATGCGATTGCGATTACGATTATAATAAACGGTATTGGGGGCACAAAATTGGAGTTCATGAATTATGAGCTTCTAGAACATTGACCTCTTAACTGAAGTTCTTTTCACAAATTGAACATAAATTAAAACAGTATAAATAACCAAAAAATAAACAACACCGTTCTTTCTTAGTCTTATTAAGTGCAAACAATAAGTGCAGCCATAATCAAAGTAGGCTACTCTCTTAATATTCAAAGTGCCACAACCTATTATAGCTTACATGCTAATAACAGCCTAGATATGTCATGTAGCCTAATTTGCGCGCATTGGGGAGTCGCTCTCTTAAAATTGCTTTTCAATGCGCGTGCGAGTCTTACTTTCGGTTTCGTTTTAACTGCCGCGGGAAACGTTCGGCGGTGCTGAGCGTGCATTCTACAATTTGATTTCTTTATGTCTAAACGAAGACTTATAATATGGCGTGAGGCTCACGAACACATCTGTAAGTAGGCTATGCTTTGTTTTGTTATGACATAAATTTGTTGTATTGCCACGTGATGTAGCAACTTTAATTTTGGCTGACATCACGATTGCGATACGATTAATCATGCAGCACTAATTTGCATGTTTGCATGCAATGTTTTTTTTATTGTTTTTTTTTTTTCTCCATTTGCAGCATGTTGAGCTTTCTTGGCCACCGTAGCGTAACAATAAGAACAAATTATTCAAAAATTCTGTTTATATTTTGCTTATTTATACATATAATAATCCAAATATATTAGAGTAGTTGTCAGATGCTAGTGTACAAATAAGGCACTTATCGTAGATTACAATTAGTTATGAATGATATGCATGACATTTTGTCGATGAGTGTGCACTTGTTGGGTTTTTTGTTCAAATTGGATGGACAACTGCATATTCTCTTTTAACAGCAGGAATGTAGCCTTGGACCATTTAAAATACATTCACTGTGAAAATATGCTGTATATAATATGCATCCAAAGGTCAGCAGCTTCCTTTCTGCAGGTAAAAGAAAATATGCAGTTGTCCTTCCGGTTTAAACAATAAATCACACAGTCGTCAAACACATTCTCAAATCTATTTAAATCACATTTGTGTACAGTCATCTGATATACGCTTGTTTTTATTACGTATTATTCACATCCTTTTCAAAACTGACATGCGCTGTTATAACAATCTTTTGCACATGTCGAATAGACATTGCTATCAGTGATAATGTAATTGGACTAATTTGGTATCAAACCCAGTATTCAATTAGATAGGTTTGATTTACCTCAAACCGCATTGGGTGATAAGCATTCACGGACGTGAGGAAACCACTCTTAAACGTTTTAGAGGATGTTCCGTTCTGCTGAAACGATACCCCGCTGTTCGTTATCAGTGCAGAAGCAACCACCAAGGTAGGCTTCTCTGCTGCTCCCTGCTCATCAGGGACGGCAGACCTGCCTGGTTTCGAAACTGAATTTTTATTCAAATAAAAAGTGGTATGTTAGTATTTGAACTGACGGCTGAAGCTGATAATTAGCCTGCATGGAGTCAGCTTTGATTGGCGTTGTAATTGGATTGTCATTGGGCTGAAAACCTATTATCTTTGGCTCATGCCCCATGAAATTTGTTGGAAAAACTTTGCTGCCAGTCATCCGAGCGGCCATCTTGGGCTTGCAAATGAGGTTTAAAGGGAGGGAGATTGGTACTGCTGGGAGGCTCACTTGACTGCGTCCCTCCACACAATTCCATTGGTATTGATTAATGATATTAACTTTGCAGGTATCTGTTCCAGCATGCTGTGTTATTGGCCATTGCTTTGGACTGCTGCTGGTAGAGGAGGAAAGATGAGAAGAGAGGCAACGTGCGAGGTAGTGGAATAATGAGAAAGGAGAGGAAAAAGGAGGGAGAACGTCAAACTGCGGGCGTCTTTTCATTTGCATTAATGTATATGGAGAGTACCGAATATACGTCTTGTAGCAGTGGGTGTTGTTCACTTATAGTGCTTATCAAAGCGATTGTTGGAGTGGGAATTGAGTTGTATCTTAACATACAGTGTTTTCGGTTGCTCTCGCGCACAAACAATGTCACGTAGCGGCATTTTTAACTTGAACTGCGAAGCTTGAAAATGCATCAAACAAAACGGATTTGCATTTTTTTGTGTTTGTCGGTGGCTGTGAGTTTAAAAGGTGTGACAGCATTCCCGTGTGCCTCACACGTACTGAAATGTGCCCTAAAACAATAGGCTGCGGTGATGACGCCTTCCTCAGGTGCGCGTGGGTGTGTGATTGGCTCTCTGCCCTGTGTTTTCTCACTTCACATGCAGATGGCACTGATACATATATTCACACCCATAAGCCCTTGCGCTCAGCCGCCCCGGCCCTCGGGACCACCACCGCCGCCGCATCCATGTGAGCGCTAGCATCACGCGAGAGAGGTGCATGGAGAATGACGCCCCATGGTGAAAATGATTATTTTCTGTAAAGTTGAGAGGGAGCTCAGCGTGTTGGAATGTGTTGGGAGGAGACGGGATAGCAGATCCCCCCAGTAGATCCCATACAGCCATACTGCATTTAATGACTGCTGTCAACATACACATACACGTAAAACCTTATTTAGTTTTACATACCAGCACATTAACCTGCATCTTACTTAGTAACCATCTTATTTACTAACCATTTATTGATCTAAAATAGTGCTGTACTGTGAGTATTTTAATTAAATTGACAGTTCCTGCCAAAATGAAAATTCTGTAATGATTTACTGTACTCACTGTACTTATTTGCTTGCTTACTTTCTTTGCTTGCTTAAAATAACCTTTTAACCAATTTTGTCCATTCAACAAAAGTCAGAAGGGTCCAAAACAACTGTGTGTGTGTGTTTGTTTTATTTACATTTTTATTTCATTTTTAATTGTAGTTAATTACATTGAATTGAACTTAATGTTGAGTTTGACTTTATTTTTTTTTTTTATTATTATTTTTTTTATTCAGTTTGCTTAAAGTAACAGAAGTGTGTGTGTGTGTGTGTGTGTGTGTGTGCGTGTGCATGTTTGTGTTTTCTTTTTTTATTTATTTGTTTTCGTTTTAGGTATCTGCAATAACTATGGAAGCCTGTTTCCACCACTGAATAAAAAATTTAAAAAGTAGTTGCGACTTTTTATCTCACAGTTCTGACTTTTTTCTTACAATTTCGAGTTTACATCTAAATTTTTTTCTCAGAATTGTGAGATATAAACACAATTGCAAGAAATAAAGTCAGAATTGCGAGAAACTCAGTATCATCTCTACCTGCTCTGAGTGTCACTTCATTAGCATTTTACCGTTTAATTTGAGAAAATTACGTCATATCACATTTGCAGCAGCTGCAAGTTCTTCACCGCAACTTGTCAAAATAAAAGTTTAATGTTAAACTGTGTCAGAAATATATTACTATTTAGCAGTCTTAAGACTTAATGTAACAACAATGCTACTACTACTAATAAATATGATTACATATTTATTTTTAAATAAGTAATCACATTTGTTTTCTTTTTATTTTTTACAGTAAACCTCAATTGTGCAGCACTTTGTTTGCCAAAACATAAAAGGGTTTAATTTTCATTTAATCAGGATAAATTAAATGAATGTTTTATGCCTTCATCTGATTACCAAACAGTACATTTTATAGGGCCCTATTATTTGTTTTAAAAAAAGGACCCTATACAAAAAATAATAGGTTTAAAATATAAGCCTTAATGTCTGATGTTAACTGTTCATTTTTAAGAAATATGAATAGCATTTGTATTAAAAATTTATTCACTGAATGTAATTTAAAAAAAATCAAAATATTTCTCAGAAATGCAAGTTTATATTTTGCAATTCTGACTTCATAATCAGAATTGTGAGAGAACAAGTTGCAAGATTTAATTAATTAATTTATTTTTTTATTCAGTGATGGTAACGGGCTTCCATAGTAATAACTGTGACTATTTTTTTGGTCCGATGAATATCACCATTGCACACAAAAGGAACAATAAACATGAGACTAAAATGCTTAAAGTGTTCTTAAAGTGGATAATCAATGGTTTGCCGTGCATTAAAGAATTTTAATGCATGACATGGAGGCTAATAACCGCCCGACTCGAAGTGCATTAAAATCCTTTCTACTACGGGGCAGCTGAATGCTTGTTTCTGATTGGCTGAATGTTCTAAAGGTGTGCATTATTTTCAGGGAAACGCACGGCGAACGTAGTTCTAGGCAGCTCCTGACTGCATTACATGTCAATATCACATCGCCACACTATTTCAGCTATTTCAAAGGACCTTACAGCCTAAAACAGCAAAATAAACAAAACCCACAACGACACTGGCCAAACAAGTACAGCAGGATAAAAACGACAGATTATTTCCATGTTTTTACCGCAAAATTACGTTTAATTATGTACGAAAAGCACACACTCTTTTCCTCCTACACTCTCTCTCTTACAGACGCACACACGTTAGCATACGCATTAATGTTGTTAGCGCTGCAACATTAGCTGCTCTGCGCTAATGTTGTTAGCGCTGCTACTTATAGTGAAACAGTTTCACTATAAGTAGAGACGCTGCTGCTGATCATGTTTGAGAGAAGCACAGACTCACAGAGGTCATTTACAAGCTTAATCTCTTTCTTTCTCTCTCTTTCCTGTCTGTCTAAACTGCATTATTAACTGCATAGTCTGCTATCAACGGCTTAAGCGTCCTTACTAGGTCTAAAATGATGTTTTGGAATTAGCAACGAAGGAGTTGGATGAGCTGTGTAAGAAATTAATCCTACTCACAATAGCGTTTTAAGGGCAACAACCGGACAAATGCCTTGAAATATATCATCTGATCAATGTTATGTGGTGTGGTAACTGTAGTATAAGCGGAATAATTGACTTCAGGCCATTGAATTCCTAGAAAATAATGAACATCCGAGGTGTAACAGCCACATCACCACCTCGGGTGTGCATTATTTTCTAGGAATTCAACGGCCCGTCGTCAATTATTCCTTACTTAACACATGGCAAACTGTTGATTATCCCGCTTGGTAATTTGCCAAGCTATAGACAAGTTAAAACTAGAATTGCTCTTTGCAGCGCAATATTTGATGGAATGGATAAATATAACAGTTATTTTCGTCAGTTATGGGACGCAGATCTAGCATTCTGCCCGCTTCAAATCAGACACTGAGATGAAATAGTGAGTATCGATTGATCAAGAGAGAGAGGGAGAGATGACAGTTGTGCGTGTTAGTCTGGTGTTACCTGAATGCTGCGCGTCTCTCTCTACAAGCAGCTTATTAATTCAAAATTTTGGTCCAATGAATATCACCATTGCACACAAAAGGAACAATAAACACGAGACTAAAATGCTGAAAGTGTTAAATTAAGACAATTTATGAGAACAACTACATATTTTTACTTCAAACTTGCGTTATAGCTTCGATCAAGTGTTTGAAATGGATTTTAATGCACGACGTGGAGGCTAAAAACGCTCAACACGAAGTGCATTAAAATCCTTTAATGCACGGCAAACCGTTGATTATCCTGCTTATTCCATGGTCATTTGCCAAGCTATAGACAAGTTAAAACTAGTATTGCTCTTTGCAGCGCAATATTTGATGGAATGGCTAAAAATTACAGTTGTTTTCGTCAGTTATGGCACGCAGCTCTAGCATTCTGCCCGCTTCAAATCAGACACAGAGATAAAATAGTGTAGTAAGATCACATTTTTTTAATGAAGTATAGCATTTATTTCAATTAAGTATTGATTAAGAGGGAGAGAGAGAGAGAGAGAGAGAGAGGGAGAGATGGGAGAGTTGTGCGTGTTAGTCTGGTGTTACCTGAATGTTGCACGTCTCTCTCTACAAGCAACTAATTAATTCAAAAACAGCGGTTTTACCACCTCGTTGCTGAGGAATGTAATGTAGCGATCTAGTATCTAGGCTATTTTATTAATAAGAATCACGAGGAAGCGCTGACAACAAGTTTATGTATGTGCGCAGCATAATGCGATCTCCAACCACTCTCTCTCTCTCTCTCTCTCTCTCTGTCTCTCTCTCTCTGAGAGAGAGTGTCTGTGTGTTAGTGTCTGTGTGTTAGTGTTCAATCAAGAAAACACCGCATTAATATAGAACGGTGATTAAACTGACTTGGAACTACCTGTGCATTAAGCGGTTTTAATGCATACCTGCCAGCTAATCAGAATCCAGTATCCAGACTTTCCATGGAATAAATAGTGATAAAGGCTATGTGATTTGCATTGCAATGTAAATATACATTATCCATATAAAAATACTTGAGATGTCTTGAAGAACACAGATTAACCATATACTGTTATAATCGTGTGCTTATTCTCATCACATTTCATCATACAAAACATTTCTTTGTGCATTTTATTCAGCTACAGCGACAGCTGGATGGCTGCCTTTGCTTATATATGTAACGTCATCCTGGAAAGTCATTTGTTTGATTAGTTCTATGAGTCTGCTTGTGGACTTTCTGCGTGAGGGTGCCCTCCGGTGTCGAGTATGAATGAAACAAATCACACATGAGAGTTTAATGACACTGGTGGTGGATTATTATGTGTCATATTCTTTGTGTACTGTTCATTTATAAATATCCCCAGTACCAGTATATTGCAACACTCCTAAATATTTAATTATTTAAATTTCACGAAATACTGGTATACCGCGGCACACCATTTGAATTCCGGTCTATGTTTTAGATAGTAAATATGGTATGATAGTCTGTATGGATAGTTTAATTGCATTTATAACCAGTGTGTAAGAGTTTACTTGTTAACGTAATGTACTTTACATTTAAGGCCTATGTCTGCTTGCATTAAGTTTACATGTTTATGAAATTTAGCACAGCAGAGTGTGAAAATTGAGATACTTTGTAATAGATAATTTGCTAGTTGCACACAAGGGAGCTGATCGTAATTGAGCGTATTGGTTTGTGTATTTGCTTGCAAACATGGACACACTGCGATATGGTAGATGACATTTTTGAAACTGAGCACGGTACACGGCAGTCTGTAACCTCTTTATGCGAGCATTGTTGATCAGCCCATTCCAACTGTCATCTTATTTGCATGCGATGGACGCATCATTATTCACTACATTTGATGTCCACAAAACACATTAGAACTGTTTCCTTGAGCAAAATATTAAGGACCCGCCGTAGCAGACATCATTTGTGTACCCAAATTGTAAAATGTAAATTGATATGTAAGAAAATGGCCCATTAACTTTTTCATTAATGGTTATAATGCATTTTGAGTGTCATCTGTGCAGAGAGAGCACATGTTCATTTGAGACGGGAACTGGGTAGCTCCACACAAACACACTTTCGCTCACAGATATTTATTTATTTATTAATTTTTCTGCCCGCTGTGAAATCATGTGTCTGTTTATGGTGTTACTATTAATCAAGTCAAGTCAGCAGTATGTTCAGTAACACTTTCCAGAAACACTTTCTATATGTACTGCATAATACAGAAATACTTAATGCTTTATTAAAATATTCATAATGCTTTATCATGCTTATTGTTATCTGTTATGTCTAGAGTTGCAAATCTGGAACCATTTCTTATTTATAACAGGTTGCATAATTTTAATGCTATTTTAATGACATTTGCTGCCGTGGCACTGCATTTACAGGTGCTTCCCCAAAAATGTTGAAAGAATCATTAATGGAATTGTTAAGCAGCGGAAT
The DNA here is from genome assembly GCA_033026305.1 of Cirrhinus molitorella. Taxonomy (NCBI): domain Eukaryota; kingdom Metazoa; phylum Chordata; class Actinopteri; order Cypriniformes; family Cyprinidae; genus Cirrhinus; species Cirrhinus molitorella. The sequence continues at coordinate 26,814,918 of CM065126.1, read as the reverse complement.
TTAAATACTTTTTGATTTCTTTACTAAACTGTAATTTGTAAACATTTAAAGCAGGCTTAACCTTATATTAGTACTCAATACTGATTACTGTCATACTTTTAAAAATACTTAAATACAAATTTAAAATCATAACAAGATATCATTTAATAGCTATGATACTGTTTTTGAATAACAATGCAAAGATTTAAATAGCTTAACTATGAAAGGGAAAAACTGGCATCTAACAATGCCTTGGGGAAAACTAACAGTTAATTTAAAAAATAAAGCATATACACAAACCCAAGTAGGAAATAAAACAGTTATCCAATAAACATGTGTCCTACTCTGTGTCCTAAACTCATGAGATATTGGTGTCTCATATTTTAGAGCACTCAATGCAGTAGTTGGGAAGAAATCAATTAAATCTGTATGTGTGTGGAAATATTCAAATGTAACTCCCTTTGTAATCGTTAACATTTTCGTAAGTAACTGTAATTGAATTACATTTATATATATATATATATATATATATATATATATATATATATATATATATAATATTCTATTACGAGTAACTAGTTACTCCAATATGCAGTGTGTCCAAAATACCTATTACATACTAAATGTATTTTATTGTGTATTTTTCTACATATTTAAAACTTTTTTTTCCCACAATAAAATCTAAATTGGAATTTTTCGCTATCTTTTTTATGTGTGTGCAGACAGACGGACAGCCAGACAGACGTCTTATGAGTGCATGTGTTCAAAGTGTGAACGTGTTCGTTTGTTCAGTTGTCAAATTTAGCTCTCTTCAGAGCTGTCTTTCCTGAGCGGTGAATAATTAGACAGGATTCATAGAGGATTCATAACGGCAAGACAAGCTTTCCTATATTTCGCCTTCACTCTTCCAGCTGTTAAGACACATTTACCTGCCATAACAGATCTCACAATGTGCCCTTGTTCAGTGTACAGTGTAGCCTCGCTTCCACCTTTTACACAGGCTTGAGCGCATTTAACACAAGTGATTAACACACTTTGATGTTTTGAAGAGGATCTCTAACTGTGACCAGCCCTGTTGTGAGTCCACCTCTGTCCTCGCTGTGGAAGAGGGGATTATTTTTAGTACAAAGCAAAACACGATTCACTGAAGTATGATGACGACATAATGGCCGCCGGTGTGCCGAGGCGTTTTGGTTGGCTGCCTACAATGGATTTAATGATCTGTTCTCATGCTAATACGTGCATATATGACACATCCATTGATATGCCTTTTGTCGCTGTGTGTCTTTGGTGTGTTGAGTGCAAACGTGTGCAACTCCAAAAACGTATGAGTAATTTCAAAGCTAACGTACGCTGACGTAGCACACCTTCACTTTACGAGTTCCCGCTATTTTAGAAAAAAATCAGTGATTTTTGAATTTTGCATAATTAATGCTTAAAAGCTGAAAAAAATGACAAAACAACTTCTACGAGACAGCTGTGAGAGGCTGAGTTACTGTTGGCGTAGCAACCGTCACAGCTCGTCCCCGCCACCCTGCTCGAAAATGATCGATTTTCTTTAATTTTCTTCTGCATCTTCCACCAGAGAAGGAGAGGGAGGGAGAGGAAAAAAATGAATAAATAAAAAAGAGGAGGCTATCTGTAACCTATCCCTTCATCCTGGCGTGAGCTATTCAATCCTGTCTATTAGATTTACTGGAGAGGAGCAAGACATTAACACAGGCACGCAGGGAAAAAAGAGAGAAGGAAAACACTGCCACAGATAATGTGGATGTTTCATGCATAATCTCTAATATGAGAAATGTATTAATAGGGAAATTATTGTGCATTCAATTATTTTGAAATGGCTGGCTGAGATGTTGTGATTTGGCGGTGTCCTGATAGCAGTGGCGCAGCAGGGAGCTCGGTGAGTGATGAATAACTTAATCTCCTAATCCGAAAATGGGCAGCGATCAACAGTACCGCTCTACGGAGCGGCCAATAAAATGAAAGCACCGAAGAATGACAGATGAGAGCTGGGAAGAGACGAGGAAATAAGAAATAGATAAACAAATAGAACAATAAAGCAGACGGTTTTAAAGCGGCGTAATTCTGTCACATTCATTAAAGCCAGAGAGCAAAATAAAACAATGCGAGATGGAGTGGCAGAAACATTACCTTTAATGTGGGTATCGTGTGGCGCGTTTGATGAGCTGCTGGCTCTGCTTTATGTCCTCTATTCAGTGTGACTCTGAATGAAATCAACATAGGATCTTTAATCAACCTGAAAAAAAGGCAAGATTTACTGAATTAAACTGCATCCCTGTCAGTATGTACAGTTTGTACAGTGTGATGATGAAACCGTGTGTGTAAAGTGTACTGTATGCATATACTACCGTTCAAAAGTTTGAGGTTTATACCATTTTTTCCCCCCTAAGAAATGAATATGTTTATTCAGCAAGGGTGCATTACTTTATAATGTTACAAAGATTTCTATTCTAAATAAATGCTGTTATTTTGAACTTTCTATTCATCAAAGAATGTTTTACCAGTTCAGTTGTTACACCAAAGTAGCATTTGAGAATGATTTCTAAAGTATCATGCGACACTAGAGACTAGAGTAATGGATGCCATTTAAAATATATGTTTAATTAAAATAACAGTTATTTTAGATTATAATAATATTTAACAATATTACTGTTTTAACACATTTTTGATCAAATAAATACTGTCTTGAGCATGATTCGAATGCAAATTATTTCTCATGGGGACGTTTCATCATTTCCATGGGTTAGTTGGTGATTTTATTGCAATCCCAGTCCAAAAAAAAAAAAAAAAATCTGGCTGAAATTTCTTCTGTCTTTTGACAAACACCAAGGTCGTGTCGTAGTTTAATTGCAATCTAAATCCACATTTCTGAGTTTGCAAGAACAAATCGATGAAACTTTATAGCATATACACAAAAATAAAGCATATACACAAACCCAAATAGGAAATCAAACAGTTACCAAATAAACATGTGTCCTACTCTGTGTCCTAAACTCCTGAGATATTTGTGTCTCATATTTTAAAGCAGTCAGTGCAGTTTTGGAAATAAATCAATTAAATCTGTATGTGTGTGAAAATATTCAGATGTAACCCCTTTGTAATCGTTAACATTTTCGTAAGTAACTATAATTGAATTGCACATTTTTTTCCTCAGTAACTGTAACAGATTACATTTTTATATATTCCATTACATGTAACTAGTTACTCCCATATGCAGTGGGGTCTGAAATACCCCATTAAATACTACTAGTATCATGTCATCATTTCCAGGGGTTAGTTGGTGATTTTATTGCTGTCCAAGTCCAGAATGTCAGTGTTTTTCTCCCACCATTTGTGTAAAAAATCCTGGCTGTATTATCTACTGTTTTTTGACAAACACCAAGGTAATTTGTAGTAATTTAACTGCAGTCTAATTCCACATTTCTAAGTTTGCAAGAACAAATCGATTAAAATGTAACTGTTTAAATCATTTTTGACCACTGACGAACACAATACTGTATCAGAATCAGAATTAGCTGTGTGCAAACACACATGGTACATACATACATACATATGTGACCCTGGACCACAAAACCAGTCATAAGTGTCAATTTTAATATTGAGATAATACATTATCTGGAAGCTTATTAAAGCTTTCCATTGATGTATGGTTTGTTAGGATAGGACAATATTTGTTTTGAGATGCGACTATTCGAAAATCTGGAATCTGAAAAAAAAAAAAAAAAAAATCTAAATATTTTCCGTCCAAAGAAGTTCCTAGCAATGCATATAACTAAAAAATTAAGTTTTGATATATTCACTGTAGAAAATATACTAAATATATTCATAGAACATGATCTTTACTTAATATCCCAATGTTTTTGGTATAAAAGAAAAAAAATATATAATTTTGACCCATACAGTGTATTTTTGGCTTTTTTTTTGCACTTTGCTGTAATTTGCATGCATGTTTATTACTGGAAAAAATACTGAAATGCTGGAAAGTATTTACAAGAACAATGTTTCATAACTGCCTCACCACAGCGAGTGGGAGCTGTTAAGAGCAAGAGAAGAACAGCATGTAAACATTTGAAATGGGTCATTATTGTGGCTAACAGGTATACCATGCAATTTTAAAATAACTAGTATATACAGTTAGGCCTATAATTACATACATAAAAATATAAACCAAGCAGCTTTATATTTAACTTATATAAATAGGGTGTTGCATTAACTTATTTCTGCTAATCTCCACTTTTAATGATATCCATCATTTTGAGAGATACAATGCAAGACAGAACACCATTTTAACCATTTCAGTTTTTTAATCAAATAATATATAGGATATTAATAAATCTGAATTTATTCTTTTTATTCCAAGCATATGACATTTTATTTTCAACAGACAAACATGCAATGAGCAGTGTGTTTTTGGTTCGTAGGATCACTGAACTCGCTTTTTGGCTGTGAAAAAATTGCCATCCGAATCCGTGAGTTTTATCACTGAGGTGCCCTGTAAATTTATTTATTTATAAATTTACACATGAGAAACAATTACCGTCCGAATAGGGCTTTGGTGAGCATAAGAGATTTCCTTCAAAAATACTTTTTACAGGGTCTTTTTTTGGGAGGGGGTGCTCTTTTCATTTCATCATTTTCTCACTGAGGTCCTATAGTATAGCATGGCATGAATTTGAGGAAGCTAACGCTAAAATAAAGAAAAAAAAAAGTCATGTGACAGGTATCCCACTGATTTTTTGTGCTTGTGAGTTTGTTGCAAACAAAATATGTTCAGGTCTTGTATGGTCTTATATGGTGCTTTTACAAGTGTACAGTACACCCACAGTCAGATGATTACAGGTCATTTGTATGTTGTCAGTGTGTTTGTATTGTCCTCTGGGCTGAAATAGCATCTGCTTTGCCCTGTTTGTGTACATGTACAAGGAGCCAGTGTCCAACCGTGCCCTGAGAGACTGAAGAATGGTGTCATCAGAAGGTCAAGGAGTCTCTTTCTCCCTCTCTCGCTCTCTTTCTCTCAATTACAAAACTGCAGCGATGTAAGGTACTTTATATGAGCTCTTTTAAACTCAGGGTAAAAGCTATACCTTTTACTCCCTTACGAGGGTGAGTAAATGATGACACAGTGTTTATTTTTGGTTAAACTATCCCTTTTAGGTGTAGACTTTGTATTATAGTAATGTGTTTTTAGAATAACCATCACTGTAGATAGATCAATTTGAGTCAAGTATAAACCCGGTTCTTAATTAGTCTAAAAGTCATAAAATTCTAATGTTAAATTCACTGTAAAATCATTTGCTGAAACATTTCATGCAATTTCGTTTACTTCAACATCTGCTTTTTCCTAGAGTGTTAGATACAGTTTTTTTTTTGCATCAAAAATGCTAAAATGAGAAAATCTCTGCTGACTTTAACTAGTCAGTTAAAAAGTGTTTAATTTTTACAACATTTAAATGCTTAAGTACAATTAAATAGGAATCTTTTTTGTAGGTATTTTGACATAGTATCTATACTTTAACTAAAGTAAATTTCCTCTGTACTTTTTGCACCTCTGCAGTTGTTGCATTTTGACTGAAAAACAATGATTTTTTTTTATTTATTTTTTATTTAATCTTGAACTATTCCTTTAAGCTCAAGGGTTGACACTTTACTGCCTCATCAAAATTTTATTATATTTTTATTTATTTATTATTTTTAAAATAGCACGCACTGATTAATCATTCACAATAAGAGCAGGAATGTGCATTAAGAAGTATTTTTTTTATTTAATATTAATTTGATGTATATGTAGTTTGTGTGTGCTGTGCATTTCTGCTTGATTTTGCTCTCTTCTATTGTATTCTCTTCAATTTCTATTCTCTTATATACGTAAGAATAGAAATAAGAAGACAAAAATATCCAGTTAGAATGTGCTTGTACAAAGTAGTATCAGGATATTTAACGGTTTTGCCACAAAGATTCTTGTTTAAACATAACTTAAAACATAGAAGTGATCACCTGTTTCGTGATAAGCACACATAGAACAACACCATCTGCAATATGTCACAACAAACCATTATTTTGTCTCTGATGGTACATGTGTTTAATTGATAACACTAAAATGTCTTTGCCTCTGGCTTTTTCTCTAAACAATTGAAGCAATTTTGTAGAGACAGAAGGCATTACAAGTGTTAGAGGAGGAGTTTGCTGGGTGTGCGGGTGTTGAGGCTCACGTTAGCGTGTTGAGGGTCCGTGCGAGGGCTGAATGACAGGCAGCAGACGGGCAGGTCAGGTAGCATGTGGCGTATGGCAGGTATGCTTCCTGTGTCTAAACAGAAGCGTGTATAAGTGTAGCCCTGGCCTTCTCTGACAGTAAGACACCATGCAGCTGCTGGCTTGATTGAGACATCTGTATGAAGCAGATGGAGTTTGAGAAAGAACTGGGTTTGATGTCTATCACTGACATTTAAACGACACACCACTGCGTTCACTCGGCTGATGCTGGACAGGAGACCACTCGTAAGATTGACTGCTGGACCTGGACTGCGTCTTCAAGACTGCTGACGGTCTCAAAAATCCCATTTGTTTCATCAAGTTTGCCTTGCTTCATGTAATCATAACTAAATCCCACCGTTCATAGCAAGAGCAGAGTTTTATTAAAAAAGTTTTGTATTTCTGCTGAAGACGAGGCCTCTAATGTAGTGTCTTTTTTTGATATATGTTCCCCCATAGACCTATCAAAGGCCTTTTTGTGCATTTTCTGCCTTGATTTCGTATGGAAATGTGTGGAATTAAGCAGAATGTATTTGAACATGGTCAGATGTGTTAAATGGAAGGAGCTCCACTGCGCTGTACTGCACTTATGATTAATAGAATAATCACATTAAATACAGAAATGTGTCAACTCATATTATAGTGTGGTAATTGGTTAGCATTATCATTTATATTATCAATAGTCAGATCAATTATTATTATTTTATTTTATTTGATGAATCCCTCAATAAAGGACATATAATAAGGTTTAGAAGTGAAGAGCTATACTCTGGTAAAATAATTGATTAGTAATTGGACATTGTTCATTAAACCATGCAAACATATCACTAGAGCACAGTGTCCCCCGAAAAAGTACAGTTTAGACTATAATAAAATAGTTCTTTTAAATTATAATATTTTACAATATTACTGTTTATGCTATATTTTTGATCAAATAAAATCAGCCTGAAAGACTTGTTTTAAGAACATTAAAAAATGTGTTGATATTTGATATTATGTGATATTATGAGAAGTATGGTGATGATCTGAATCTTGAAAACATTAATGACGGATGTAAATGAGGACAATCCAATTGTCCACATCAATTTATATAGCTTAAATATATTACAGTAAACATTATTTTGTACTATTTTCATGGAAAAGAGCTGAAAATATTGTGATAACAAATTGTTTGGTATACAATTAAGTTGATTTTTTTTTTTTTTTTTTTTTTTAGGTTTTCTTTCTAAGTATCCAGTGAAACCTGCTGGTGTAAACATACCTCTGATTGGGAATCACTGATGTAAAGGACAAACAAGCACAAAACTTATCGATATCCACATCAAATCATTCAGGTGTGTATTTGTGTTTGCTGTGTTTGTTATTTGTGTACAATGCTGTTTAGGATGAGTGTGATTGGTGAAATTCTTTCAAGTGTGAGAATCTCTCTCTCTCTCTCTCTCTCTCTCTCTCTCTCTCTCTCTCGCTCTCTCTCGCCGTGCTGCTGTAAATAAATAAAAGATAGGGTCTGGTGATACAGCAGGTCTCAGATGTGTAAAAGCCACAACTCTCATATCAGATCTGGATTTGTGTCTCCCGCCAGGGAGTGCAAACACACAGTTGCAACCTTCCAAAACATAAACACTCTTCCTCCATTTTCCTCCCTCTTTGTCCTTTCCTTTTTTCCTTCTGCCTTATTAATGTCTATTCCTTGCTGTGTTGGCCAAGCAGGCCGTGATTCCTAATGAACACGCACAAGACCCCCGGGCAGCACTTAAACTTTAAAACATCTATTATTAGGATCACCAAAACACCACTGGTGACCTTGCAGAAATTTAGAAATGTGCCTTTTTTTCGATATCTCCACATTTCTTCCATCACGAGAACCGAGAGCAGGTGTGGATCGACGAGCCACCTAAAGTCCGACGACTGAGCTTGCTTTTGGTTGCCATAGCATTGGGATTATTAAGAGATCCAGTGGCTGCCTGGTTCCTCTTTTATGATTCTCAGACTGAATAAAAATTTAAAAGGCCATTAAACACCATTACCCCCTCCATCGCAGGTGTCACTGCCAGGGATGCAGAGTGAAGTAGCTTATTTTTCTATTAGGCGGAGAGAGAAAAAGAGAGAGAGGCCGATTGTAAGACCAGTGCAAATGAATCTTTGCTCTAGAATGGCCAAACGGTCAGACTCTAATTAGCCTGCCCTGCTCCTCTTTATCTAATGGAGCTTTGAGCGCTGAAAAGGGTAAGCCTTTCCAAACATCTAAATGGCTTATATTAGGCTTGCTTGGCTCAATGGGAGTTTGGCCATCCTTGAGTGTGTGAAGGGCAAATGGGGGTTTCGAGACTAAACTTGAGCGAGAACAACCGCCATGATTGACTAGAAGAAGCATGAGGAGAAGTGGTGATTTGAGATGTTTGCTTTTGTGAGCCTTTCCGAATGGTATCGATCAGGCCGATTATTAGGTTGATATTTAGGATTTTGAAGTTCATTTTTAAGTCTGAATTTTGGTTTTAATATAAATGTTGATTTTGTTTACAAATAATATTATATGAATTTAATGTATGAATAGCCAACCCGATCTCACAGCATTTCATACATATGGCAAATTTGTAGGAATTTGTACAACCTCAAAACGTGCAAATTCATACGTATTTCACGAGATGGCAAATTTGTGGGAATTTGTACAATTTGTGAAAAGTACAAATTCGTACTAAATCTCTAATTCATACGAATATGTGCAACCTCACTCATATGAGTGAATTTGCATCATTTGTGAAAAATCTTTTTTGAACGACCTCACTCATATGAATTTGCACAATTTGAGAAAAATCATATGTATTTTACTAGGTGGCTATTTCGTAGGAATTTGTATGACCTCACTTGTATGAATTTGCACAATTTGTGAAGATCATACATATTGATTAGGTGGCTAATTCGTAGAAATTTGTATGACCTCTTATGAATTTGTACGATTTGTGGAAAATCATACATACTTTACTAGGTGGCTGATTCGTACAAATTTGTACAACCTCACTCATAAGAATTTGCACGATTTGTGAAAAATCATGTTTTTTACTAGGTGGCTAATTCATAAGAATTTGTACGACCTCACTTGTATGAATTTGCGCGATTTGTAAAAAATTATACATACTTTACTAGGTGGCTGATTCGTACGAATTTGTATGACCTCACTCGTAAGAATATGCATGATTTGTGAAAAATCATATGTACTTTACTAGGTGGCTAATTCATAGGAATTTGTAGGACCTCACTTGTATGAATTTGCATGATTTGTGAAGAGCGTACATATTTTACTAGGTGGCTACTTCATACAAATTTGTATAACCTCTTATGGATTTGTACGATTTGTGGAAAAATCGTACATATTTTACTAGGTGGCTAATTCGTACAAATTTTTATGACCTCACGTTTACTAGGTGGCTAGTTTGTATGAATTTGTACAATTTGTGAAAAATCATACGTGTTTTACTAGGTGGCTAATTCATAAGAATTTGTACGACCTCACTCATAAGAATTTGCACGATTTGTGCAAAAAAAAAGTACTTTACTAGGTGGCTAATTCATAGGAATTAGTAGAACCTCACTTGTATGAATTTGCATGATTTGTGAAAAATCATACATATTTTACTAGGTGGCTGATTTGTATGAATTCGTACAATTTGTGAAAAATCATACATGCTTTACTAGGTGGCTGATTCGTACAAATTTGTACAACCTCACTCATAAGAATTTGCATGATTTGTGCAAAAAAAAAAAAGTACTTTACTAGGTGGCTAATTCATAGGAATTGGAATTGGAATAGCATGTTCACATTATCTTTTTTGGTCGTTGCAAAAAGTCACACAGCTTTATTAATTTAGTAAAATGATTGTAGATAATTCACTTTTAGTATTTTTTTTTTTTATTATTGTTTTATTTATTTATTGTTTTTATCTGTATTTTATTTTAATGTACACTTCTTTTGCCCACACTCTTGACTTTTAGAAGTCTTGAATAGTTAGTTTCCTAACTTCATTTCCTTTGATTAACTGCTCATCAGTGAGACTTGTGTTCTTGTTGACGCAGGTGAGCAATGGCTTGGACCTGCAGAGTTAGCTGGATGTCTCGTTCTTTTGGCTTCAGCCTGGAAAAGTGCTGATTGTGGAAGGGGTGCTGGAGGAGCTCTCTCTTGGGCAGATGGTGGGAAGACAGGGGGAGTAGTCACCCTGCTGCTTGGCCAACAGGGACACACACACAGACGCATTCACATACGGCACACCCACACAGGAAACATTAGAACAACGATTTGTCATAGTCTTTCATTTCGACAGAGGAGTTCTTTTGTTGTTGGAAATAAGCCTTGTGAGTTTATTATTATCTTCCTCTGAGTCAGTACGTTTAAGAGTTCAGCAGACACCTCTTATGATGGTGACGGGCCGTTCTTCATTCTCTAACTGTCCACAAGCTATTTATGAAGAGCTACTCTCAAACTAGCCATCAAAGTTTTCTTGTTCGTTTCGACAGCTTTTATGATACCAGGACAAAGGAAACCAAAACACTTCTTGCATAGCAGGGCTCAACAATAAGTATTGTTTTTTAGTGATAGACTAATATATCAGACAGCTTGGTTTCCAACGATATTTGGTGTTTTTTGAGATTATCAGCTTCTGTATATTATTATTATTGTTATTTTTTAGGTACTTTTGTGTCTACATAATATAAAGATAGAGTGTGTATGTGTGTGTGTCTACTTAATTATTAGGTATTACAACAAATAATAATTTACAAATAATGATTTGTTTTATTGCTTAAAGGGATAGTTCACCCAAACATTATTCTGTCATTAATTACCCACGTTGTTCCAAATCTGTGAGACCTTTGTTCATCTTCAGAACACAACTTAAGATATTTTTGATTAAATCTAAGAGCTTTCTGGCCCTGCATAGACAGCAACACAGCTACCACGCTAAAGGCCCAGAAAGGTAGTAAGGACAGTTAAAATCAATACTGTCAACTGGCCCCAAACTCTTTCAAATTAGCCCTTATTCTGATCATTGAGCTCTGCCTAGAGAGATCTGCTTAAAACATCCTTGACAACAAACGGCGAGAGATGCAGATTGTGGCTGTCTTGTCTGTTAGACTGGTGGTATCAGGAGGGGCGTCTTCATATTTGAGATCCCTGTAGCTAAGCTTACGCATTTGACTCAGTTCCACATAACCCAACATGCTGTTCGACACTATCCATCCGCTCCCATATGGTAAACCTGGGCTGCGGCTTTGTCAGCTTCCAGGTTTTTTTTTTTCTTTCTTTCTTTTTGTCAGCCTTAAAAACAGACAAACACAGTGAGAGGTGGGCTAATTACCACAGGCCTTCCTGTAATTACTCTTCCAGAGCTGCAGACAGGTTGGGTACAGACAGATCTGCTGTCTCTCTTACATGCTTATCTGCTGCTCACCAGACAGCTCACAAGTTCTACGTGGATTTGAGGTTCAGCTCGTCCAATGAGTTGAGAGTCAGGAGTTGTCAAACATGGTTATGGTGACGTTCCGGTCTTCAAACTCTAACATGCCAGTGATTGGCCATGGTTTTCATAGCAGTAATTCAGCAAAGACATATTTCACTTAGGGAAAAAAAAGTCCAAGTTAATGTGTCTCTCTCCTCTTGCAAATTCCTCAGAAAATGCTTTTAGAGTTGCGTTAGGAAGAAAGTAATGTGAGAATGTCCTGAAAATGTGTCCTTTGTAAAGGTTATGGGCAGTGCTTTGAACAATAACTGTCAGCGTTGGGTTGAAGAAGTTATTTGAGTCGTTAAGCTGCAGATGGCATAGCCATTCATCGGCTGATAGTAATGAAGGATGCTTGGAGTTATTTGTATCTGCATGTAAACTGTTTTGTTAAAAGTAGGTGAGTTTTGCTAGCCTGATACGTTTATGTATCCCACAGGGAACGCTGGCCCACTAAGATGCCACGGTTGCTCTACATAATTATAATGGGAAGGTCCTTGTAAACTCATTAATATTTTTGTGAGTTTAAAATGCATCTCATGTTATCACTCCCATCATACTAGAGTAAGATCAGTCTAGTTCTAGTGTTTATTGCATGTGTTTTTAAAGGGGTAGCTCACCCGAAATGAAAACTGTCATCATTTGGGTTGTTCCAAACCTATATGACTTTCTTCTGTAGAATACAAAAATGTGATTTTGAAGAATGACCTCACAGGTCTGTTCCATCCAATGACAGTTTATAGTAACACAGTTCATGGCTTTTAAGCTCCTGATAGACTCATGAAAGAATCAGTAGAGTTTGTGAAATAATCTTTTTTTCTCAATTTCTAGCAATTGGTTTATTAAAGAATCCATTAAATTCTGTCCAGTTTGTGAACTGTATTAACTGGTTCATTGACAAGTCAGTGCAATTTGTGAAAGTATCATTTTGCGCGTCATGGTTCAAATGAATAATTCATTCACTGAACTTTGTTCACCCAAAAATTAAAGACTTTGTTCTTTTAGACAAATACAATCAAGTTATATTTAAAAATATCCAGGCTCTTCCAAACTTTAATTACTGCCATATATATACAATTACTGTTTATGTCGAAATCGAAATGAGACATTTTTCTTTACAAATCATAGTTTTTTTTTTTTTCTGTTTCCTGACCAGTGTTTTGTTTTGCTCTCTCCTCTGTGCTTCTACATTCGTCACAGCGTTTGCCTACACCCACCTCATGACAGTATGACATCATGCATCAAAATTGCTTCAGAAGGCTTTTATTAACCCTTCGGAGATGTGGAGTACTTTTCATGATGGATGGAGGGATGCACTTTATTGGACTTCAAAATCTCAACAGCCATACACTGCCATTATAAAGCTTGGAAGAGCAAGGGCATTTTTAATACAACTCCGGTTGTATTTATCTGAAAGAACAATGTCATAAACCTAGAATGGCTTAAATCAAGGGTTTTTATTTCTGGGTGAACTATCCCTTTAATGACCAGGTTCTCAAAAAAAAACAAAAAAACACAACAACTGCACTGTAAGAGTTCAAAAGATGTGGTCACTATATATAATAGTTGTATGGAAGAGTGTTGTGTGATGGTTCTTTAAAATATTATAATAGGAGAATTTCCTTCTTTAAAGAGTACATAACATACACAGTTTCACCTAATATCATGTTAATCTTGAGTACCTATAGAGTAGTAATCAGAGTAGAGTAGATAATTAATATCTCCAAAAGGTCTTTAGTTTTATCATATTTATAAAAGAAAAATACAGCTTTCTGATTCTCTTTGGAGAAAGCCGAGCTCCTGGAGGCGTGCCGTGGCTGGATGTTTCATGTTGTTTACATTAATGTATATGCACTTATGTGCTGATTTCCAACAAAAGACAGAAATCTGATGCAGATTTACTTACATGACTGGGATCTTTTATCACCGGGATTGCTCCATGTTTTAATAGCAAACGATGTGCAAATCCAGCGTCGACCTGGGCCTTGTTTATAAAACATTCGTCACTGAAATGACGGGAAGACACAAATGGACTTGCTACACTCCGTTGCTGCCCCGGAAAAACAAACTGCATCCACTGTTCGCGTAACGCTGGGTTCTTTGGGAAGCTGAACACGTTAAACTTTCCCTCACATCCAAAAACACACTTATTTGGAGACATTCTCGAGCAAATCCTATGTAGCGCTGCCGGCGATTTCCCGATGAAGTGTGTTGATGGGTGTTGTCGTGCTCTCCTCTCCTCTCCTCTCTGCTGTTTCAAGATAAATGCTCTCTCCATCGTCTACGTCAGTAGATCCACGATGAAAAAAACAAAAAAACAGCCAAAACTTGTACCAACCCGGAAGTAAGATTTTCATCACAGAAATTCTCTGTCATTCATCCAAAATATTTTTTTCAACTTTGGCCATGTTTAGCATGAGAATCCAACTCTTTAACAACTTTTTGTTGTATAATGATAATTGTTCAGGCAAAATGTGTTCTGGTGGCGACTGTACCAAGTCTAGAAATAGTCATTGTGCTGTGTTATTGCACAAAAGTCAAGAGAAAATCCAGTTAATGTTTCTTGGGGTGTGTGTGTGTGTGTGTGTGTGTGTGTGTGTTGTTCTATGTGTGTATTCTTTGGACCTTTGCTCTGTAACTTGATTTAAAGCTAGACATACCTAGTCTTGTGTCAGGCACAGGTTACATTCCACCGATTAAAATAACACTTCAGCCGCTCCCAACACGGACAGTACGCTCTCTCTTTCTCTCACTCTCTCCTTTTCTTTCTCCTGAAAGCTAGCTGCCCATGCCACAGGCCAATGTACAGTCTGAGCCTTTGAGCACATGCTTTATAGGATGCATCAGTTTGTTGTGCAGAGAGGTTTTCTAGGGGATTATTGTGGCCTAAAGTAAGTTGCCCTTTCATTAACCTTGGCTGGCGATTTCTAGCTTTAATACAATACAAATGCGTAATCTGGCCCGCACAAACACAGCTGAGCCACTGTATTACTGTCTGATATTGCTTTGGGTTCCCTCTCAGCATTTCACTAATTAAGCTCCGAGCTCAACCTCAAGTCCTGCTGTACTCTATCGTCATTTTAAATTTATTTTGATTGATTTGTGTCAGCCTTAACTATGCTCTCTGCTAGATCAATAAATAAAGATCAATACTGTAATGTTTTCATCAGAACCGTTATTAAAAAATAGATTGGCTATAAAGAGAACTGAATCACTGATAGCATTGATGCTTGCAATGCATGCCAACTTTGAATTTAATTGAACTACGTCGAAGTCTTGGAGATTAGTTGAGGGAACGCTTGCAGGGAGAGCAGACAGAGTGAGATCGGTAGGTATTTACTCAAAAAAAAAAAAAAAAACAGCTCTGTTGGATCTGAGTAATGACGCTGACCGTTGAGAATCACATCGTGTCCTAACCAGCAGCATACTGATGACTGCGCTCGTAGAACTCGCATTGTAATTACCAGCTAGCCAATAGCATTCATGTGGTCATATGTAATATGATGACACGCTGTAAATTGCAGTCCGGATGAATGGAGTTGACCAGCTGTAAAATGTTAAAACAGTAAAACACAGCAAGAAAACTGCACTTGTGACTTTGCCAGTAAAGATGATGGCTTGTGGTCTGGAGCCCTGCGTACGCGTGTGCGTAATACGAGGTGCGTATGACTAAAAATGTTTCCACGAAGTCTCGTCAAGCTGAGAGATCCCTTTTAATAAGAGCCGTTCAAGTACGTCACGAGTCCGTCGTTGTTATTGTGCTCGGTTTTAGCCACAGGATGTTTGTTCACTAGAGAGCTCCTCATCTCTTAACCACCCCGAAGGCCCCCCTTTCTTACCCACGAGGGGAGGTTGGGCGGCAGCTTGGACTCTGCCCGATTCTCGCTCTAGCCAGCTGGGTGTCAGGCAGAGGGGGGACAGCTGGGGCTCCGGCCCAGCCAGGGCCCGCAGGGATCTCGGGGTTAGCACAACAGAGGCCCCGGTCCCGTGCCTTCCTTTAATAGCCCCAGTTTGACCCCGCCTCGCCACACACACTGCTTCCATCGCAGGCGTATGATTAATGGCCTAGTTTTGCTCTGGCTGGCTTACCATATGACATCCATACACACACACACACTTACGCACACACAACCACCAAAGTTTTATTGCTTGTTCTGTCTTTCGGTGTTTATTAAGTAATGACGCCTTTTCTGTTTTTGATGGCGCTGCTACCTGTAATGCGGGTCAATGACGTGACATTTTTGTCCTTTGGATTTATTTAATTTATTTAAAAATGCATTGAAATTCAGTTCATGCATACAAATATTTTTTTATTAATTTTTACCTTGAGAAATATACTTTGGATTTGTGTATGATGAAAGCAGTTGTGAGCAGTTGTGAACAATCAAAGATGGTTTGAACTCCCAAAATGTTTATACAGTTTTTGACTCTGTGGGGTTCATTTAAGTACTTTAGAACCATAGTTGGTCCATATAAACAAAGTTTATTTGAGTGCAGACTCTCATTTTGTGTACATATATAGGGTGTCCTTTCTAATTATTCATTTAAAATTGCATAAAAATGTAATTTATATATACAATTAATGCAATTTGTTATATTTCTAAGGAAAAAAAAAAAAAAACTTTTCAGCTTTTTTTAATTATACATATATACATATATATATATATATATATATATATATATATATAGCTGACACTAAAAGTGTCATGTGGTGTAAAATCCGGGAAAAAATAATATTTTATGCATATGTATGTAAAATATACATTTTTACCTGATTTTACACCACATGACATTTTTGGTGTCAGCTCTTTCCTTTTTTAAAACTCTATAAATACAAAGAGTACATTTTTATTTATTTATTTATTTTCTTTTCTTTGTCATAGACTGTTCAGAAATTTAGGATCATTAAGATTTGTAATGTTTTTTTTTAAACAAAAACATTGAAGTGAATTTTCATCATAATTACTCCAGTGTTCATATGCTGATTTATAATCAATGCTGGAACACTTGTGCTGCTTAATATTTTTTGGAACCTGTGATACTTTTTTCAGGACACTTTGATGAATGAAAAGTTAAAAAGAATATATTCTATACTCAAAATAGAATTTTTGTTACAATATACACTACTATTAAAAAGTTTGAGGCCAATATTTTTTTTCTTCTTGTTTTTTTTTTATTTTTTATTTTTATTAATACTTGTATTAATTGGTTAAATGGATGAAAAGTGACAGTAAAGACTTGTATTGTTAGAAACTATTTCTATTTTGAATAAATACTGTTCTAGTTAACTTGTTATTCATCAAAATAATCAAATAAAAAAGAATCACAAGTTCCATAAAATGTGTGTATGTATACATATATATATATATATATATATATATATATATATTAAGCAGCACAATATAATGATTTCTGAAGCATCATGTGAGACTGAAGACTTGAGTAATGATTTGCTTTGCTTCACAGGAATAAATTGTATTTAAATATATTTAAAGTATATTAAAATAGGAAACCAATATTATATTTTCACAACAGTACAGTTCAGTTTTTTTTTTTTCTCAAATAAATACACCATTGATGTGCATAAGACACTCAATTAAAAAACATAAACAAAATCTTGTATCAGTGTATGTATATATTTTCCAAAACCAGATGAACTTGCATTAATACAAAGATTGTATTTATAAGAACACCTAGACTTTAAAAATATTTTTCAGAAATCTATGCTGTTTCAGCAGTTTTCAAAAAAGTGTATTCTTTTGTGTTGGGCATGTGATTATGGTTTTGAATAGTGGGAGAGATGTGGTTTGATCCAAATTAAAGAGACTTGATTTCCCTAAAGAGTGGGCGTCCACGTTCGCTGGTCGATAAACAAATAGCATCTGCATGCGTGTGAGCTTCCAGTGGCTACACAAGCTCATGAGACCAATGACCATAATGAACTTGGTTAAACCCAAGCAACCTCATCAAACCTGGACAGCCCCAAGCCTGGCCCGCCGCAGGATTAACATGCTATTAAAGTTATTTGGTGCATCAGGAGAGAACATTCAGTGCTTACGTCCTAACTGACACCCGTGTGTTATGCAGAGAGAATTAAAAACAAAAAAGTCTACACTATACAGCTGAAGTCCACGTGATGCCAGTGTTTGTCTACATGTTGGGTGTTTTAGACGGTGGGTTAATATTTATATATGAAGAGTTCAGATGCAAAAACCCCTAAAAGCTGAGGGAATGCTCTCGACACATATTATATGTCCATCAAATACTATTACTTCAAACTCACTAAATTTCCAGCTGCAGCCCAATCAGAAGTTCTGGTACTTGGGTAGAAACCTATACATCGGAGCCTGATAAAAATGCATTTTTTCAAGAAAGACGTCATATGGATTTAGAGGCTTTCGCATCTTAACTCTTCATATTTTCATACATACAATAATAATTCATTATAATTATATATATATATATATATATATATATATGCATAACTGAGGCCACGAACACACTGCAAGTTTCAGGAGTGACAACCGCATTAAAATGCGGGAGTGAGTCCCATAAATTATTGTTACATGTGTGTATGGAACAGCCACTCCTGCATTTGTAACCATAGCAACATTTTGCCATCTTGCAGGAATGAATAAAGTAAGAATTTAACCGTTTTTTGGCTAAAGACTCTTTTTGTCTGGCGATTTTGACTAAACTACCGCTGATGAACATGCTGTGTTTTGTTTATGCTCTGGTTGTTCAGACTGCATTGTCGCCATGTCTATGTCCTTGCACTGTTCAAGTGCTTTTAGGCATGTTATTTGGTGTTAGCTAACAAAGCTAGGCATTTTATAAAGTGGTCTGTGGTGGATATATGTTTTTTGGTGTTACAAATCAAAGCATTTGGGTGTTTTACTGTTTTTTAATGCTTGTCCCTGTTTGTTGTTGCTTTTTTTTCTATGAAGATCTGGCAACACTCTTACTTCACTGCAGGGCTCGTGATCGCATCTAGCCTAGCCCCGTGTCCAAATCAGCTAAGGATATGACTTCTTTCACTGTTATTTTCTTGCATCTCACGTACAGACGAAGACACATTTCTGATGTGCATTTAGATACGTCATTAACAACTAGTTGTTCAGTTCGGTTCTGTACACACTACATAGAATTTCTGTAAATGCGGTTGTCACTACCTGTATTTTTCGGGAGTTAATGCGATTGTCAAATGCAGTTTTCACGCCCGTATTTTAGTGAATAATGTGAACAGAACGCGATTAAGGAGTAAAAGGTAAACTGACAACTGAATTTAGCTGCAGTGTGTACTGAAGCAGTTTTGTGAAATCCATCAATGATGTTTCTATCCCCAAATCTGATACTATATTTTTTCCCAGTCTCTGTGGGCTCCATGTTCAAGTAGTTTGGAACCATAGTGGATCCACTTGCACAAAGTCATGGTTTATTTGTGTGCACATTCCCGTGTTGCATCCATGTGCAGGTTGTCCTGTGGAATCTCTTGTTGACCTTATTCCCAGCAACCTGGACCAAGCTCAATGCACCCGCTATACTTGTTCTTTATAATACTCAAAAGCATGGATATTTCATGTTGTGGGAAAAGGGCGTTACATTCTCTTTCTGTAACTTTCTCTCTCTGTGTGCTATAAGGCCTTTACCCAGAGAGATTCATTTCATCCCTGGTACCCAGAGTAGAAACAACATAAGATTAAGAGGTCACAATACCTCTGCTGTTTTGCCTACGACATGAGAAGATGGAACGAAGCTTTGTCTGCAGGGTTAGGTTCAGTTTAGATACCTCATGTGTGGTTGCTGTGAACATTTTGCAGTTGATCAGTCTCTCCCTGTGGTGGTGTGATCCACCCTATGTCCACTTGGACAGAGCTTGGCCCTGCATTCAACCCCAGTCACGCTGAAGAGGTTAAACCAGCGGTAGCGTTTGGAGACACAACTGGACGGCTTTAGTGCATTTTGTTGTAATTGTGTCCCAGTTGTCTTGTCAGAAATCAATTCAAGTTGGGAGCTGGCTAGCACAGGGAGGTCAAGGATTCTGCAGCCTAAATATTTTATCTGTACTACACGTCTGGAGCTTTTAAAGATGCGTGCTGGCCTGTTTTCCCCATTTCTCTGACGCACAGATGCTATTGGCTCAGCCTTTCTGCCCAGGTCAGGGCCAGGTTAAAATCAATTATAATCAATTATTAAGCATACTGTGTATCTGGTGGAGGCTGAAGGGAGTGGTGTGGAGAAGACCAGTCCTCGCTGAAGTCCAGTTTTATTTATTTCATTCCTCACTTCTCAGCCTAGATAACACTGTTAACCCTAGGAACATTTTTTTCAAGTAAGAATGTAACAAAATAGCTTTAGCTGCGGTCTGTTTATGTGTGGGTACTTGTTGCACTAAAGATTGATGTTGAAGTTTAGTTTGTTAAAAATGTTCTAAATAGAGGTTTGCAGATGTATTATTAATACTATACAATAAGTGGTTTATAATGCTTCAAGGTATGTATTGATGGAGGGAGACAGAGGTTGGTTAGGTATGGTCTCTGTTGAAAATATAAAGTATGTACAGGGTTAAAAATGTGTGTTTTGAGGTAGGACTACCTAATTTGCAGCCAGATTAATAAAATAAAACAAAATAACACAAAACTGATGAAGCTATATCCCTATTTATTTTTATTGGAACCACAAAGTTTGCACATAAACTTTTGACACAGTTGTGAAAGTACCTAACATGCATTATTGTCTGTTATTTATATACACCGGATTCAAAGTCCGGAGTAGACTGCACACTGCCGCGGTTCGTTTGACACAATGTGAAACCAGACCTCATTTGCCCCGACTTAAAGCATATTTACGCTGTCTGAATCGTTCCCTATTGCTTACATTGTGCACTACCTGCCATTCACCATATGAAAAGTACCAACTCTGTGAACAAGTAAACGATCTCAGCCGCATCTTCAGTGTCTATTTATAGTGTAGGGGGCAGGACACTACAGATTCTAGAGAGCATTTGATTGGACAGAAGGTTTGATGAGAAGCTGAAGTGCAGCATGATGTCATCAAAATCGTTGATTCATATTGACGGAAGTGATGAGACTGTAAGTTTTGAATGCTCATATCTTGTAAAAGCGAATTTTGCCATTATTTTGGAGCACACAATGATTAAGTTTTTCAAGTTTGTAGGTGTCCAGATACAGAAATATTATAATCAAATGTAAAATTGCACTGCATAGTCTTCACTGTACAAATTAAATATAGATTAATTCTTGTTAAAACTACAAAGTAATTCAGACAAGAGCAGTCATCAATTTTCTTTCATTAATTTTCTTGGATCAACATTAAGGACATCGACAGCAGCTAGTAAATTAGGCACGGTCACTTTAAGAGACAGTGCATCCAATATAATAATACACATGCAATTTCTTTCTCAGCTGTTTACTTTCACTTAAAACATACCTGACAATTTTTCTGAGGACACTGTCCAAGACGGGTATTTCGACATCAATTTGCATGTATTTGTCAGTCCAAGAGCAAGAAGAGGCAAATTCGATGCTCAAGAGCTTTGAGATGCGTCTCTCTGCATGCGTCCTGTGCACCGCGCTTTCACATCTTTTGTGTTTGCATGTTTAAATGGGCGATTTGTATTTGTTCGTTTAGGTGCAGGAGGATGCGAAGGAGAGCTCGGTTCGGTGTTTGCGCGCTGTTCGTGAGACGCAGCTCTAATTGTGCGTCGAACACAGTGCACGGGTACTCGGTTGAGTTTTACCGCATCTTGTGTTTGAATGCTTTAAACGGTTTTGAATGTTGAAACTGGCAAGGCTTAAAACACGTGCAAATGAGAAGCTTTCGAAATGACGCTCAGCAGTGGCCAGTCAACTATCCTGTGAGTCTTATTAGGCTGACCTCAGCCAGTCTGCCATGGGCCCCTATAATCGTCATCACCTTTCACCCCACTAGTGACGGCCCTGGATATGTTAACCAAGTGCTAACTTGACTAACTAATGAAACAATATAGTTTGTAAACCAAAATATGTCTACATCTTTATTATTAAACAAAATAATTAGAACAACGACACTCTACATGAATCGACACATTTTTGGGTAATAGTGTGTTCACAACAAATTATCAGAACTATTTCAGTAAGACAGTACTGCTAGGTTTTACCTGGAAACCGAAAGCTGCACTATAGGTATACATCACAAATTAGCACAAAAAAACTTTTTGAGCACTCAATTGAAAACATACACATAATGTATCAATCGTACTTACAGGTTGTGGTTCGGAAACACTTGTTGGTCCAAATAAAGAAGGTATGGACCTATCTTTAATGGACAAGAATTTAGTGAATCTGGCGTTGAACTCTCAAAGATTAGAGAAGAAGTCCTCGGTAAAATGCTGAGCACACAACAAAAGGTTTGAATTGAATTGCTGTCTTATCGTGGGAAAAAAAAATTAACCACTGATTCTTTACATCATTTTTGGCGATGTAAACAAAACAAATTTGCTTTTGCAGTGCAGAAAACAGCATCTTCTTGACATGATGTAAACGCACTAAATAGCAGTTAGTGTTTGTGGGCAGGTAAGAGTGTTCATATTTCACGGGCAGGCAGGGATTATGCTAATGTGTTGATGATATCGCTATCAGGCCGAAGATTTGAAAATATGACGACTCGCTAAGGTGGCTCAGAGTCGACTTTCTTTTGAGAGACCATTTTTTTGAAATCCTATATGACCTGCTCTTTAAAGCAAAAAGTGTTACAACCATCCTCAGTCTCCTCTTCCTGTCCTTTACAGACATGTCTACATGAAAGCACTCTGAATACCTGAGCACATCTGTGTTGTTGTGTAGCATGCTGATTACAGTAAAAACAGTCAAATGACACTTGAGTCCCAAAGGGTTAACCATTCCCCAAACGCTTCCAATGAGACTCTTCAGAGAGTAGAGTTGGGTGATTTAACCAAACAAATACAATACCAGAGAGTCCAATGCAGCTCATGCTAAACTCAGTGTATGTGATACATAACCATCATACAACATCCATCAGCCCCTCTTTTCATTAGCCCAAACGTGAAGAGCCCCACCATAGTGGCAAAACAATTGTGTAGCACTGTCCTCAACTCCTTATTTTCCACTCACCTGCCTGTAATTACTCTCAACGAACAAATAACATTGACGGACTTCGCTTCTTCACGCTACGCCGTGCCAAAAACACGCCTTCAATCGCACACATCTGTGGAGTTGAACGTAATGCCATATAAGTGAAACAGTTCGAGGTGATTTGTTTTCATCCCTGTAAAAGCACAAATTTGATTTCCTCCAGTCCCAAAACAGGTCTGATTTGTTTTTGGTGGAAAGTAAATGAAAAATGTTCTCGGCAGAGCACAAACCACGCTGTTGGGGGTGAGCCGTGTAACCGAGGGGAGGCTTGCAGTTCGGCCAGCACCACCTTCATGTACTTTACTCACGCAGTCCAGAGGAGGTGCGGCTGGCAATCGATGGGCCCGGGCTTCAGTGTGATCAGAGCGGATGAGAGATGAGGACGTTTCCCTGCTTTGGTGGCGGCTGCAGGCGTCAGGGTCGATTTGGCGGCCGGCGGATTGAGAGGCGTTATATCTGAGGAGCATGAGGTTCCACTCCGATGAGCAATCTGCTTTATCAAAAGGCCTTTTTCTCAATCAATACAGCTTTCATCAGGGGAGCCCAGTGCTGTGCTGCCCGCACTGTATCGGCTCTCCCACTGGGCAGATGCCACGTGCGGGACAGGCTAATGCCCGCTCAGCTGGAGTCAGTCTGGTCAGCAGCTCTCTTGACCTGAGAGAATTTATTTCAGATAAACACACACGCATACTCGCTCTCTCCGAGATCATCACTCAATATGCAGAACTTTTTCTTTTTAAATAGAAACTGAAACAAAAAGAATGTAATAAATGGAAATACAGGGAACAGATTACGCCATTTATTTACACACCCTCGTATTATTCCAAACTTCCTTTGTGTGTTGGTGTGTGTAACAAAGAAGTAAACATTTTCAAAAATTTGTGAAGCACTTTTATGATTCTTTTATGATGAGTTATTGATTTTTTTTTTTTTTGTTTTGTCCTTGACAGCTTGACAGACATGGTCACTATGATTGTCATTGTCTAGCACTCTAAAGCTGCATAAATAACAGCAGCATGCTGGTTTGTAACATTAATATGTATTTGCGTACTTTTTAACATTTGGTTAAACCTTACAATGAGATTTTATACATTAAAACCAGTTTGTTTCCCATGACAGCAATATTTAACATTGAAATAATCATAAACAAAACTTTTACAACATTTATATATTTCTTTATTTTTTTATTCAATGTTTTGCATACTGTATACTAATACAGTTGTAACATTATATCAATTAATGTGAGTTAATGTATTATGAACAAACATTAATTAACAATGAACAATAGTGTATTTCTAATAATATTACAACATTTATTAAAGGATTAGTTCACTTCCAGAATAAAAATGTCCTGTCCAGGTCATATGGGTTTAAAAATGGGTTATGGGTTTGGCTTCTTCCTTATTTAGACTAACAAGCGTCTCCGAACCACAGCCTGTAAGTACAATTGATACGTTATGTCCATACGTTATGTAAACATATTTTGGTTTAAAAACTGTTGTTTCATCAGTTAGTCACTTTAGCACTCGGCTAACGTATCCACCATTATTGTTTTATTTGTTTACAGTTTAGTAGCTAAACTTTAGCTGTGGACAAAATTTGCTTGCATAAGTGTTGGCCAGCTGACAAATCAGAGCAGAGTAGGCTAATGGAAGGGAGGGGTTTACAGACATTATGTTCAAAGCTGCTTCGAACGAACTGTTTAGAAATTATTGACAGATGACTCTATGTATAAAAGTACATTCTGAAAAAGTTACAATGTTTTCTGACCTTTTAAACATGGTGTAGGTGATTTCAGCACAATATTAGGACACTTTAAATAACCATATGACCTGCTCTTTAAGGCTTTTGAGGAAAACATTCCAGGATTTTTCTCCATAGAGTGGACTTCAGTGGGAACCAGCGGGTTGAAGTACACAGACGAAAAAGCTAGTGCAAGACGCATATTTGTGGTTAAAAAGTAGACTTTGTTTTTTTTTTTTAACTAACAGATCTTTATACTAGATAACACCCTTGTTCCTTCGCTTGGATTGTGTAGAGCCCTTTGAAGCTCAGTTTGGACCTTCAACCCATTGATCCCCATTAAAGTCTACTATGTGCAGAAAAATTCTGGAATGTTTTTCTGAAAAACATTTCTTTTCAGCTGAAGAAAAAGACATGAACATCTTGGATGACACAGGGGTGAGTAGATTGTCAGGAAATAAACCTAATCCTTTAATCGCTCTTTTTTTTTTTTTTTTTCTCCATGATACATAATTTTTTAGCTATTATAAAGGACACATTTTCTTTGTTCCTGCCATTTTCATGTGACAATTCCTGTTAATTTGCCTAATGGGATAAAAAAAAAAAAGTTCAATGGATGTAGGTATTGTTCACCTAGTGTTTTTGGTAAATTCAGACAAGAAATTTTCACATACTAGTAGGGAAGTTGGCATATTTGAATGTGTGGTATGTATTATATAGTTTCCTGGTATCCATGTATTTTGTACCACGTTATCTGGAATCTTAAGAGACCCCATTGAAGGGAATGAAGGTGAGGATGCGGTGATAGCACGTTAATGAAGTGGCATGGCGTGGTGGTGATGAGCAGATCTAGAGGAGGACGGCTGCGCAGGAATTACCGCCTTAGTCCTCCAGCACAAGGAGAAGAGTGAATTAATCTCCAGTCTCGCCCATTCAATGAGTCCCCAGAGCTTGCTTAATTAACCTAATAAAAATACTAATAGAACCATTTCCAAAGGTAAATTTAATTTACTTGTCAGCGTTGTACATCAATAGGGATAAGGACGGGTGGGCACTAGTGTCTCGGCGAGCGTCCACGCCGGCCCCTAATAAATACCAACTCGTTTACATCCACATCTGATTATGCCTGCTGTCAGTGGCCACAGTTAAATTATGATGAAAAGAGGGGCTGAGAGCAGAATTAACATGACCAAAGATTAACACAATATTTGTCTAGGAAGATGATAGGATTTCTTTCTCTCTCTCTCTGCCACTCCTCCACCCCTTGATGATGTGATTGCTTACCTCAGCTGTGAAAGGTGTCAACTACTAAAATAAATTACATTAAAACAGATAGCTGTATGGGGTTTAAGCAAATGCAGTTCATATGGAACAATCATAAAAAAAAAATACTGGCGGGAACTTTGTGGCGATGTACTACCGATGTACTACCAAGAGCCATTAAGCCCATCTCATTACTGCCCTCCCAATGACTGTGTAATGACCTGCAATCATTTGTAAGTGAATAACTATTAAAAGCCCTGGCAGCTGGGAGAATGCTTTTAAAGTCAAATTAAAACACATGGGAGGTAGCCTCTTCCCTGCATAATATGTATCTATAGACGCATAACAGGCTCCCCTTCCGTTTTTCACTACCAAGGATATTTCATCTCCAAAGAGACAGAGAGATAAAGAGGGACTGGAATGTAAAGAGGGGTCTCGTCGACATGGTCTTGTTTTAGGTGCTTTTATTGAATATTATAGTCTTTGGCATGATTGTGGCCTCCAATGATGGGCCGTTGCGTTTGTCTGTTCATGTGTGTATGTGTGTAAGCCCTTCAGGATGTGCATAGCCACAGCTGTGGTCCTCAGAGTGAGCGGACCCTTACTAGAGCATTGTTCTGTCGCCGCCATGCGTGAAGTAGACCAATCAGAGGCTTTTATTTTCCTAACTTGCTTTCTGAATCAATAATTACTTCTGCAAAACTAAATCAAGAGACTTTTGTAAACCGTGGATGACTTTTAACTTTCTCAACAAGGGTGGCAGGGTTAAACCCTCCAGGTTTAAGACTGTATGTTGAACAGAGACAAAAACAGTTGGTTTTGAGAGGAGGTATTGATCAGTAGTCGTGCTATACAATGCATGTTTTTACAAATCTAGTCACAGATGATGAAGACCAACCCATTTCTATTTGACATAGGGGTTATGCATACTGAAAGAACGGCCTTATACTATATACTTGACCTCTTTTACAGACTGCTGGAAACCACCTGTTCAATAATACGCCCCTGATAGGTGAAGGCCTGCCTCATGTGGAATAACTTTTTAATGTAATGCTTTTTTTTTAAAGAAATTAGAACACTTTTAGCCTTGAATAATTTCTTCTCATTAGTTGTTTTATTTCTCCTGTTTCTGTATATTTATTTTATTCATAATATATTACTTTATATTTACATGTGTAATATATTTGATATTATATTAAGTTATAACAAAAACAATACAAATGTATAGTTATGAAATTTATATCTATCTATATATATATATATATATATATATATATATATATATATATATATACATGAAGAGTTCCTATGCAAAACCCCCTAAAAGCCATCTCTGTCAAAAATGAGATAATGATACTGAGTGAATGCTCTAGACATATTATAGATCCATCAAATACTTCAAACTCACTCGCTTTTGCCTCTAAATCACTTACAAATTGTAGTCTGTTACTGATTCCAGATTACATGACTAAAAGTGTAGCTAGTAATGTAATCTAATAATAAAATAATAAAAGCTAATAATTAATGACTTAATTAATTGAGTCATCAAAATGTGAAATGAAAATAAATAATTTTAAAATAACATCAATCCAAATAAACACGTACTAAAAGAATGACCTGAAAAATTGATCAAAATTTACCTGCAAGTCATGTAGGCATTTAAAAAAAAGAATTAGGGGAGTCAATAAATTATGAATAATGTATTGCTATTGTGTGAATAATTATTACAAGATAAAAAGTGACTAATCTGATTATGAATATTTAAAAATGCAATTTAATCTAATAACAATTACTTTATTTTTGAAATATGTTTACATAATCCAGATTACATGTAATCCATTACTATCCATATACAGTTGAGATCAAAAATTTACATACACCTTACAGAATCTGCAGAATGTTAATTATTTTATCAAAATAGGAGGGATCATGTTTTTGTTTTGTTTTGTTTTGTTTTGTTTTGTTTTGTTTTGTTATAGTTGCTTATGAACCTCTTGTTTGTCTGGAATAGTTAAACTTCCAGCTGTTCTTCAGAAAAATCCTTTAGGTCCCACAAATTATTTGGTTTTTCAGCATTTTTCTGTATTTGAGCCCTTTCCTACAATGACTGTAAGATTTTGAGATCCATATTTTCATACTGAGGACAAATGAGGGACTCATGCCACTTTTACAGAAGGTTCAAATGCTCACTGATGCTTCAGTAGGAAAAAAACAATGCATTAAGAGCCAAGAAAACTTTTGGAATTTGAAGATCAGGGTAAGTTTGAATTAATTTGTCTTCTGGGAAACATCAAAGTATCTTCTGTAGATCGTGAAGGGCAGTACTAAATGGGGAAAAAAAAAAAAAAAAAAAAAAAAAAAAATATATATATATATACAACTTTATTTTGTTCAAAAGTTTACACACCTGGCTCTTAATGCTTCATATTTCCTTCTTGAGCATCAGTGAGCATTTGAACCACCTGCAATAGTTGCATATGAGTCCATCGGTTGTGAAAAGATGGATTTCAAAATCATACAGTCATTTTTGGAAAGGGTTCAAATGCACAAAAATGATGAAAAAGAATTTGTGGGACCTAAAGGTTTTTTGTCTGAAGAAGGGGTCATATTTATAAATTCAACTATTATTTTCTCTTGTGGACTATATGTAAACATCCTTCATGTGAAATATCTTATTCAGGTCAGTACTAAATAAAAAATAACATTCATTTTGTATGATCCCTGTTATTTTGGTAAAATAATTAATATTTTGCAGATTCTTCCAGATGTATGTAAACCTTTGACCTTAACTGTATATACTACCCATATATATATATATATATATATATATATATATATATATATATATATATATATATATATATATATTTTAAAATGTAAGATTATCCATTTTATAATGAAAACATAATGTATATACTTGATGATGTGATTGCTTTCCTAACCCTTTCTTACCACATTTACAAGTTTTTTTTTTTTTTCTTGTCATTTTAATCTAGTCACAGAAGGTCATGTTACTACTTATTTCTGTAATACGGTGTACTGACTGTTGAATGCTGTCCATGGTCACAAAGAGTCCATTGCTTTGGGGTGAGTGATGAGTTGTTTTGAAGCTCTGAGATGTTGTAACCATCACCGACCACAAGGTGGATAACTGTCTGTGTGTGTGTGTGTGTGTGTGTGTGTGTGTACTTTATTATTATTTTTTTTATTTTTATTTGGAACAAGGACAATGTTGAGAGGTTTTGATGAAGTTGTGACCATGTCTTTTTATAGACTTCATATTGAATAATATCAGGGTTCAACACTTAGTCTTTAACACTTTGCATTGACCTATATTGCAGACTTTGACCCTCAAAGCATTCATAGCAATAAGACGTAAAGGTGCTCAACTCATTCTCAACTTTAAATTCCACCTCATTTCCCAGTCTGATCAAGATTTCTCTTTGAGGACTTGATATGCTCCTGTATCTGAACAGCACCACACGGACGGAAAGACAGGAAAGAGCGAGAAGAGAAAGCAGGAGGAGGAAAGAGAATGTTCTGTGTTTTGGTGTCACTGGGGGCTACGTGATTTTTATATGTCCCAGTAGAGACGAGAGAAGAGGAATGTAAAGGAGTAGAGAGGGAGAGAGAGAGATAGAGGGATTCTCAGGAGGGGGATCTAAGGCTGTGTCCGCTACCGCCACCTTAAGCCACCCTCCTCCTGTTGGTTTTAATTCACTTCCACAGGAAATCTAGATCCGATTCCCTACTACACAAAGCTAGCTTGTCTGTTTCTTTCTATCCTGTTGAATCAGTTCTCCAGAGACTTGTGTGTTTGTGTGTATATTTGTGTCGGTCAAGTTTTGCCTGCATTGTGGAGACCCCACAAAGATGATAAACCCTGCAATCACCTACATTGTGGGGGGCAATCAGTACTCCCAGAGGAAGATGGTTTAATATTACACACTGAAAATAAAAAATGACAAAGATTTGTTGGAGGTGTTTGGGGTACATTGATTATAACCACGGTTATATATCGGTGGTGCTTGTTGTATTTTATTGTATATTTTATTTTATCTAGAAATTTACTGCTTAATTCTTATTCAGTAATGATGTGTATATTATTATTATTATTATTTGTCCAAAGGGTTTATCACCATGAAAATATATGGGTGGTAATTTTATTACATTTTATTAAAATTAATAAATTAACAGTTTAGAAATTAGATTCCTCGAAAAATTGTTCAGTGTCATGCTGCATATTCAATAATAATAATAATAATAATAATAATAATTATTATTATAATTATTATTATAATAATAATTATTATTATAATATATAATAATAATAATAATAATTATTATTATTATTATTATTATTATTATTATTGTTATTCAGAATAATTAGTTTGAAGGTTTGGGATGTATTCATTATCACCATGGAAATATACAGATAGTACTTTCATTTAATTAAATTTTATTATTTTAGATTTTATTTTAATATAATTATTATTATTTTTAATTCAGTTTTTGCAGTTAGAAATGTAACGGTTTGAAAACTTATTCAGTGAGATGTTGCAGTTAGAGATTTAATGCTTTGAAAATCTTATTCAGTGTGATGTTGTTGATTTAATAATAATATATAATAATATTTTTTATTTATTATTATTATTATTAGCCATTAACCATGCTATATGTGTGCAATATTATACCTTTATCGCAGAGTTTTTGATTTGTCTCTCACTTTATATCTCTCTCTGTTGTTGCCACATATACATAGCAATGACCTGGCGCTCACTATGCAGACATCATGCTGTGAATTCCATCTAACCAGAGAAACAAGAGGAAATTGTTATGCAAATGAAAATGCACTGGCTATTCTAGAAAGGTTGTAATGTTTGTGTGCGTGTGATTGTATTTGTGTGCTTATATGTTAGAGTAATTCAGGGAGTAAAATAAATGCAGAGAGAGCAAATCTACCAGGAGTGTATTTCAAACGCATTCTCATTCAACATGGATTGTGTGCACAAGAAAATAAGCATATATATTTCCTGGCATGAGCATTTTCAAAGCAACAGTCACATTTGTAATCTCTGTATAATGCACAACTTTCCCATTATTAAAGCGACAGCATCTGATAGAGCTGATTGGCTAGAAGTTGAAAGGTGAAGTGTGTCATTTCTGCACCATTAGCATCACCAAACAGGCTTGGGAAAATAATGTTGTTGTTTTTTTTCCTCCAGCAAATTGATCAAAAAAAGTGACAAAACTATTTTAAATACAGTTGAGGTCAAAAGTTTACACCCCCCTTTCAGAATCAGCAAAATGTTAAATATTTTACCAAAATAAGAAGGATCATACAAAATGCATGTTATTGTTTATTTAGTACTGATCTTTCACATAAAATACGTTTATATATAGTCCACAACAGAAAATAATAGCTGAATTTATAAGAATGAACCCGTTCAAAAGTTTACATACACCTGATTCTTAATACTGTGTTGTTACCTGAATGATTCACAGCTATGTTTTTTTTTTGTTTAGTGATAGTTGTTCATATGTCCCTTGTTTGTCCTGAACAGTTAAACTGCCTGTTATTCCTCAGAAAAATCCTTCAGGTCTCTCTCCAACAATGACATGATTTTGAGATCCATCTCTTCACACCGAGGACAACTGAGGGGCTTATATGCAACTACAGAAGGTTAAAATGCTCACTGATGTTCCTGAAAGAAAAAAAAACATGCATTAAAAGCCAGGGGGTGAAAACTTTTTGAAGATCAGGGTAAATGTAACTTATTTTGTCTTATGGGAAACATGTAAGTATCTTCTGTAGCTTCTGAAGGTACTAGATGAAAAAAATATGATATTTAGACAAAATAAGAAAAATGTACACATCTCCTTTCTGTTCAAAAGTTTTCACCCCCCAGCTCTTAATGCACTGTATGTCCTTCTGGAACATCAATAAGCATTTGAGCCTTTTGTAATAACAATAACATGCATTTTGTATGATCCCTCTTATTTTGGTAAAATTAACATTTTGCAGATTCTGAAAGGGGAATGTAAACTTTTGATCTTAACTGTAAGTGATTTTAAAATTCCTGTTGATCGAAGAATCCTAAAAGTAACACTGTTTCCATCAAAACATTAAGCAGCAAGTTTATATAGGCGCCGGTGCATTTGTTGACCCCAGAGGGTTAATAATAAGGATTCAAATCAGCATAACAGAATAATTTCTGAACAATCATGTGCTACTGAAGACTGAAGTAATGACTGATGAAAATTCAGCTTTGCCATCACAGGAATAAATTACATTTTGAAATGTAGCGGAAATTGTTGAATAAGGTTGTTACTTTTTTTTTTGTGCAAAAAATATTCTCGTAGCTTCTTAAAATTAAGATTGAACCGCAGATGTCAAATGGACTATTTTATCGATGTTCTTACTACCTTTCTGAACCCTGAACATGGTAGTTGCGTTGCTGTCTATACAGGGTCAGAAAGCTCTCGGATGAACAAAGCTCTTCCAGAGATGAACAAAGGTCTTACGGGTTTGGAACGACATGACACAATAACTGAATTTTCATTTTTGGGTGACCTATCCATTAAAAATTAGTATACAGTGTGTTTATATATAGCATTCAGAAAATTACACATTCTAAAGACTTCCTTCGTATTTTCATAGAAAGCTTTAGGATTTCAGCACCTCAGCACAAACTCCACCCTCTGTGATTCAGCGAAGCAGGACAGAGGTTTTCTCTCGGGTGGGTGAAGTGATTGTTCCTCAGTTTGAGTGTTTATAGGCAGGAGGATGTAGTCCTCAGTGTTACTGCCTAATAAAAAAGCTTGCATGCTGTGTGATTAAATAACAGGGATGGCAGTAAAGAGAAAAGACATAATGATGGTTACATGCAGGTCAGTTACAATTTAATTGTCATTGCACTTCATTGCGAACGTATCAATTCGCTGCTGCTTAGCTGAGCAGAAAACAATGCTTTAGCACATAGAGGGAGTCCTGCTGACTGCCTGTCAATTTACCCAGTCTCATCCTCGTTTTATTTGTCTCCTCTCTTAAGAAAACAAGACTTGTTCTTATACTGTATAGATGGAGTAAGCTCAATCCACTGGTCACTTTGTTTATCACGCCACCTACTTTTTATTATAACTTGAAATAATAATGTGTGCTGTGTGTCCTAGATAGATTTGAATTGTATAAATTATTTAGAGTAGACTTCTCTGATTGGGGCTTTTGGAATAACAGTGCAATGTTTTCGCTCTGGTTTGGTTGACACTTAACAGATTTTTTTTCTTCTGTTGACATATTTTGTTTTTGTGGCTCTAAATTGCATCAGGTTGCATCAGGGTTAGCCATTCTAAGAGCCATGCTGATTTCTTTTTGGGTCTGTCCAAATCCTTTTATGAGTGGGTCTCTCAATGGCACAATCCACACTCGCTCCAAAGAACATAATACACTGGTCGAGTCTGCACACTCCAAACGGTCTCCCCACTGAGCTAGTTTTAAGTCCATAAGTCTTAGTCAAATGTCACGACATGACTGATGCATTTTTAAAAAGGGAGCCGTTCGAGACAATCAAAGTGCGGGCCTTGTGGGCTTGTTAGGGCTCTCTCTGTCTGTCCGGTCCCTCTGAAGTCTGTTCGGACTGCTTGTGTTTACGTTTCTCAGCTCTTTGCCCGTGACAATCCACATATGGTCATTTATCAAAGATTTGCGCTTCACAAGAAACTGTTTTTGTGAAGCTGTCAGGCCAGTGATAGCTCTGTAGACTTTATTGTACAAACTTGTCAGAATTCCCATCAGACTCGCGATCGCAGCCAGCCATGTTGTACCCTCTTCCATCTCTAGCCCAATGATTTGTGTTGAGATGAAAAACCCAAACCATCCCAATAAAGTTTTGGCAAGGATGGGTCGGTTTAATTGGCAGGCACTTGACGCGCCAATAGACTGTCATCCTGGGGGTCAAGAGTAATTTATTGAGATGCTAACTGCCTTTTTTTGGGCCGCCGTTCCATATTGAAATTCCCATCCAGACTGTATTACACGAGAAGATGATGACTTAATCCCCTGTTAATTAGAATAACATTTCCAGCAGCTGAGGCTTAGCTGTTAATGCGAGGGCTGTGGGCCGCACAGGAGAGGCTGGCCGGCTGGATCTGTGGCCCCAGAGTGCGAAGCTTGGCCTGGGCTCAGAGATCCAGGCAGCGGGGGCAACTCTCCACACCTCCAGCGGATGAGTGGTGGAAAGCTGTTAAATCCGCCGCTGATGACTCTCTCGTCGGCTAATAAGCTCATGTTTATTGGCAGGCTCTGTCCATCAGTGGCCTATTTTCAGCAGCAAATGGAAATATGTATTAGAAACACAGAATCCTCATATGGTAGCGCAATATTTTTAATGAGCTCATTTTCCATCTTTACAGAATTTGATTACAGGTGTTTTTGGAAAAGAATAGATAGCGCAAATTGAACTTCGACCCTAATAATTATAATAATAATAAAAAAGATACAGTCCAGCCAAAATTTATTTAGACACCTTCAACATTTCTCACATTATCACAGTTTATTCACTATAGTTTAGAAAATAGTAATAAAATATGACTAGAACTCAAAATGTCAGAAAAAAAAATCATGTTAATAATGTCAAATAACTTTGATAGAAAGGTATTTAATGAATTAAAATCAACCAAAAATTCAGACAGCTGTTAGTATGACTTACACAACTACAAATACTTTGTTGACCAATTACCAAGCAATGCTTGCTTTTTTTTGAGTCTGTGGTGTAATAAGGTTGCATTAGAAGAAGAAGAAAAAAAAAACTTGATTAGGTCAAAGTGACTGAATAATTTTTGGTCACAAATTTGTATCAGTTTTACTGGTAGCCCACTGTATGAAGAATTTTTGGTTATAATATGTCTGTCACAGTTTACTTTATTTTGCTGTTCTCACTTGCATAAATAAACTATAGTGTCCTGCACCACTATAGTTGTAAAAAAAAAATCTAAAATTATATTTGGTGACAAATAAGTTTTTCGTTTGACTGTATATTCTGTCTGACAGTGATGCTAACTGGTCAAAACAGTGTTCTTGTTGTGTTATGTAACAGTAAAAACAGCTGACATAACAATGTTCACAATATATAATGCCATTTATTAGCTTATTTATGCAGCCGAACTAAGCGTGTTGATTGACGCAGTTTCGGTCTGGTTGATGAAGAGCCATGATGATAAAAAAAAAAACAAAACAAAAAAAAAACTTTTTTTGAAAATAAACAAAACTATTACATATTATTTTTTAGTTAAAATAAAGCTGATATAAACTAAGATTTAAATATTAGATGAAGAAGAAAAAAAAGAAAAAAAAAAAAAAAAAGCTAAAAATGCTGCCTTGGCCCCTAATTGAAATAAATGTAAGCTAAAGTAGCCTACTAAAATGACCAAACTAAAAGAAAAAAAAAATATTCAAGCAAATTAGCAATATTTCTAAATAAATAAATAAAAGGAATGTGTATCTGTCTGTCTGTCTGTCTGTCAAATATTTTAAAATTCTAAAACTATTTCTTAAACTGGTGATTTAAAAGTTTAGACCCTAGGTTTACTTTAAACACACTCGAAATAGACCTGAACTGTAATGTTCAGGTTTGATGTGAGATTAAAATAACTTTATTTATAATCTTTGTAATGCATGCATGTTTTTTATCTCTTCAGAGTTCTTTTGCGGTGATTTGCTGCCAGCTTCAACCCTTGGCCAGAGTGCTGTAGTGAAACCGGAAGTGACAGTGCCAGGTTTGTCCTGTTCTGTTTCTATCCTAGAATTAATCCAGCAGCCCCTCTACTCTTTAAGAAAGACCTCATTACCAGCCTCATTGATTGTGCTTCCTGCATCAACGACCACAGCTTCTTCTACCACACCAGCTGAGAGAGAGAGAGAGAGAGAAAGAGAGAGAGAGAAGAGGCTTAGCCTAGTGCATCTGTGTGTCCTGCATTATGGGTAGGGAGGTAAGCAGTAGGCAGGAGGTTTATGGTGCTGTAATTGGTAGTTAGTGTGATATTTGTAAGACAAATAGAGCTATATGTGCGATTCCTCCTCTCTCTCTCCTCTCTAGTCTTTACAGCCACCAAAGGGCCTCATTATAGCCCACCGCAGCCCAGGCCTCACTGCACTGCACATACACACACACACGAAGGGCAGGAAGTTGTGTGTGACAGTGTGGCTGCCAGGACTGATAGATGATACAGTAAGTGTGGTATTCATTGAGAGAGGACCCTGACGGTCGGGGGAATGAAACAGCTCTTCATTACTGCGCACCCGGTGGACATTTTACGCTCATGCTGTGCGCGGCGGGACTGACCGAGTTTACTGTGGTCACTCATGCATATGCGGGGTTTCCGAATTAACTTTTTTGTGAGACCTGCCAATGGTGAGCAAATGTTGTTATTGTATGTTGTTATTGTTAACTAAAACTATTAAATATTGTTATTTGGAAATTCAAATCTTATCTTATCTTATCTTATCTTACCTTACCTTTCTGAATTACCAAAATGTTTAAATAAAGCTAAAATTAAAATGAAATCTAAAAATATGAAGATAAAAGATAATTGAAAATTGTTAATAAATAGTAGAACAGTATAAATTAAATAAAAATTAAATAAAAAAACCTAAAGAACAACTAAAAATGTTTTTTTTTTCTTTTTGCTAACTAACTACTAACTAATTGTAATAATAACTAATTGTTAGCAAATTAATCAAAGTACTAAAATTTGTGAATTAAACTAAAACTAATGAATTAATATGACCAAAAAATTTGTCATTTTAATTTTTAAATAAAATCAATTAAAATAAAACTGAAAAAAAATAAATAAAATAAATAAAAGACAATTAAAAATTGTCAATAAAAAAAAAAACATAGAACAGTACATAAATATTGTATTATATACCTAAAGCTAAAATATTAAATATATATTTTTTGTAATTAAAATAAAGCTGACATAAAGTAAAATATAAAAATGTATTCAAATATAAGTTAAAGAAAAAAATAATTCAAGCTAATTATATATATATATATATATATATATATATATACACATGATGCGATCTGGGAAAACCCGTCGGATGTCGTGCTAGGACAAAAGATGTCAAATATGTTGCATGTCAATTTTTTGACAAAATTCGGTTTTCATTAAATTATTAAAAATTGCGATATATTGCAGCAAGCAGAAAATACTCTTTATCTTATGTTCAGAACGCGCTGCGTGGGTGCTTTCCCTTAACACTACAAAAACAGTTAACCTATCAAAATAAACCAAAGGTGTATCAGTACACATTCACTGCCAATTCTGTGTAAACTACAGCACGCAAAGTTTTATTTATTTATTTATTTATTAATATCGTTGTTCTCTTGCACTCCGCAGTCTGAAGTACTGTAGCTGCTCACTTAAACAATTTTACTCATTTCAATCTGCTCAATCATGTGATGTCAGTGCCCTAAACGATGTTATAATGGATGATTTCACATCCAGAGATGAAGGATCAGATGATGAATTACTAAAGAGGAGGAGTCCGATGACAGTCTGTTATATGCACAGGTTCACGAACAGTTGCGCTGCGCTCGCTTTTCTAAATGTAAAATAAGGTACACAATTCGTGCTATCTAAACATACAAGGAGTGATCAAAAGTTCAGAGACCCATGATAAACAATGGGGAACAGATGTTAGTGTGTGTAATGTTGCAGCTCTCCTGACTTGACAAGAAGCTCTGGTCAAACCTGTGAAGTGAAAGTAAAACTCCCCTTACTTTTTTTTCTCAAAATTCCATTCTTGAAAATAATAGCTGTCAGCCAGATTAAGATAGCTATAACTTTTGTTACGTTCAAGCTATGGACAAAATAAAAACTTTAAGAAAGGGCTTGAATTTAGCTTTCATCTGATATCAAAACCTAAAAAAGTCAAATTTCATAAAAAAGTCATTTTAATTTTATATAAAGCTAAAATTAAAATGTTAATTAAATAACATGGTAATTGTGAATAAATGC
Source organism: Cirrhinus molitorella (assembly GCA_033026305.1). Classification (NCBI taxonomy): domain Eukaryota; kingdom Metazoa; phylum Chordata; class Actinopteri; order Cypriniformes; family Cyprinidae; genus Cirrhinus; species Cirrhinus molitorella. Next base: position 26,776,994 of record CM065126.1, on the reverse strand, counting down.
TAGAACAGTATATACATATTATATAACTAAAACTATTAAGCATTGTTTTTTGGTAATTAAAATAAAACTGACATAATGCAAAATATAAATATTCAATAAAATAATAATAATAATAATAATAAACAAAAAATATTTCCTTGGCAACTAATTTAAGTTAAAGTACTAAAACAAAAATGTATTCAAACAAATTAGCAATATACAAAATAAATAAATTAGTAATTTCAATTAGTTTTATTAAAAAAAAATAATATATAAAAATATATATAATATATAAAAAAATATAATTTTATATATATATATATATATATATATATATTGTTAATTTGTTTGAATTATGAGTTATGATAATTTGCTTGGATTATTTGATTATGAGTTTTTTTTGTCATTAAAATATAGCTGACATAAATATAGCTGACAGTAAAATATAAATATTAAATTAAAAAAAATGAAACAAAAAATGTTTCCATTGCAACTAATTGAAATAAATTGAAGTTAAAGTACTAAAATGATTAAAACTAAAATTAATTCAAGCAAATTAGCAATACTAAAAAAAGAATTAAAATGACTAAAAATATTCTGTTCATTTCTAAATAAAAAATAATTTAAAAAAAAATTCTATATATTCTATATATATATCTATACAAACACACACACAAATTCACATTATCAGCTAAACTTTAATAACATAAAAATATTACTAAAAAAACACTGGTCTAAAGTGGATGTCGTTCCTGCTACTTAATAAATATTCAGTATTTGTTACATGAAAATGAACTGCAAGGAGGTGCAGTTAGCAGTGAGAACTCACTTTCTTTCATCCTCTCTGAGCCGGCTGCTGTTTATTCGTGAATGTGTGCTAGTGTGTGCGCCCGTCCCCTCCTTTAAAGGAGCTGGAGTGGGCCGCAGGCTAGATTACTGCTGAAATGACGGCTTGTTCTCTCGCTGTTGGCTACCAAGTGTGAACACACTTCAACTCTGGGAAGAGAAGACTAAACAAGAAGAAGAGAATTAAAGAACCAAAGCATCTGAAACTATATATACACACACATATATATGTAAACACAAGCCTCTGTTCTGTAGTACAATTAATTGTGACACTGTAAAAGAGTAAACGATCTGAGAGGAGTAAATAAGGTGTTTTTTCTTTTTGTTTTCATTAAAAACAGCATCAGTGCTCAGTTTCTTCGCCGTCACGCCAGCATTCCGGATTCGTATTCCTGAATGCACAAACAGTGTGTAATTATCCCAGCCTCCCTGCTGTTCTTTCTCTCTCTCTTTCCCTCTCTCTCCCCCTCATTCGGTCTCTGCATATCCCACACCGGAGAGACTGAGACCCAAGATGATTCTCTCTCTCTCACTGTCGCTGTCACACAAGAGGAAAAGAGCTCCTCTCTTCATTACAGAAGGACCTGATCCAACTTGAAAGATGCAGCCATTATTCTTGACTGTCTGGACTCCCCCCCTCTCTTCCCTGTCACAGGCTTATTGTTTGGCCTCCTGGGGTTGCATTTTAAACCTGCACTGTCGCTCTAGCCCACAGAACGAGGGCTTCATCGACTACTCATAATGTCTGCATGCTGTTAGAGGAAATTCTGGAAGAAGAAAAAAATGTAAATAGTTTTATGCAAAAATAATGACATTTGCTTCATAATGCAGAAGGAGTGATGCATGTATGTGTTTATAGTGCAGATAGAGGTGGGATGCAAAGGACCATTATGCCATATGCACATAATATTAACAACAAAATAATGGCATTTGCACAGTACTAATGCTTTGTTTAAAGCCAGTTCATGTAGAAAAAAAAAAAAATAAATAAATAAATAAATAAATAAATAAATAAATAAATAAAGTTTTGTTATTTCTAATTACCTTGAAGATTACCTTGTCCAAACAGTTGGATTGAATTGATTAGATTGAACAGCAGTCTGGTTTTATTTTATTATTTTATTTTATTTTATTTTGTAAGAAGAAGAAGAAGAAGAATTAGTATTATTACTAGTAGTAGTAATAGTAATAATCAAATAATTAAAATATGTTGTTATTTTACTACTACAACTACTACTACTACTACTAATAGTTATTATTATTATTATTATTATTATATTTACAACAACTACTACTACTACTATTACTAATTATTATTATTGTTATATTTTACTACTACTACTAATCAACTAATAATAATAATAATAATAATTATTATTATTATTATTATTATTATTATTAATAGTAGTAGTAGTAAAATATAACAATATTATAATTAGTAGTAGTAGTAGTAGTTGTAAAAAAATAATTACTATTATTAGTAGTAGTTGTAGTAATAAAATAACAACAACAACAACAACAACAATAATAATAACTATTAGTAGTAGTAGTTGTTGTTGTAAAAATTTAATAATAAAAATAATAATAATTAGTAGTAGTAGTAGAAAAAAAAAGTAATAATAAAAGTAGTATTTATAGTGTTTTGTAGTAATGTTTTCTTTTTTCTTTATTATAAATTACAGTTATAATTAGCTCTATCCTTTTAATGTATCTAAATGTTTCTGAATTTCCAATAACACGTTTTCCAACCAGGCTTCAGTACCACCCAAATTATTCTCCATTTAATTTTTTTTTTTTTTTTTTTTTTTCATTTTCCCCCCCTTCAGGACAGCAAGTGAGTGTTGCAGTTCATTTGAAACGATTGTCATTGGAATTGGTTTTGCAAGGCACTGAGAGAGTGATGGCCCCAGTCATTATGTCTCTGCCCGCTTAGCATGCTGGTAATTAGGGACGGAGAGAGAGAGGTAGAGGGAGAGAGAGAGAAACCGAGAGGAGAGGAGAGGCTGCCACTCTGGTTCACAAGGGTGAAAGAGACTTTATTAAGAGTCAGAGACAGATCACAACTGCTAAGTGACCCACCAAGGTCAGGATCAAGGGCAGGCTTTGTAATTAGTATGCGTTTCTAGGAGGGAGGCTACAGTGCCATTGTTCTGCCACAATCAAATTAGCCCCTCCACTGTGGACCCTGTATCACGACCTCAGGGCCTGGACGGCTTCTTCTGACAGAATAGCAATGATACGAGAGACTATGTACTCTGGCTCTGTAATGGGGCCCTTGTCCAAATTTCAGATTATCACTTTAATGTATTTATCTACTTAGACCAGTATTTTCTTTATATTTGTCATTAATATTACAAAAGTTACCAAAATATTGTTTAACGTGAATGGGCAGGATGGTCTTCATACCAAGATCATTTTATAGCAAAAATACTAGTCTACAAAATCATAATTTCTTGAAATAAGCACAAATGACAGGGCCTGTCAAACATCTCTAGAGTCGTAAAAATGCCTAAAGTGGTTATTACGATCAGCTAATAACATTGAGTACTGTTAGAGAAAGAGACTTGCCACTTTATGTAATAAGACACTCAAGTCTGTTAGTCTACAGTTGAGTGGACAGTTGCACAAAAACTTTCTAGGAAGATGTAAGAGCAAATGTATTTATAAATGCAACCCAGATGAGATGTTTAACAAAAGTGCTCAAACTAATTTGTACGCTCTGTATGGTGGAATTTAAATACCACAGAAGCTCAAGTATGAAATATCACCCTCGAAAGCATTCTCTGTCATTCGAACACATTTTAATGAGAAGTTATGACTTGCAGACCCCGAAGACAAAAGTTTAACAAAGCAAAATTTGAATCCAAGTACCACCTTGAACCTGTTTAAAGGACCCCCTGGGGTACACGTATGCCTGGTTGGGAATCATTTGACTGGACTGTTTTTGTTTGCTTTTGCTCTACAAAATTGTCAGTTTGTTTTGTTTTCATTGGTTATCATGGCTTTGCTTTGAGTTTGTTCACAGTTTTTATAGTTTTTATAAAGACCAGTGAGCTTGTATCTGAAATCTTAACCTTTAAAAAATGAGTAGTTTTACACCAGAGTAAGGTAACTTACGTTAGACTTTAACTCTCAAAATGCACAAATGGTTATATTTTAAAGTGAAGTGCATGCTGCAGTTTTATCATCTTGGGTGGATTCTGAATGACTGTTGATGTTTTTAATCACACATCAGCTGGAAAACATTGTTCTGAAAGTGATTCCAATAATATCCGTTCCTTTGTGTCGCTATTGTTATATTTGTGTTGTGAACGTCCTTGTTTTTATAGAATTAAAACAATATTTTGACATATAGAAGGTCATTGTACTATAAAACGTCCTTATATGCACTGTAAAACATTTTTATGTAAAAAAACGGTAATGTGCTGGCAGCAGAGTCGCCAGCAATGTACTGTTATTTTACAGTATTCATACTGTGAAATTATTTTACAGTTTATTACTGTATAAATGAAATACAGTATAATTCTGTTTTCTTCAAATTTACAGTAAAATGCTGGCAGCAGAGTCGCCAGCAATCTACTGTAATTCTACAGTATTCATACTGTGAATTATTTAACAGCTTTTTTCTGTAAAAATTAAATGCAGTACACTGCTGTGATGATTTCAATTTTCAACATCATCTTTACTTTAAATTCACTCTTTATTGTAAAATAGCCTTCAATGGATATAAATAACTAGACTGAAGATTACTTATTTCAAATGTTTTTTTATATTTATTTTAAATCTAATTATATTTTATGCCTTTGTAACGAGTGCATTTAATGTAACCAATGACGTTGTAATTAGATTTAGTCAAACACTAGATTTCTGTGGGCTACAAATCTACCTACTTAATATACATTATATTGAAAGATCTAAACAAGGAAACACTTAGAGGATATGAATGAAAATAAAGTTTTATTTAAAAGAGCAGTCAACATTTAACAAGGATTCTAAAAAAAACAATAATAATTAAAAAAAAAAAGTAAAAAAAAAAAATGGTGAGGAAAGATTTTGGCTAACAAGCAAAAACTTGATAATGGCATTTCTTCACTGACAGGGAGATTTTTGTTCTCACTTAAAAACGATGGCAATAAAGCAAATAAATAACAGACACAAAGATTACAAAATAAGTTACAAACCTGAAAACCTGAGGTCAAACACATTAACATTTAATATTTTTTGAAAATTTTTGGATCTGCACTACTCAAAACAACAAATTTAGTGAAATATTTTAGTGAAAGAAAACATTTGTTCAGGGTTTTTTCAGCACTTTTGTTATCATTCCAGTGTGTACCTTTTAAAATAGTTCTAGTCCTAGGTGAATGACTTTGTCATTTTACACCCACTTAACCATGACGACCTGGCTGCATGGCATCTCCTGAGGTATCCCAACTCTGTAAAACATCAGCAAACAAAATATTTTATCAAAATAACTCTAGAATTGTCAATGTAGAATACAACCTATATTACAAAAACATTGCTGATAGTGTTGACTAGCAAAACTCATCCTGCATGTCTCAAGTAAACTTGTTTTTTCCATATGGCTAATTATTTTTGTACACGTTTCTATTGTTCAGATTTACTGAATGGTCCACGTTTATATAAAAAGCAAAATCAAGGTATGAAGGGTTATTAGGAAGCTATAGGCAGGTGGGTTTTAATTACACTTAAAAAATATATATATATATATATATATATATATATATTTTTTTTTTTTTTTTACTTAGATTTTTTTATCTTGTTTCCAATCAAAATATTTTAAAATTCTTAAATCAAGAAGGAATTTCTAGACAAGTAAAAATGACTGTCTTGTTTTCAGAAAGAACAAGTCAAAATTAAGTGAGTTTTTGCTCGAAACAAGCAAAATAATCTGCCAATGGGGTAAGCAAAATAATCTTGTTTCTGTTTGAAATAAGATTATTTTGCTTACCCCACTGGCAGATTATTTTGCTTGTTCTAAGCAAAAACATTTAATTTGGCAAACTTTACAAGCTGCAATAAGCAACATAAGATGGTTTTAACATAAGATGGTATTGCTCACAGGTACTTACTAAAAGTAGGTATAAATGCAAACTATCTCTTTAGACAAAGTAATGGTTTCTGGTGATGCAGGTTTCAACAATTCTAACTCATGAAAAGCTATAATGACGACATAGGAAATTCAAGCAGTCTAACCTCTGAATGAATTCCAGAGTACAGGCTGCTTCTTCTTGATATTCAAGGTTAAGCATGTAGTAGATTGCAAATACAGCAGCAAGTCCCATCAAAAAGTTTGGTGTGATGCCTTCAGATATGACACAACCCTCAAGCGTGATCATCCAGTGCTTATTAGTCACCTGCCATGTTCCACCTGAAACTTCAAGTAATAGCAACATGCATCTTACCTTGCTGTACATTCAAAGAAAAATAGCAATGTAATATGTCTATTAATGAAATGTATACCAAGTAGAATCAGGCGAGGACTTGCAGGTACAGTCAGGGTTGTCTCAGTGTCAGCTTCAGTGGCACACACCTGTAGGGAACAGAAATTTTAAAAGATGTTTTTAAAGGGTTGGTTCACCCAAAAATGAGATTTCAGTCATTAATTACTCCCCCTCATGTTGTTCCACACAGGCAAGACCTTTGTTCATCTTCAGAACACAAACTAAGATATTTTTGATGAAATCTGAGAGGTATCTGAACTGCACATAGGCAGCAATGTCATTGCACTTTTCGTTGTTGCCTATGTGCAGTTCAGATACCGCTCAGATTTAATAAAAAATATCTTAGTTTGTGTTTTGAAGATGAATGAAGGTCTTACCTGTGTGGAACGACATGAGGGGGAATAATTAATGACTGAAATTTAGGAGAACTAACCTTTTAAAGAGCAAAATAAACAAAACAGGCAATTATCAGAAAACCTGCATTAATAAATAGACAACATTCAGAAATTGAAAGACAGGAAAGAAACAAAATATAAACTTACATCTGTACAAAAGACCTGACCTGTGAGATTCTCTCCAAAGTGTGCCATGAGCAGCTGAACCACACAAAGAGCCATCTCATCATCTTTACTTTTGGAGAAGACATCCTTGACATCTTGATTTGTTTACAACCCATTTCAATCTTTGCATCTAAATTTCTAATCACAAAAAAAAAAGGTTATCAGCATATATATATATATATATATATATTTGCAGTTGATATTAAACACAAAAATATTCTAATTTTAAAGATATGCCACCTTTAAACTAACATCAAAAGAATGTGAAGCCATTAATAACGAGCAATAAATAACTGGACAGTTTTCAACAGGGACCAACTTAACAGTCTTAATCTAATTAGTTTAGAAATTATTTAAAACAAACTTAATATATCCTGGAGACTGTAAAATGCATGTATATGCTTTAATTATTCACACATTTTAGTGGTAAAGAGATGTTTTACAATCTATAAAACCTTATGACTGTAAATGTTTAAACTATTCACATTTCAGCACTAAAGAGCCATTTTAAAACCATACAGTCTGTAGCTCAACAGCTTACTGAGCATCAACGTCATAACAATACTTCTGGTAATCCTACCTAAACAAAATACTGGTGAGGAATATAAGAAAATGCTTTGAATTACCGTGTAGATGCAGTTCAATGCAGTTGAAGGACTTCGGATGGCAAATAAGGCAGATATCCGTGGAACTTGTCCTCTTCGGGAACAAAGTGTTTACAAATGACGTTTGTAAAAAAAAAAATAAAAATGATTTTGGGTGCTTGAAAATGGCAAATTAACAAAAACTGACTCAGCAACGCACTTGTGCTGGCACTTGTAACGTTACACCCAATTCAAAATACAAAATACTGCATTGTACTGTATTTATCACAGCCCACAATGCATTGCAAACAGTAAAAAAACGTATTACTTAAATACAGCAAAGAACTGTTAAAAATTGGCTGTAAATTAACAGCAATTTCTTAAACAGCTAAATATTGCCCAGAATGCTTTGTTTTCTACAGTACATTACTGTTTTAATGGAAAACAGTACGTTACTGTCAGATTTTGGCCGTTTTTTTACAACAATTTTTTACAGTGTGGGCCATTCTACAGAAATGGTGCAAACTGCTGTCCCACAACCAAAAAACACATTTAAGAAGCATTTAAGTATTGCAATCTTAGATGTTTATTAAGATCCTTCTATTATCTATTGAAACCCCACAATAATATAAAAAATAATAATAGGCTATATATATATATATATATATATATATATGAGTAAATCTACAATATATTTAGTCGGCTAAAATCTAATTGGCTTAGTTACAGTGTAATGCATTTATTAAGCATTTCTCTAAAATTACCAAACTCATTGTATAGGTTTGATATTAAGGTTTTATCATGATTGAACTGCTGTGACACGCTACATGCCTTTATATTAAAATTAAATGAAACCACTTCTCATAAAGAAACAAAATCTAGTTGTCTTTTCAATGAAATACCAGTGGTTATATAGGCTATTTATGCATTCTTTACACTTGTTTACAACATTCTTTATTGTTTCAAGCAGACATATTTATATAAATCAATTTAGATTAATCTTTATTAGGGCTACTAAAGTGACTTAAAGAGCAGTGAGCGATTTTCTCTTTTTTGTTGCTTGAACATCCATGCTGTCCCTTTAAAACCAAATGTACTGATACACGTCCGATATTCGCACAGCTCTTTACGTTCACCTAAGACATAACAGAGTGTGTTAACGTGAATACTCATCAAAACGGAAATTCAACATGATTTTGTGTGTATTTCTCCGTTCATGAGACACGAGAGAGAACTTTATTTAAAAAAAAAAAATAAATAAAATAAAATGTGTCCCGCATTTTTAATGTCACTACCAAAACAGTGTATTGTTTAGTTTATTGTATGGTTTATTGTAGATAGTAGATATGTCTCATTGTTTTTAGGTAAATGTTTCGTAAAAGTCAAACAAATCTGTAATAACTTTAAAGAATGTAACTACCGAACACATTTTTCTGCAATTAAGGACACTTTTTTGGGAGTTATTCCATAATATTTAGTTTTTTTTATATATATATATATATATATATATGTATATATATACCACTGTTCAGAACTGCACTAGCCAACCTTTGAGCTAGCTTCAAAAGTATCTAAAATTGTCACTACCGAAACATTTTTTGGGTTTTAACTAGTGGTGTCAAAATTAGCGCGTTAACGCAGGAGATTAATTTTTTCATTTTAACGCGTTCAAAATATTTAACGCAATTAACGCATGGGCGGGGCCACCCCACTCACAACTGCTTATGAAATGCTTTTATTTAAATACACAGAGCGTCTTTACAAACACATCAAACAGGAGACTTTTCAGATGCGCGCTCCAACTTTACTTCAGCACCAGACGCGAGTCAAACGACCTCAGTCCTAAAACAAGATGGCGTTAAACAAATATTAAAAATATATGTTCTTTATGTTGTTTCTACATTAATTTGAAGCATTAAAGTGAAATTATTGCAATATAAAAGTATAATTAAAAACTTTAATGTCAGGTAGAATTAATCGCGATTAATTTCAGGTAATATGTGCGATTAATTAGTTAATTTTTTTTAATCGATTGACACCACTAGTTTTAACCCATAGAATTGTCACTACCAAAACATGTCATCACTGTTTTCGGGAGTGACAAAAGGGAACACATAATCTTCATATTTGGGGGAAATAAACAAAATTTTAATACAGTTATACATTTTTTTGTGTGAGTGTTTTAGTATGTTTTAGTATGCGAGTTCTATAATGTGATGTGGTTCCTACCAAAACATTACTGTCACTACCAAAACATGGGATTTTTTGTCAACTATAAAGTATACTGAATTATCAACGAAGCTGTTATGATAGTTTTTGGTTCAGTGTATATTCCAGCTAATGAATCCTTTAGTTTGAAATCAACTTTTGCCTTTAACAAAAAAACATTGGATTCAAAATACAACAAATCTCATAAATTACACTTGAAATATTGTTAAAAAAATCATTATGGATTTACCTCTGCAATTTAATTTTTAATAATTTTTAATTACCTCTGCAATTTTTAATAAACTAGCAAAAAAATACATATTTACAATTTAGATGTAAGCACAATCTTAATAGGTTAATACAACCATTCTAATTCAGTTATTATTACTGTGTTTCGGTAGTGACAAATATTCCAAAACTTTTTGAAAATACAGTATTAATTGCACAATTACTAGAAATGTGTCCCTTGGATATTATACAGTTTGCATACATACACATTTTTTTTGGAAAAATACGTTGTTGTTGTTTTTTTGTTTTTTTTTTAACTCTGACTTTGACCCCCCCCAAAAAGCCCAGCTTATAATGTCAGCCAGTCTGCCAAAACGACTGGAATGGAAGGTTGGGAAATGTGCCACTTCATGACATAATAGTGTGGCTAAACACCACTTCCACAGAAAAAGATCAATGCCTGCTTTTACATCATTGCCTGTTAAGCCCCTCCCACCAGTTCATATTAGCCAATCATACTGGTGGGTGTTTACTTCTGAGTCTACAATCTGCCACACCTATTCAAACAGAGTGTTCAGGGGGGTCATCTTCTAAATGATGATGTTTTTGATGTGAAAATATTTATAATATTAAAAGTGGACCTCAGAGAACAGTACAAAATAATTAAATAAGGCAGTTCATGACTCTTTTAAAACTAGATAGTTATAGTTATCATCCTTGGTAGGAACAGGAGAGAGAGAGGAAGAGAGTGCTAGGAGTGGTTTGTGAGGTTTGGTGGAGAGACAAGGTACAGGTCAACTTTTTCATAGGCAAGTATGCAGTGTTTAATCAAGAAACTTTATCCAGAAACCCATCAGTTACTCATTTACATTCTCGTCTTTCTCTCTCTTTCACAGTAGACCATAATATATTTCATCGCAAGCATCTTTGAACACACTTTCCGCATCTTCTGTGTCATAAACGATCACGCTTCTAGATGAATTAGATACATCAGCTACGGCACAATCGACACAGCGAACGGCAGGGAGATGAACCCAAGACGCCAGCAGCGTTACTGCAACCCTAACGGCAGATACCCATCTTCACTCAGCCGAGTCCTCTTCTCACACTCACACACATGCCCTGCATTAAAACGCTCCGTTCTCTCCCTCCAGCATCCTTCCCATTAATTCTCTCCCTTTCAGCCACTTGCGTTTGTCTGATTTAACAAGATAAGATTTGAGAGCTGATGTTGGCTGTTCTTAATGTACCATAGGGTCCACAATGGGAGCTGCACCCCAGCTTCTGAGAGAGGCATAAATCGGCTATTCAGGGGGAACGGGGGAAAAAGAGAATTAGATATGCAGCATAACAATTTTACAGCCCCGGTCTCAGAAATTGAAATAGTGGAGATTAATGTATCATACATTATACACTGTCCATCGAAATCAGCTCTAATATACTGAGCAGGCTTGCATAACAAGAATACGACTTTCTAAGAAGTGCTCCTAAGGCCAGTCTGACCTCAGTAATTGATTCGGATCTCTACGCTCCTGTCGAGCAGTCTAACCAGAAAGCTCCTGAGGAAAAATAATCTCCTATTGTACAATTGTGATTTAGATCATTGCAGATAATTCGGTGCCAGTGACTGCAGAGAATGTGAACTTGACAGTAAAATAGTATAGAAAAGATGGAATATTTGAGGTAAAATTGTTATGTTAATGTTTAATGTGCTGTTAAATTGGAGTTTTTGTTATGTTGTCAGTTTTGGTGGTCATATGTCTAATTCAGGTATAGCTTATTAGTTATAGATTGGTGTCATCTTTTTTGCTCTTCAAGCTGTAACAATATATTGCTATACTTTCATAGTGCGTTTTGAAAATAGTTACGTTAATGTGTTTGTAGCTAATTAGAGATTCATCAGTTTGTTTGGCATTTCCAATTTTTATTAGGTTTAATAATTTCCATTATTTATTCACTGATGTTTGAGTAGCAGGGATGTAAGCCAGTTGAATTCAAATTTAATTTAATTTGAGTGTGCAAATTGGATACAGAATTTCAATTTGAATTTTATGGAAGTAGAAAATAAAATAAATTGAAATTCAAATATATTTGTAAAACTGCAGTTCCCCCTCAGTCGTTCTCTACGACGTTACGTCAATGACGTAATATTGGGGATCGGCAACGAGACCCTATCACCTCTGAGCTAAAGAGAAAAAGCCAATGAACATTGGCGAGTGGAATTTGCATGCCGCGCCACTCCCCCGGACATACGGGTATATAAGATGGCGGCGTGCATCCACTCATTCAGATTTCTGCTTCGGAGCCTCGCCTGTGAGCTGTTCCAATAGAAGAGAAAGAAGACGGAGAAGAACCTGAAACTGTTCCTGCTCCTGTTCCTGCTAACTTCCTGCTCGATCGCGTTACCGGCGCTGCCGGCATCTGTGCCAGACCAGCGATTTTGGCTAAGCCTTCCCTGGGGCACGCCGATCTAAAAGAGCAATTTTCTTACACGGTCGTCGATAGCGTCTTCCGGGATGTCTGTCCGACCGTGTGCTGCTGGATGTGGTGGTTTTCTGTCGTCTAATGACGGCCACGAGCGCTGCCTCTCGTGCCTGGGCCGAGAACACGCTGAGGCGGCGTTTGTGGATGGATCGTGCACTCATTGCGAGCGCATGTCCATGGCCACGCTACGATCGCGCCTCTCGTTCGCGAGATGGCGCCCTTCATCCTCTACCCCTTCCAGTTCGGCGGGCCGTCCCGGCTCCTCGGCTGCATTGGTTAGAGGTGAAGGTGATCTGAGGGTGACAGTGCCGAACGTTCCGTCGGGCCAGCCCCCGCGGAAGTCCGGTTCCTCAAAGCGTGGCCCCGTGGAGTTGCCAAAGCTCAGCACTCGTCCACCAGCTGGACCTAGTGTTACCTTTGGCGCTCCAGAGGATGACAGGATGTCCATCACTGCATCAGAGGAGGGGCTTACGCCTGCTGATGCGGAAGCTTCTACTGGGCAGCCCCCCGCTGCGGCGGCTGCTCAGTCGGAGGCGGACGCAGAACTGGCGGCCATGCTCCGTCGGGCAGCCGCGAGTATCGGGTTGGAGGTGTCTAAAGCGCCTTCTCCCGAACGCTCGCGGCTCGACGATTGGTATCTGGGCGCGAGTAGCGACGTCGCCACACCTCGCTCCGCCCCAGTGCCTTTCTTTCCCGAGGTGCATGAGGAGCTCACCAAGACGTGGAAAGCCCCCTATTCGGCTCGTACACGTCAGGGCTCCTCCCTTCTCACTACCCTCGATGGCGGGGCAGCCAGGGGGTACGTGGATGTCCCGCAGGTGGAGCGTGCGGTTGCGGTGCACCTGTGCCCGCAAAACGCCGCCACCTGGCGGGACCGTCCGCGTCTCCCGTCCAAAGCTTGTAAGCTCTCGTCAGCGCTTGCTGCGAGGGCTTATAATGCGGCGGGCCAGGCTGCCTCAGCCCTGCATGCGATGGCCACCCTGCAGGTCTATCAGGCCAAAGCACTAAAAGAACTGCACGAGGGTAGTTCTGACCGAAGGATGATGCAGGAACTGCGCTCGGCTACTGACTTCGCCCTCCAGGCGACGAAGGTAACGGCGCGGGCCCTCGGTCAGGTGATGTCTACAATGGTAGTCCAGGAGCGCCATCTCTGGCTGAACCTGGCGCAGATGGCTGACGTCGACAAAGCTCGCTTTCTCGACGCACCCGTCTCCCAGGCCGGCCTCTTCGGCGACACCGTTGAGGACTTCGCCCAGCAGTTCTCAGCGGTCCAGAAGCAGTCTGAGGCCATAAGCCACATCCTGCCCCGGCGCAGTGCCACCAAGCCGTCGGGTGCCAGGCCTCAGGCTGCTCGTCGCCGAGGGCGCCCCCCTGCGGCTGCGGCTCCTGCTCCGCCCCCTGCACCACCAGCTGAGCCCAAGACCTCTCAGCCCGGGCGTAGAGCCAGTCGCAGGAAGGCGGCGCAGCCCGAGACTCAGCGGCCCGCTAAAACCACCCGCAAGTCTGCGAAGCGGCCCTGACACGGGCTGCCCGGAGATGAGGGAGATTGCTCTTCGGGGGACGTCACCATCAGTCCCCCCAGCCCCGGGGGAGGGCCGGGGCCAGATAACATCGCTGCTGCCACTGACCTCCGGGTCAGTGGTACCCAAATTTTCACAAAAAGAGCAATTTTCTTCACCTCTGGGCCTAGTGCCCCGAGTTTCGTTCCTGAGCGACGCACTGCCTCCTCGGACTCGGACTCGGAGCCTGAATTCGCCAGCGCGGGATCCAGGGAAGGTAAGCGCTGCCCCGTGCAGCTCAGCTCTTCTCCAGAACGCCCCGCTTTCTGGGATGAGCCCCCTTCCCCTTCCCCCCCCCGGCTGCCCCACCCCCGGCACGTCAGTTACTGCTCCGTTGATCCCACTGGCACGTCGACTGGGAGCCTGGTTAGCGCTTCCCAGTCCGTCCCCGTGGTTGATCAGGACGGTACGACTCGGCTACGCGATTCAGTTCGTGAGGCGACCGCCCAAGTTCAGAGGCATCCATTTCACGTCTGTTCGTTCGGACACAGATGCCTCTGTTCTACGGGCGGAGATTGCGGTTCTCCTGGCGAAGGACGCAATCGAGCCTGTCCCTCCAGCCGAGATGAAATCAGGGTTCTACAGTCCCTATTTCATCGTGCCCAAGAAAGGGGGTGGGTTACGACCGATCCTGGATCTTCGAGTGTTGAACCGGTCCCTTCACAGGCTACCGTTCAAGATGCTTACCTCGAAACGCATACTGTCTTGCGTACGACACCAGGATTGGTTTGCAGCCATCGACCTGAAGGACGCGTACTTTCATGTCTCGATTCTGCCTCGACACAGACCGTTTCTTCGGTTTGCTTTCGAGGGTCGGGCATATCAGTACAAAGTCCTCCCATTTGGCCTGTCCCTGTCTCCCCGCGTCTTTACCAAAGTCGCGGAGGGTGCCCTGTCCCCCCTTTGGCGGAAGGGCATCAGAATCCTCAACTATCTCGACGACTGGCTGATTCTAGCTCACTCGCGAGATATGTTGTGCGAACACAGGGACCTGGTGCTGCAGCACCTCAGCCACTTGGGGCTTCGGGTCAACTGGGAGAAGAGCAAGCTCTCCCCTGTGCAGAGCATCTCTTTTCTCGGTATGGAGCTGGACTCGGTCACCATGACAGCACGCCTCACCAACGAGCGCGTCCAGTCAGTGCTGAACTCCCTGAAGGCTTTCAGGCACAAGACAGCGGTCCCTCTCAAAGATTTTCAGAGGCTCCTGGGGCATATGACAGCCGCAGCCGCAGTTACGCCGCTCAGGCTGCTTCATATGAGACCGCTTCAGCGCTGGCTACACGACCGAGTCCCGAGATGGTCATGGCACCGCGGCACATTCCGGGTGGGCGTTACTCCGGAATGTCGCCGCCTGTTCAGCCCGTGGTCGGACCCTGTTTTCCTCCGGGCAGGAGTGCCCCTAGGACAGGTGTCCAGGCATGTTGTGGTCAACACAGATGCCTCCACGACGGGCTGGGGTGCTGTGTGCAACGGGCAGTCAGCCTCGGGCTCCTGGACAGGACCTCGACTGCAGTGGCATATCAATTGCCTCGAGTTGCTGGCCGTGTTTCTGGCGCTCCGGCGGTTTCTTCCGCTGCTGCGCCACAAGCACGTGCTTGTCCGTACGGACAACACAGCGACCGTAGCGTACATCAACCATCAGGGTGGTCTGCGCTCCCGTCGTCTGTCGCAACTCGCCCGCCATCTCCTCCTCTGGAGTCAGACGCGGCTCAAATCGCTGCGGGCCGTTCACGTTCCAGGAGAGCTGAATCGTGCAGCCGACGTGCTCTCACGACAGCTCACCCTTCCTGGAGAATGGCGACTCCACCCCCAGACGGTTCAGCTAATTTGGAGTCGATTCGGGGAAGCTCAGGTGGACCTGTTTGCTTCCCCAGAGTCCTCCCACTGCCAGCTCTTTTTCTCCCTGACTCAGGCCCCCCTCGGCAGGGACGCTCTGGCACACAGCTGGCCTCGGGGCCTCCGCAAGTACGCCTTTCCCCCAGTGAGCCTCCTTGCACAGACCCTGTGCAAGATCAGGGAGGACGAGGAGCAGGTCCTGTTGGTTGCGCCGTTTTGGCCCACCCGGACCTGGTTTGCCGACCTCATGCTCCTCGCGACAGTCCCTCCCTGGAAGATTCCCCTGAGGAAGGACCTTCTTTCTCAGGGGGACGGCACGATTTGGCACCCGCGTCCCGATCTATGGAACCTACACGTGTGGCTTCTGGACGGGACACGGAGGACCTCACTGGCCTTCCCCAGGCCGTGATAGACACTATCACTCAGGCTAGAGCCCCCTCTACGAGGCAGGCCTACGCCCTGAGGTGGGGTCTGTTCGTTGACTGGTGTTCCTCTCGCCGAGAGGACCCACGGAAATGCTCGGTCGGAGTGGTGCTTTCCTTCCTGCAAGAGAAGTTGGAGCGGAGACTGTCCCCCTCCACTTTGAAAGTGTATGTCGCAGCGATTGCGGCATATCACGATGCAGTGGATGGTTCATCCCTAGGGAAGCATCACCTGATCGTCAGGTTCCTGAGAGGTGCGAGAAGGATTAACCCTCCTAGATCGCACCTCGTACCCTCTTGGGATCTCTCCGTGGTCCTCCAGGGCCTTCGGAGAGCTCCCTTCGAGCCGCTCGGTTCAGTTGAGCTGAAGTTCTTGACGCTCAAGACTTCGCTCCTGGCTGCGCTGGCCTCCATCAAGAGGGTAGGGGACCTACACGCATTTTCGGTCAGCGAAGAGTGCTTAGAGTTCGGGCCAGGTAACTCTCACGTTATCCTGAGACCCCGGCCCGGCTACGTGCCCAAGGTTCCCACCACTCCCTTTCGAGATCAGGTGGTGAACCTGCAAGCTCTGCCCCAGGAGGAGGCAGACCCGGCCTTGGAGTTGCTGTGTCCCGTCCGTGCCCTGCACGTCTACGTGGACCGCACCCGGAGCTTCAGACGCTCCGAGCAGCTCTTTGTCTGCTTCGGGGGACAGCAGAAGGGGAATGCTGTCTCCAAACAGAGGTTGGCCCACTGGGTAGCTGATGCCATCACCTTGGCGTACGAAGCCCAAGGTGAGCCGTGCCCCCTGGGAGTGAGAGCCCACTCCACCCGGAGTGTGGCCTCCTCCTATGCGCTGGCGCACGGCGCCTCTCTAGCAGACATCTGTAGAGCTGCGGGCTGGGCGACACCCAATACCTTTGCGCGGTTCTACAACCTCCGCGTTGAGCCAGTGTCCTCCCGTGTGTTGGGTAACATCAGGTAATTTGCGGGAGGACGGCTCAGGTGTCGGCTTGCTGCGCCACTCCTCTCGGATCCGTGCGCTATTTTCCCAGTTGTTCCCAAGGTTGAACTCTGGGTCCTCCATGCCCCGCAGTACTGGACTAGACGGAGTAGTCCATACTGTGCTCCGGAGCGGGGCCTCCTTCACCCCCCTCCGGTTGTGGCATCATGTCTCAGTATCTCCACGGAACCTTCCGTGTTTCCCCAGTCTAGATTAGACTTACTTCTAAAGCTTCCACATGACTTAACCGTCATTGTGCTCCGCCCCCCAACGGCTGCTTCAAAACTTGGCACCCCTGGTGGGCCACCACGTGGTCTACAGGGCGTTGGGACGGTTACGCATCGAGCCCTTTGTTCCGACACGCTTGCCTGCCGGCATTGGGTCTCGGCTGCGTAACGCAGTTCAGGATTGTGGCGTTTTCCAGAGGTCCCCAATATTACGTCATTGACGTAACGTCGTAGAGAACGACTGAGGGGGAACGTCTCGGTTACGAAGGTAACCCTCGTTCCCCGAAGGAGGGAACGGAGACGTTACGTCCTCTTGCCACAATCCTGGACTGCGCTGAAGCCGGGTTGCGGCTCGGCTCCTCAGCAAATCTGAATGAGTGGATGCACGCCGCCATCTTATATACCCGTATGTCCGGGGGAGTGGCGCGGCATGCAAATTCCACTCGCCAATGTTCATTGGCTTTTTCTCTTTAGCTCAGAGGTGATAGGGTCTCGTTGCCGATCCCCAATATTACGTCATTGACGTAACGTCTCCGTTCCCTCCTTCGGGGAACGAGGGTTACCTTCGTAACCGAGACGTTTTCAAACACTGAAAGTTGTTATAGCTAGAAATTTGCATTTAGTTCATATTTTTCATCATATGTAGTAAATTTGTGGACAGTTGTAGATGAACACTTCTTGTCGCAGAAAGTGTTGAATTTTTTATTATTTGTGAAGTTCTGTGAATTCTACTTTCTATTCATCCAAATTTAGTTTCTGAGATTTGACAATTCAATTAAAAAGAAAGCCTTTTCTTTAACTTTAAATATTGCACAAACATGTTGATTATTATGGGTTAGTTAAATGTTTAGTTAAAAGAATAGTTCACCAAAAATAAACATTCTGTCAGACTTTCTTCTGTTTAAAATGAAATATGTAGAAATGTCAGCAAGTAGTGAAAGTGAATCTTGACTGAATCTGTCAGTTCCAAACATGCCGCATAACATCATATTTAATGTTGCACCAAAAGTCACACAGGTTTGGAACAACATGAGGGTGGATATGACAAAGTATTAGGGTTAATTCAAAGTGCAGCCAGATTATTATTTTATTTTATTATCAATTCAATAATCAGTTCAATGGACAGTTTTGCATTAAAATCAGTAGCTGACCACTGAAAATGTGTTACACAAAATATGTGTCAGAGAGGACAACACAAGCATTGCATGTATAATGAATGCTTTTTATCCTGTAGTTTCTTATCATAAATGTTTATTGATTATGTCTGTCTGTCTGTCTGTCTTTGTCTTTTTCTGAGTGTTTTGTGATCACTGATTGGCGAGCCCCTGGTTTTGATTAACTCAACTCTGCTTGAAATCAGACAGCAGGCACATATCTGGGGGCATCACACAGAATACAGAGGTTAAAAAGCTTACAGAAAAAGATCAAGTTTCTAGCTTAATAAAAATAAATTCAATGAGACTGCTTAGAAAATGAGTCGCAATGTTGGCTTCAGAGTGATTTGCCATTATGCCATTATGGCTTATTTAGTTCTTTATACTTGTGCTTCCACTGTTGCTTTTTGATTTGCAGAGATTGCCATCTAAATGATTCATAACTATATTCTGACATTATGTCAACATGGTCAACATGTTTTCTATTTTAAAGTATTTTAAGTTGTAATTAATTCCTGTAAAGGTAAAGCTGAATTTTCAGCATCTATTACTCCAGTGCCATTTGATATTTCAAAAATCATTCTAATATGCTGATTTGTTTGTATTAACGAATGACTTACATTTGGACTGCATTTGGCACACTTATACTTTGTATTTTTTTTAATCGTAACAAGTTTTTAGCGTGTTTATGTATTCACACCTGCCGTGTTTGATTCGATTGAATCAAACTCAAGTTCATTTCCCCTCTTGGTGCTTATCTTTTGGGCAGGTGTGAACAGTGTTGGGGAAAGTTACTTTTAAAAGTAATGCATTACAATATTGTGTTACTCCCTAAAAAAGTAACTAATTACATTACTTAGTTACTTTTTTATGGAAAGCAATGCATTACATTACTTTTGCGTTACGTTTTAAATCTGGGCAGGGCTTGTTTGTTTTTAATAAATAATATTTTAATTTTTAGCAAATGTAAAAGCCCTTTCACACCAAAAAGTGAAATAAATAAGCCTAAGACTGAAGGAAAAATTAAATTCACAAAAAGGAAGTTCTTCAGCAATGAGAAAAATGAAGCACAAATGTTAGTTAATCTAAAGTAAGTTTTGCTTATTAATATAGTTGAATTGGATCAACAAAGATCAGCAGCAATTGGCTAATAAAATGGGATTAAATACATAAAGGAAGCAAAAAATAACTGGCGTTATAACAGATATTTTCTTGTAAATGAAAAAGTAATGTGTTACTTTAGTTACTATAGTTAAAATAATCTTAGCAGACTTTTTTGCTTCCAATTTTATGTGCTTAAGATTAAATGTTTCCTTTTTAGCCATTTCGATGTTTAAAATTAAACACATACGCATATACAATTGGCTAATAACCTAGTAGCTATCATTAAAAGTCAATTCCCCAATAGAGAAAGTTAATTTTTTTTTTTCTTCCGGGAACCCAACCGTTGCTCTCAACTGTCATCTTGGCTATTGTTACCTCATCACTACCATTGTTACATTATTAATGCTACACCATTGCTAGCACTTTTAAATCCATTATGATTATTCCAGTACTGCCACTAGACCATTTACACTGTTACGCTCTTTTTTTTTAAACTCCATTATTACATAAGTAGCACCACCTTTACTCCCATTATCATTAGAACACTTCTATTACTATTGATGTGTTATCACATATTACGTCATATAAATATCCCGCTGTGTCTTTATTATGAAGGCTAATACCAAGCCCACCAAATTGGTCCTTTTAGCATAATGTTCATATTTGTGAAATTTGTCAGGTTGGTAAGCATAACCGGTTTTATCCTGGATGAAGAGGAAATGAGAGTTTATGTAATGTAACAATGGCACGGATAATCTCCTCCATAATTTCCCCTGTCGTTGGTCATATCTTGCACATGGTGCCTTAGAGATGAGGAGATAAAACTGCTTCATTTCTCTAGGTAAATGGAGGAGGGGTCCGCTTCATCTTGTTCGACCGAAGCAGAAGGGGGGGGAACTGCGATCGTAGCGACAGTTACGGCTCTCGCTCCTCTCCCGCACTCCCTTCCCTCACCTCCCCTCGAGCTTCTGTCTGTATCACACAAACAGTAGGAAACAGTTGATTTTCATTTGCTGTTGCTGGGCAATACGACGTGATGTCTTAACACTTGTAAATGAACACTCCTCCTCCCTCTAATCTGTCACTTTAATGCGCCATAGATTTTATTTCTGACGTTGCAATATCACATTCTTAATAACAATAATCAACTGCCTGTGTTGTTTTTTCCCGCAGAAATTAAATCCTGACACAGAGAGCAGGACTAATAAAAGATGTAGCTGGAGGAAAAAGGAATAAATAAATATGACGAATCACGGGGGCTGGGAATTTGTATTCAGATGCGAGAGACAATTACACAAAGAGTCAGAATGTATCAGGCTCTCCGCAGATCCGTAATAGCTGTGCTGCGGGCCTGCTTGTTTCCTACTTAAATGGGCTATGTTGCGTACGGTGTGGTGCGATTTACGTTATCCAATGCAGTCGTGCCTGATAACACACACATAAATGCATACAAACACATGCAGGTTGGACAATTAAACACTCTGGTAGGGGTTAACAACAGGTGTAAGATTAAACGTGATACATTTGTGATTGTTTTTTCATGTACTGCATAGAATGCAGTCCAAAGGGCTGAGAATACTAGTGAAAATAATTGATTGCTCTTTTTAATAAAAGCCCATTTCCACATTTTATCTTAAAATTCAGATTTTTTTTCTAACAATTCAGCAATTTAGAGTTTGCATCTTGTGATTTAGTTTTTTTTTTTTATTCTTAGACTTTTTTTTCTCCGAATTGTGACATAAACTTGCAATTGCAAGTTCTAAAGTCAGAATCACAAGATATAAACTCGCAGTTCTGACTTGCAGTTGCGAGTTGCAGTATAAAGTCAGTATTGTGTGATATAAACTCGCAATTGTGAGAAAAATCAAACAAAAAATTATTGAGTTATTTCTTGCAATTGCGAGTTAATGTCCTGCCATTCTGACTTTTATAACTTGCAATTGTGAGTTTATATAATGCAATTCTGAGGAAAAAAATGTCAGAATTCTGAGAACATTCTTTTCCACCTCAGATTTGGACTTTATAACTTGCAATTGCGAGTTTACATCTTAAAATTTTGAGAAAAAAAGTTAGAATTTCAAAGATACAAACTCACATTTGTGAGAAAAAAGTCAGAATTGCGAGTTATGTGAGTTAATATCCCACTATTCTGATTTTTTCTGATTTTATTTTAACTGTGGTTTAGACTTCTGGACCCAACTGTTTTTTGTAATGGGAATATTAATTTGTTGACCTCTTGTTTAATGACTGCTGTTTCAACCTTATTTTAAGAGCAAAAGTGTTTAATAATAGGGGAATTATTGAGATTATGTAGTACTATATATATACTACCATATACTATATATAGTAGTACTATATTTGGTTAGATGCGATATTGTCTGTCTAAGCGTCAAAGTGAAAATACTGGTATTTAATATATATGTAATGCAGGACCAGTTAAATTTCGGTTTGGATTGTCACTGAAAGTGACCAACAAAATATGCAAAATACTGTATACCTCATTTATTGCTTGTGATCGTGACTGGTTAATTAGACCAAAATCTGGGCACTTTTGTCAAAAATGCATGAGAATTTTTTTTTTTTCCCAAATCTGTTTTTTTTTTTCTCCCTCATATTTTCAGTGTGGTCTTATGGAAGCCCATTTCCACATTATCTCACAATTCAGACTTTTATTTTTTTTTTCTAACAATTTAGAATTTAAAACTACAGCTAGATTTTTTTTTTTTTCCATTCTTAGAGTTTTTTTTCTCAGAATTGTGACTTAATCTTGCAATTGTAAATTATACAGTCAGAACTGCAAGATATAAACTCACAGTTCTGACTTTTTTCTCAGAATTGCGTGATATGAACTTACAATATAAAGTAAGTATTGTGTGATTGTGTAATTGTGTAAACTCGCAATTGTAAGAAAAAAAAAACTCAAAGATTCTCCACTATATTTCTTGCAATTGTGCGTTTATTTCCTGCCATTCTGACTTTTAGAACTTGCAATTGTGAGTTTATATAATGCAATTCTGAGGAAAAAAAAAAGATATAAGATATAAACTCACAATTCTGACATTTTTCTAGGTATTGCAAGCATATATTTCACAATTCTGACTTTATAAAAATGTAATTGTGAGTCAGAATTGTGAGATATAGACTCACAGTTCTGAGAACATATGTCTTTTCCACCTCAGAATTGGACTTTATAACTTGCAATTGTGAGTTTATATCTCACAGTTTTGAGAAAAAAGTTTTTCGAATTTCGAAGATACAAACTCGCATTTGTGAGAAAAAAGTCAAAAGATTTTATATCATGCAATTCTGACTTTATATCATGCAATTCTGAGAAAAAAAGAATTGCAAGATGTAAACTCGCAGTTGCGAGAAAAAGTCAGAATTGTGAGATAAAGAGTTGCAAATACTTAAAGAATAAAAAAATGTATATATATATATATATATATATATTCAGTGGTGGAAATGGGCATCAATGTGGTTTAGACTTTTGGCAGCTATGTTTTTTTTTTTTTTTTTTTATGATTTTTTTACAGATTAAAAGTGCCTAATAATAGAATAGTTACTGAGATTAAGTATGTAGTACTGTTTTTGGCTGTTCATGTGATTTGTCTGTCCATTATGAAAGAAAAAATCAGAACAATCAGCCAATCAGAACATATTTGATGTATTATATACATGCGCCGCAGAAAAGGTAGCTTTCGAGTTTGTTGCTTTATTGGGTAATGTAGACTAAAAAAAAATAATTTTATATATTTAGAAAAACCCAACTCAGTTTAGTTTACCTGATATGAAGTATCCCATAAAACAAAACAACAACAACAACAGAAACATGTTTTCTTCTCTTTTTTCCTCTTTGAACCAAACTGAACCAGTGGACAAATAGGTCCCAGTGCTTCTCACATGTGACCACAAGCTCGGGCATGTCAGCTGCCTCTGCTCTCCTCTCTAGATGACAGATACATCAGGTCTGGGTTCAGCTGCAGGGCCTCAGGAGACTGAGAGGAAGCCGCTCTCATCTTCGCCAAGAGTTGAGAAGTGTAGTGTGGGGAGAGTTTCCAGCTCCACTGGGAACCGGCTGGTGGCTTTGGCCTGCGCTCTGGCCATGCGAGAAGCTGTTGTCTCAGACCTCTTTGAACCTCTCAAACTGAAGCCCGCTACAACACCTAAACATTTTCCATTGTCCACTAACACTTCTTTTGGTCTCTCCTCTGTGTCTGTTTCTTGTCTAGTCAGAGGACGTTGGTGGAAGAGGAACACAGAAGGCCGAGGACGAGATTAAAAAGCGAATTTGGGCGATAACGCTCAGACTAGAAATGTAAGTCTTTGTTTTAGGGTTTATTATGAGCGCAGATGAAACACACGCTAGCACACGCATGCTCATTGATAGAAGTACTGTATTTTTCATTATCAGACTCTGTATCATGCTGTGCCTCGCTCTGGTCTCAGTGTGTGTAGTTCAGGCCTGCATTATCTTGAGAGTAGATTTGCTCATATTTGCTGATGGCTTCTTTTTTAACAATGGTCCATCAGGCTGCTATCATCAAAGGTCCTGGTTTTAGGTTGAATGGCTGCATCTTGGGAGCACATTAGCCTGTGTGTGCATGACCTGGTTGTGTGGCTTTGATGTGCCTTTGTTCTCTGACCCATTTGAGTCTTGGCTGGGCTTGTGGTGTGCCTGTAAAATAAGGGTGGCAAAAAATCCACGGATCTGGGTGTATCCAAAACCCTCTTTCACCAGGGTCCTGTTAAAAAAGAGACTCTTTATGACAATGTGTGGCCAGTTCTGTATATGGAGGCAGATCATAAGCTAAAAATAATAATAATGCATTTAAATACACTTGACTCTACTTAACTCTACTTTAGGTTTAAAATTAGTTTTTAAACTAATTTTAAAGCAAATCCAATTGCTTTGACATTTGTTATTTAACTAGAAAACTTTTTCGACCAACAAAATATGCAAAATACTGAATACCTCATTCATTGCTTGTGGTCGTGGCTGGTTATTTGAGCCAAAATTTGGGCACTTTTGTCAAAAATAGAAAAGAAATGGATGAGCTTTTTTCCTAAATATTTTTTCATTTCCTCCCTCATATTTTCTGTGCACAGAAGCCCATTTGCACCACTAAATAAATAATAAAAAAGGTATTTACAACATTCTGAATTTTAGAACTTGCGAAAATGTTAGAATTGCAAGATATAAACTCACAATTATGAGTTTTTCTATGAATCGCAAGTATATATTTCACAATTTACATGCAATTGTGAGTTATTAAGTCAGAATTGTAAGATGAAAACTCACAATTCTGAGAACATATCAGAACATATCTTTTTCCCACCTCAGAATTCAACTTTATAACTCACAATTGCATGTTTATATCTAAAAGTTAAAATTGTGAGATACAAACTCACATTTGTGAGAAAAAAAGTCAGAATTGTGAGTTTATATCCCGCTATTTTGACTTTTAACTTGGAGTTGTGAGTTTATATCATGCAATTCTGACTTTATATTATGCAATTCTAAGAAAAAGTTCAGAATGTATGCAGATGTAAACTTGCAATTGAAAAAAAAAGAAATATATATATATATATATATATATATATATACACACACACACACAAAACAGTGTAAGTGTCTAATAATAATAAAAAAGTCCTAGTTAAAGTACATTTTAAAACAAATTATTTAAATGAGATGCATATAAATATACTTGACTCTACTTAACTCTACTTTAGGTTTAAAATTAGTTACATTCATTTTAAAGGAAATCCAAGTGCTGTGACATTTGCCATTTAACTAGATTACTTTTTTAGTAATTTTAATTAAATAAAACACAGTTATTCTGAATTCATAGACTTTTGTACAAATCGTACAAATTATCAACTTTATTTCTTGTAATAGCAAGTTTATGTCCCACTATTCTGACTTTTTGATTCTGATTTTTTTTTAGGAATTGCAAGTATATTGCAATTCTGACTTTAGAACATTTCAAGATTACAATATTCAATTTAATGAGAAATTAGTTCAAATATTTGTAAATAAATGTGTACATTAGAATAAGTTGGACAAAAATGGTAAAATGGTGCACTATAAAATATTCAAACCTGTTAATTGGTTACCTTATACTATACAGTGTAAAAACTGTAAATGCTTGAACATTATTTGTAATTTTATTATACAATTCTGTTGAAATTTTAGGATTTGGAAGTTTAAGAAAATTGTTGTAACATTAACATTGTTGCTTAATGAAGTATACAGTTATGTACAAGGTGTAAAATTACCAGCCATTTTCATATATTTTTTATGGGTGAATTTCTAGCAACCTCAAATATGAATTTTTTTTACAGTAAATTTCATTTTAAAGTGTGTATTTTCGGTTATAAGCATTATAACTAATCGTCATGTCAAAACATTCTCTCCACTTCAAGTGAATATTATAGTTGTTAATTAAAATCCGCTCCATATAGCACAAAGCTTAGCATTGTTACATTTGCGTCTGTCTGTAATTAACTCTGAATTTCTTGGTGAACGCTCAGGTAGTCTCAACGTTCGATGTTGAATCTCCTCTCACTGTTGTGACATACACTTTTTCTTACTCATTGCTTTGTTAACCTTGAGTTAGGTGGATTTTTATCCTATTAAAAGTGTAGAAAGTCAAACTTACTTTTTTTTTCTATTCCGGTAGACAAGCTGTGTTCAAAAACACATTTTTTAAAAAATGAGGACAATTATGCATCTGTGCCTTTGACACCGAGCTAGATTTCAGCACAGACTACGGAGGGTAAATTGGCCTATTTCAAGCACGGATCTGACATGTTTGGAGTCAGATAATGTGCGTCAAGGAGTGAAGGCCCAAAGTGATTAAAGCTATCCCAGACATAATTATGTCAAACTCTGCAGTTGTCCTAAGCCCTTTCTAGTTGAAAGAGATTCCTCTGAAATAACACCAGAGATGAGAAGGGGGAAAGGAAGGTGAGAGAATGTAAGAAAAAGTGAAAGGAAAGGGTTTTGAAGTGGTTTGCCACATTACTGAAGTACCCTCTACTGACCCGTCTAATTTGGGTGAACAAGGCACCTGCTTTGAAAAATATTGTAGCCATTTTTTATCAAGCACCACAATGCAAAGAAAAAGGTCAACAGATATAGTATTTTGTCTTAAGATGTAACTTCTGTAGTGAAGCTGGTCTTACAGCCTAGCTAAGCTGATGTTTTCCTGGTTTAGTTGGGCAACCAACTGTAAAATCAGATGAATCTTCCATAGTTCACCCAGTTTATGTAACTGCCATTTATAAAGTGAATGACTTAATCAATGACTTAATAATAAACCACTCAGATACTTCACCGAAATGTGTCATAATTTAGTATGGTGGGATTACATTTCAAAAATGGATCCATTAGTTGTGCACATTTATGTGTGAAAATGAG
This sequence comes from Cirrhinus molitorella, assembly GCA_033026305.1. NCBI lineage: Eukaryota > Metazoa > Chordata > Actinopteri > Cypriniformes > Cyprinidae > Cirrhinus > Cirrhinus molitorella. Next base: position 26,749,933 of record CM065126.1, on the reverse strand, counting down.
TTTAGCCACTAAGTAAATATACAAACCTGTCATAATAATAGAAGCTGATAATGGAGTGCTGGCTGTATTCTTTCACAGGTCTCTTTCTTACAATCTGATTTCCATATAAAAAAGGGATGACGAGGCAAAAGGGTCAGGCTCATTTGAGTCTGAGATGCATTTAATCACGCACCCGTGTGTCCAACCACAGGTTTATTACAGCACACAAACAAATTAACGAGGCAACTCTATCACAAGCTATTTCAAAACCACTCCTCGCACCTAACATTTTATTACCTCATTTGGCATGTCAAGATCTGTGGGAACAGAGAACATAATCAAGCATTACCTGTATTTATGACGCTGTGATATAAGGGTGAATAAGCCATCAATCAATACGCAAAAGAGGCTGTTATTTTCAATTAGCAAGGGATCAGATTCGAATGAACAGCTATGTTCCATGCCGATGCGGCGAACATGGGGGGAAAAGGATGTTGTGATGGTCTTTTCCTGGGCAAATGAATAGAGAGCTCTTATCACTGGCAAGACTCTATAAAGCAGCTAAATGAATAATCATCTGTGAGTTAGAGAGAGGGTCCCTTTTTAACAAGCTCAATTTGAACCCTGTAACACTGGTAAGCTGGAAGAAATGGAAGGATGATGTAGGTAGAGAGAATAGAGATATGGACTTGAGCAGCATTTTATAAGAATTGTACAGTGCTGAACAGTACAGTTAAATAAAGTTTCTGGAGTCCTCTTCTTGGTTTTGCTTGTGCATCTGTGAATCTTAAATCTTTTAAAGTTAATCAAATGTTCCTCACTGTAAAAAAAAAAAAAATCTGTAAAATTTACGATAGAAAAACGGCAGCTGTGGTTGCCGGAATTTTACCGTAAAAAAAATACAGTTTACGTTTTTTACTTAAATTTACAGGTAAATACCGTAATTTCATTAACTAATATAATGGTAATGTACCAACCTATTGAAGTACTGACATGTGTTTTATACCTTTGTAATACACTGATAAACACCAAAAGCAGGTGGTGATGAGAAAGTCACATGATGAACCAAAGCCCATCACAAGCAGCTTTTAAATATTAACATATATAGAAGGTGAACAGTGTCATTCACACAAACACTAAACACCATCATGAAACACACATGAAACTGAAATAATGCAATAAACATTAATCTAACAATATTAGATGTATCATAAAACCCTAATGTACAAACCTGCTATGAAAAAAATAATAAGAAAGAGTTATTCATATTATTACAGTCTTTCACTGTTAACCATTTACAGTGTTTACTGTAGCATTTTTACAGTTTTTTTTTACCGTAAAATTCACGGTTATTTTTTTACAGTGCTATGATAAACGTATTTATTTATTTAGTTAAAATGTCTAGGTCTTGTAACTCTTAAAAAATAAAGGTTCTTTATTGGCATCAATGGTTTTATGAAGAACATTGAACATCCAGGAAACGTTTTAAATGCAGAAAAGGTTCTTTCAAAATGTTATTCAAAATAGTTATTTTATTAACTGTTCACTGAAAGTTCTTTGGGGACTTGACATCACTGCAAAAACACCCTTTTGGAAACTTTTTTTAAGAGAGTGTCCAGAGATTAAAAAAATAAATAAAAAATCATCACTTGCTCGCCCTCAAGTACTTCCAAACCTGTATGAGTTTCTATATTTTTAAGAAAAAAAATGCTTTTTTTTTTTTTTTTTTTTTTTGTATCGTACAATTCTGACTTTTCTCTCGCAATTGTGAGTTCACATCTCTCAATTCAGATACAAACTCAAATTTTTTTTTTTAGAATTGTGAGATATAAATTCACAATTGCGAGTTCTGGCTATTTTTCTCTGAATTGCGTGATATAAACTTGCAGTGACAAATGATAAAGTCGGTATTGCATGATATAAACTTGCTTCTGAGAAAAAATTGTGAGATTTAGGCTAAAATTCAATTCTGAGAAATAAAGTCACAATATAAACTCACAGTTGTGACTTTTTTCTCAGACTTGCTGGTTTATATCTTGCAATTGTGACTTTATTTCGCAATACTGACTTTATAACACGCAATTGCGCAATTCTGAGAACAGTCTTTTTTCCACCTCAGAATTGGATTTAATAACTCGCAATGATGCTGCGTTCTGCGTAAAAAGTTAGAATTGCAAGAAAATAAGTCCAAATTAAGAGATACAAACTTGCATTTGCGAGTTTATGTCTCTCTATTCTGAATTTATAACTTACAATTGTGAGTTTATATCTTGCAATTCTGAGAAAAAGAGTCAGAATTACGAGATGTTTTTTTTTTTTTTATCAGTGACAGAAAAAGGCTTCCATACCATTGACTTCCATAGTATAGAAAAAGTACTGTGGAAGTCAAAGGGGATCATCAACTGTTTGGTTACCCACAATTCACACAATGTCCACTTTTGTGTTCAGCAGAAAAAAATATTTTTTGAGAAAGACAAAAAAAAGTATATTGTATTGCAAATTTGTATTGAGTGTATTTTATATTTTATTTAGTGGTGTCAATCGATTAAATAATAATAATAATAATAATAATCGCATGTTTTTCCTGAAATTAATCATCATTAATCACAATTAATTTGTGAGTGAAAGATTCTTTAGAAGTTGTGAGTGCCTAGCCCTGCCCATGTGTTAATTGCGTTAAATATTTTTAATGCGTTAAAAAGAAAAAAGTAATCGCCTGCATTTACACGCTAATTTTGACACCACTAATTTTATTATATATAATTTATTGTAAAAAGTTTATAATATTTTTTTTTACTAAGTATTTTAAAAACTTTGTCCATCAACCAATATATGGAGGAAACCTGTTTTATCTTATAGCTAAAAGATCATAAAATAGAGAGATTAATAAATTATGATGTTTAATTGTGATCGTTGATTGATTGATTGATTGATTGATTGATTACAATGATTGCATTGTGTTTTTTCCATAACAGCACATAGGAGTATTTTACGTGATGGTTACATCACCTCAGTCATTAAATATTTAGACATTCTTTTTTTTTTTTTTTGTCTTTGACCCATATGTAGTGTTCATCATACTGATATGTCATTTATATGGTACTTTAAGATACTTCAAAGGAAATAGCTTTAAAAGTTGCTTTTTAAATCACTTTTTAAATAGCTTTTTGCTATTGTGATTTGCAGTTAGCATGAGCATTTGAAGGAGCATCTTTACTCTGTGTCTTAAGATTATGCTATTTATGTTTATGGAATCTGTTTATGCTCCTCTACAAAGAAAGAAAGTCAGTTAACTCATCTGTGTGGATATATGCCATCAGCACATATACGCCAGTGTGTTTTTTTTTTTTTTTGTGGCAGTATCCTGGCCAGGCTATTTGAGAGCTGGGGAGGGTCTCGTTGCAACGCTCCCAGGCGGCAGTGGCGGTCATATTGCAGGATACGCGGGCCGAGCCGCTCTCATATCCGACTGTTTGTTCTTGGGTAGGCTCTCGGTCCACACTGATGAGCCATCTGGAAATGGTTTGGTGCCATCTTCTATAAAAATCATGCCCCTTTATGAGCATGACCTCAGGCTCATCATCACTCATGTACTGTACGGCCGTAATAAGAATATGATACGCAGAGCTCATGCCACAGCGCATCGTCTTCTGATGGCATCTCCCTCATGGCTGTAAATACTCAGTGCCAGGCGCTGATTGAGTTCAGTGTTTACAGAAACAGTCAACTTATACCTCAGTCTCGCGTTTTTTTGAAAAACTGTGCGTATGTCACTGACTAGATCATCTCTTAAATGCTTTTCTTGTTTGACTTTCCATCCTGTAAAAGTTTATCCAGTAATCCTTTGAGTTATCCGAACCTTTTCTTTGATGTGGATCGTTTTTAGAGGAAGTTAAAAGAAGTCGCTCACTTTAGTGTACACTTTGAGACGAGGTTTATTAAAACAACATATATATTTCATTGGATTCACTCACTCGCCCAAGAGAGGCTGACGCTCGTATTTACCTTTATGAAGATTAGACGAAGACATCAATGCCTCTGCTCGGCTTTGGAGTTGTTTGTTTCCCGTATTTGTGAGGAGAACTTTGAAGAAATGGGGGATGGAAGAGTCTGTCTGTCATTAGTTGTTTTTATATTCCTGTTTGTAATTCTTTATTGTTGGGGTAATATTATTATATGCTTATTTTCTGTGACTTTTCTCATACATCTATTCAAGAAGTAGGTAATTCACAGGGGCCTTTCAAAAAGTCCATCAAAGGTTTATGTCTGCGCTAAACCTCGGCCTGTTATTTGCTGTAATCTTCTTTGTTCTAGTATAATATTCATTGCGGGTGAAATATTAGCCAATGCTTCAGTCACATTATGGCGAAATCAACTTAAGCTCCTTTAAAGAATGTATGAAATTTTAATAAGCTCTGTCACATTTGAACTAATCATACACAGAAAAAAGCCTGCCGTGTTTAGTTTTGAAATTCATGTGTTAATTGTGTGGCGAACGCCACTATGAAATATTGTATCTTCCTACTAGACGTTATTGTTGCAGTTTGTTATGTGCATTATGTAAACTAAGCAATATACCAACAATTGTCTGCATAGCTTGACAATATTGAAACAATTGTACCTAAATTCCCGGACTAATAAAAAACAGATTACAGTGTGCCGGCACATGGAGATCAGTGTTAAATCGTTATGGTCTCGAACGCTGGGTCATGCTGATTTCCATAATGCATAATCTCGCCACATGTCGGCCTGTGGCTTCTATCGAGGGAGGACACTGGCTCATGCGTGTCCTTCCCCACCCCCTAATGAAGGCGCGCTCTGTCTGGGCCTCTTATAAGAAACAGCGGCTCCGGCCACCCTGCTTTTTCTCGTCTGTCTAGATTACCAAGATCACAATCTCTACGTGCAGCCAATTACATACATGGAAATTGAATAGATGAAGAACTGAGCAAAGCAGGAATTGGCTTCCTAGAGAAAAAAGGGCGGCAAAAGATGGGGGTCTGTCCTTGTTTCGCTCTCTGTTCTTCTACCTGTCTCCTCCCATTTGTCTTTTACTTGGTGACAATGTGGGCGAATTCTGTGGTGAAGTGAGTATCGCTATGTAGTACTCACACCAAAGGCAGAGCACTTTAAGGGAGCGCCACAGGGTGTTGCAGTATCGCGTGTGGCCGTTTGGAACGCCCTACATTGTCAAAAATGGTTTGGTGATGATGAAACCGGTCAGAAATTTTTGAAAAGAAAAATGTTTCTAAAAGTCTGAATTGTTGACTAAATAAATAATTGTTTAATATCAAAGCTATTTTATTGTCCACCAAATCAAAGTCACTGCAGAAAGCCATTTTAAAACATTTTATCATGTAATATTTTGACCTTTTATGAACAGCATATTTTGCACAGTTTTATTATTATTATTATTATTATTATTATTATTATTAATATTATTATTATTATTATTAACTTACTATTTTTTTTTTTTTGGTAACACTTTACAATAAGGTTCATTAGTTAACATTAATAAGAATTAGTTAACATGAACTAAGAATGAACAATACTTCTACAGCATTTATTAATCTTAGTTAATGTTAATTTCAGCATTTGCTAATGCATTAATAAAATCACAAGATGTGTCTGTTAACATTAGTTAATGCACTGTAAACTAACATGAACTAACAGTGAACAACTCTATTTTTAACTAACATTAACAAAGATTAATAAATAGTGTAATGTATTGTTCATTGTTTGTTCGTGTTAGTTAATACATTAACTAATGTTAACAAATGACATCTTATTTTAAAGTGTTACTATTTTGTTTTAAACCCTGAGTATGTGCAACTTAATCATTATTTATTTATTTATTTATTTATTTATTTGTAAGTATTTTAATTTAGTTTGATTATGAATATTGTGAACATTTTGGGTAACCAAAAACATAATATAATATAATATAATATAATATAATTTTCAATGTCAATGTAACATTTAAAAATTACTATAAAATTACTTTGCTTATCGATTAATTGTATGTTTGTGTCTCAAATTTATCAAATTCTAAATAAATAAATATAAATAAATAAATAAACACATTTATTTCACTCTTTGTCGATGTAACAATATGTAAATATGTAAAAAAGCAAATTTCATTTATTGGTGTTTTTGTGTCTCAAATGTATAAATAAATAAAAATAAATAAATAAATAATTTATATAAATAAATAAATAGCCTATAGATGAATTCGAATAAATACATTTATTGCACTCTTTGTCGATGTAACAACTAAAAACAATCTTAGTATACAATTACTTTGCTTATAGAATAATTTTATGTTTTTGTATCTGAAATTTAAATGTAATCAAATAAAAAGAAATAAATAAATAAATAAAAAGAAATAAATAAATTTATTTCACCCTTTGTCGATGTAACAGTATGCAAATATGTATAAAAGCAAATCCTATTTATTGGTGTTTTTGTGTCTCAAATGTATAAATAAATAAAAATTAATAAATAATTTATATAAATAAATAAATAGCCTATAGATGAATTTGAATAAATACATTTGTTGCACTCTTTGCCGACGTAACAACTAAAAACAATCTTAGGATAAAACTACTTTGCTTATAGATGAATTTTATGTTTTTGTGTCTCAAGTTTAAATGTAATCAAATAACTGACAAATAACTGAATAAATAAATGAAATGCACTCAATGTTGATGTAACAATATGCAAATATTGCAAAAAAACTGCAAATTCCATGTATTGGTGTTTTTTGTGTATCAAATGATTGAATGAATAAATAACAACCAAATTGATTGCACTCTTCGTCGAACAATATGTACAAGAGCAAATTCCAAGCTACATGATTGAGTCAGCCACTCATGGTCACATGATCATGAACAGCAAAATAACTTTTTTGAAGTGACCATTGCATGTACCTTTCACTAACAGCCTTGTGGAATGACGATTCATGAAGAAGTTCAATTGTGCACTTTCTTTTTAAAACAACTTCAAGTAGCGTCCCCTTCCCACAAGTGACCTTCAAGACCATTAAAAAACTCCATTCACCCTAAAAATGTCTTTTTCTCTATGCAACTTCCTTCTCTGTCTCTCACTGTTCTTGTAATTCTTTCATTCATTCTCATCCCTCACTCTTTTCCTCTCACTTTATTTGTCTGTCTCAGTATGGCTGTTTTGAAGTGTGAGACCTGGGCTTTTATTCTCTCTCTCTCTCTCTCTCTCTCTCTCTCTCGCTCTCTCTCTCTCTCTCTCGCTCTCTCTCTCTCTCTCTCGCTCTCTCTCTCTCTCTCTCTCTCGCTCTCACACTCACACTCAGACCGACTTTCTTCGTCTTCCTGTGCTCGTGTTCAGGGCTGCTTTTTATTTACATTAGCCTGGCCGAAAGGCATTGTAGGAAGTTTCAAAACCAGGAGCGCCACAATGGCTCCTTTAAGCTGCCACCCAAAAGCCGTTTGCAGACGTGGCTAAGAGGATTTGTGACGCGTCTGTGTATCAGCCTCTTCAGAAATAACAGAGCCACTTTCCTCAAGCTTTGGACAAAAGTCAAGCACCACTAAGCGGAAAGAGAGAGAGAGAGAGAGAGAACATTTAGAATATATTTTAAAAAATGTAATATCAACCTTATTGAAGTCCACCCAGTTGTATAAAGTCCATCCTACGGGTGTAAAATTGTCATCTTAGTTACCGACACTGATCATGCTATCAAGGTTTTTAATGACAATGTCAAGGTCCTTGGCCCAGAATGCTCTCAACATCAGCATTTAACTGACCAGACATGTTTCTTCCATTCTAAATGTCCCAGGCGTTCATCCAGGTTTTATTTTCTCTTGTCCACTTAGCTCTGTTTAGATCTAACACCAGCGATTTCTCCCTCTTCATATTCCACAATGTCCCTTTATGATGCAAATGCTGAGATTGACATCCTATTTTGGTTGCATCTGAGAGTGCCAAATTTCTGATTAGCTGCCGCATTTAAATTTGATTTAATCTGGGTCAATTTGCAGAAGAGTTAAGATGCCAAAGCACTTTTTTCCAAGCTCATGGATATGAGGGTTTTTAGTCATGAGTTCTTTCTTTTTCTTTCTTTCTTTCTTTCTTTCTTTCTTTCTTTCTTTCTTTCTTTCTTTCTTTCTTTCTTTCTTTCTTTCTTTCCAGGATTTTTCTCCATATAGCATATAGTGGACTTCAATGGTGTCCAACGGGTTGAAGGTCTAAGGGTCTTATCTAGCGTAACGATTGGTCATTTTCTAAAAAATATATATATATATATATATATATATATATATACTTTTTAATCACAAATGCTCGTCTAGCACTAGCTCTGCAGTGTGCATCCGTGACTTCACACATTACGTAATCATGTTGGAAAGGTCACGCATGGTTAGTTTTTGTCTGTGTACTTCGGTTAAAAAAAAATAGGGGAGGGTGAAAAACCCCACCTCATATTCTCCTTCAACTTCATCTGGGCGCATAGAGAGAGACCCTGTGATGTGATGTCACCCCTGCAACTTGTTCAAACACAACACAATGTGGTTACATTTCTAGGGCCATATGGTTGGTTCGTATAAAAGAAATGTACTCTACATCACGGAATTCCACAAAATTCGTAAATTTTTGGATAAATAAATCAAAAGTGGGTCTGTCACTTAATTCAAACCACGATATGGACTAGTGTCTGTGAATATCAAAATACAAACGTGCGCCACGTTGTACAAATGCATTTGCGCCCATTTGTGCGCTTATGGGCGTGCTGGTCTGAAAAAGAGGTGTCTGTAACTTAATTCAAACTTTTTTCTTACAAATTCTGCCATGTAAATAGCAAATCTGCCATGGGGCGAGTGCAACTGGCTCTTATAGGGAATGAGAGATGAGACTCTGATTGGTTTAATGCACGTTACGGCCAAAACACACCCATGAATCATTAAGAAAATAGGGACAACCCTTTTAGACCATGCGCTGGGCACGCCGGCCATTTTTCCCATCCTACACTACCCTAGTTAACTAACAAAACTTATTGTGAAGTGTTACTATTTATAAAAATGTATCTATATGTACTAAAGCCACAATACCAACCACCAATAGGAGGTTTCAGGCTGACAGAAAAAATATGTTTTGATACTCATTTTTGTTACCAAATTGGTTTGGAACAGTTGTTGAATAAACAATTAAACTGAACTACTATACCTGTCTACCTGCTTGATAGTCTCAACCTCACACATCATGCCCACGAAAAGTTGGCTGAACGTCTGATGCATATGGTGCACTTATCTGGAAACACTTCAGGAGTTTTGAAGTCGTCATCGGATTGGTTAGATCAGGGGTGCCCAATCCTGTTCCTGGAGATCTACCTTCCTGCAGAGTTCAGCTCCAACCCTGATCAAACACAACTGAACCAACTAATTAGGATCTGAAGGAGCACTTGATAATTACAGACAGGTGTGTTTGATCAGGGTTGGAACTGAACTTTGCAGGAAGGTAGATCTCCAGGAACAGGGTTGGGCACCCCAGGGTTAGATTATACAGGATTTCCGGGAGATGTATGTGTGTCGCATTCTTTAACGTTCCGCCTGGAAAGAAGAAAGCCATCGTGTTTACAACTGTGATGACGAGCACCTATTAGGATCAACTAAATGCTGGATTTTCAAAAGAATGTGAAAAATGTAAAGTTCACAGCATAAAATCATTCAAATATGTCTGAGAGTTTCACACACTGATCTGTTATTGTTTCAACATTTACACGCCCCTAAACGTGATGCGGCACAGAACGGAATGTGATTGGTTGCTTTACCTGTCAGTCATATGGCCTAATGGGCAGGCCTTTGCCATTCAAAGCGGCCAAAGTTCCCAAACCTTCTGCCATCAGTCTGAAGGTCTGGCTACCTGCTTGACTGACAGAGAGCATTGACTTGGTATGTTGGTTCCGTATAATTTTTTTTTTTAATAGCTTAGATGTAGTAAACTACTTTTGCCATGTTGCTGTCGCTTAGCTTGCTACATTTCCCAGGGCTGTAGCTTTAGTGTAATGAAGCTTAATTTAAATAAGAGTTACTGTTAGCTTAGCTCACCTCATTTTCCGGTAACAATTTAGAATACTGTCCTGTCATTAATGAATAACTACACAGAACAGTCTAGTAACTACTTTTAACAAACAAGAAAATATGATTAACGAATCAAGTAACTGCACTCAGTTGAACATGGTAGTTCATTATTAGCTAAACAGTAACTACTATTACAAAACTACTACAGAACTACTAAGAACTACTATATACATGTTCATAATTAATGCGAATAATGCAAAATGTATAATGATTCAGACATTACCTAATACTTCAGAAGGAATTACTACATTTTTGGAACAGCATTCCAAAGCGAAGATCACCATAACTCTGTAGTAATGACTACAGTCATTAAAAACTATTGAAGTTTTTGTAAGGTTCTTGATAGTAATACTTCCGATGGATTCAGTAACACTTAAGTTGTTACTAGTGGGTTACCATGATCTTCACTTTAGAATACGGATCCAAATAATTAGTAATTCCTTTAGAAGGATGTAGTAACACTTGAGCCATTACTATCCAAAACCTTACATATAGCCGACGTCAAAAGCTTTTAATGATTTTAGTAATTACGAGTGAGTTATCATGATCTTCACTTTAGAATACAGATCCAAATAATTAGTAATCCCCTCTGAAGTATTTGGTAATACGTGTTCGTTACCAAGATCTTTACTGTAGAATTAATTATACATTTTGCAGTATTCACAATAATTATGAACCTGTATATAGTAGTTCTTTGTAGTTCTCTGGGAGATATGAACAAAATAGCTACTGATTAGCTAATAGTGAACTACCACATTTAACAGCACTATTACTGACTGATTCGTTAATCAGAATTTCTTGTTAGTTAATAGTAGTTACTATAATGTTAATAGTGCATTAGTCATTTGTTCCTGTGTTGTTATTCATTAATAACAGAACAGTGTTCTAAAGTGTTACCCATTTTCCAAGTAGCTTGCCCAACACTGACAGTACCCAACCCTAGTCATGTGTGATCTTTCCAACATGACTACGTAATGCATGAAGTTAAGCTGTAGTGCAAGAAGAGCATGTGTGGTTAAAAGTATATAATTCTTTAATAATATAAAAAAACCCTACCGTTTCACTAGATCGATCTGTCATTTTCGGTTGTTTTTGGTCTTTTTTTTTGTTGTTATTGTTGTTTATTCATGAAATTAAAACAAAAATTTACATTTAAAAAAGTTCTTATTTTTCCACATGCCACTGTAGGTTTTCTGTACACTTAATTTGCCCTGTACTTTTCTTTATTTCTGACTGAGTGTATTTGTGCTGGATAGAGCTTATATTTGGAATGTGAATTTGTGTTGGAATGCCAGTATTGCAATAAAACTCTCTGACTCTGACGGCCCAGTGCTCCAGGCCACGACATTAATCCTCATTTTCTCCATCCTTTCTTTTACTTTTGATTTCTCTCTCTCACTTAGTTCTCTCTCTCACTCTTTCTTCCCTCAGCCTGTTACACAAAGCAGATGGCTGCAGTGGCCCGAGTCATCACTGCACTGACGTATGGACAGTCTGATCAAATTATTACAGCTCCTAGTTCATCACAGAACAGAGCCTGAAGTTTACTTCCCAGATATTTCCGAGACAACTATACATATTGCATGAATGTTGATATTGGGCTGGGTATATGTGGGTGTTTATTTTTCACTGCCTGTTTGTTTATTTGTTACTTTCTATACTGTCATGATCTTTTCAATATTTTGGCTTGTTGTGTTGCATTACTGATCGCTTGTGCATCATTTTTTATCTGCTTTAGTATTCAAATTATCTGTTCATAATGTTGTATGCTATCCTTAAGATGGTACATTTCTAGATTTCTTGTGTATTTTAGCTATTCCAAATTGTCTTTTGAACATGTGCTTAAATATTTCAAGAATAACAGTTTATTGAGCACAAGTTGACCTATAATGTGAAAGTCAATATTAATATAAAATGCAATTAATATGGCAGAAATGTAAAAGTTAAAACTAGCAATTTAATATATTTTAGTATATATTATTCCAGTCTTCAGTGTCACATGATACTCTTATGGTATTTACTTTCTATAAAAAAGAAATATCGTCGCTGTCGGGCGGAAACCTCGTATGTCCAAATTTTGTAAATTTCATATTTTTTCACAAATCGATGCTATTGGTCAGTGCCCACGTGGATCTGTAATTTTTACAAATTATTAACCAATCTAAAGTGTTGAAAATAGCTTGAGAGCAAATCTCTTAACTCATTGGAACACTTAAACTGTCTGAGAAGAGCTCGTATCTCCACCTTTTCTTCACTCCGCTGGAGCGTCGGGGCATATGTCCCCTTCCATCTTCTTGTCACAAAGCACCGGCAAAAATAATTAGCATTGAATGTGTCGGTGGAAACAGTAAGGAGATATTTGAATGATCCATTAATAAACTAGTGTATTCTGAGATAATGTCGCAAAGACCCTGACTCGCAATCTCTTCTTTGGACGCAACTTTTGAAGGAAAGCATCTTTCCGGATTACATAATGAAAGCGTTTTTTTCTGATTTGTTTTATTTCGTTAAGTAATAATTTAAAGCTTTATATTTATTTATTTATTTATTTGTCATGTTTGTGAGGCATGTAGCCTATTCGCTGAAAAATGTGATCGCGCTGACACCTCATGTCCTGCAAAGCGATTTCAGCTTCTCCTCTTCAAAAACAATATTCACATAATAGCGCACATTTATCTAGGTTTAATGTTTAAACTAACATTGTTCTATAGCTACTTTAACTGTTTTAGATCTATAGATTTTATTTTATGCAAGTCGTAATGATTTAGGCTAAAAGGCAAAAGTCTTCCGCTGGCCGCTGTTCGTAAAAAAAAAAAAAAAAAAAAAAAGCTGATATTTAACGAACAAAAAAATGCTCCAAAAGTTTTTCTAAATTAACTTAATAAGAAAACGAAACGAAATATAACCACTTTGGCATTACATACAAAACGTAACTATGTTAATAGCTGAAACAGTAGTATAAGCTGTTCTGGAAGAATTAAGGGGAAAAAAGACGGACTCAGTTTTTTTGTATTGCATCATAGCTCTTAAACCTTTAAAATAGAGTTTAGGAAGATGTATGTAACCACAGTCGTTAGCTTTGCTTAACTATTGAAGCCTTTTCTCTTGTCAAAAGGCTCAACGCGACCGCAGACTTTGATGAACACTGCTGGCAGCAGCGAAGTCTGTGTCTGTACCATTCTTATCAATGACGGCGTAAGCTCGTATCTCCCGGCTCCCAAGTCATAAAACCTCGTATGTCCGATAAAACATGATTTTGGGGAAATGTTGTCTTAATGTTGGTACACAACAGTGTATGATAGCAATATATGGTATAATACCAACTTTAACGATAAAATATTTAATAACTCAAAAAATCTGCAGTTTTTTTCATTTCCTGAAAAATGACGGTTTTGGAGATACGAGGATTCCGCCCGACAGCGACGATATATAACAACTGATGTTGCCTGACCTGATGTGAACCTTTCAGTTAAAATATACGTACATTTTGTACATTCAGCAATTCTGGAGGAGAAAATTTGTTGGTTGGAAACCAACATGCTAAACTTCTGTTGCACATTTCCATCACCTACTCCTGTTATTTGCGCATTTTGTTAGTGCACTCAGTGTCACACCTTATGATTACACTTTTGTTTCTCTTCATCTGTCCTCCTCTTCCTCGTTTCCTCTTTTCCCCCTTCCATATTGTGCTGCCGCTCCCAGTCTCTGCAAGAACCACAGGGGATCTTGTTTATTTACTCTCTTCTTGGGAATCAAAGCTGTCGCAATCACACGCTGCCAACTTTATGGCACTCCCAAAACCCCCCGTTCCCTGTTTTGTGTCTTCCTTTCCCCAGACACTACAGCCTCCCGCTTCCATCACTGGGGGGATTTGCACGGCGAAGGGCCGATGGCCGAGCGGGGCTCACCAGTCGCCGATAAAGCGTGCGGAAGTCTCGCATATGGAGTTTGTTGAGTGGAGTCGGTGACAGAGAATGAGCAGAAGTCCCGGCGGTGTTGATTTGTACTGTGGCAGGGACCCCCGTGCCTAATAAGACCTCAGTCTCTGCATAGTGTCTGACACCACCCTAATACAGCATATGGAAATGAGGCGTGCATATGGCTACAGCTAGGTGAGATCTGACCCCCGCTACATAAATCTGTGCAGCGGCAGCGTTGGCTTTGAGGGAGGGTTGTAAATCAGTCTCAGTAGATACGAGAATATTGCGATGTGGAGGTAACGCACACAAAGGTGGTTCTTCGCTTGTATATTTTATGTTTTGTAGCCCGTCGTTTCCATTTGTTTTCACATTCTCATCTGAAATCCTATCATGAGGCTGTAATAATGTGAGGATATGTGTGCGGTGGAGAGTGTGATAAAAAAAAAAAGATTTTGAGGTTGTTTGCATTAGCTCTGAAGTAGATGAATCACTATGTGTATTCTAGTGCGATATATTTGTGAATGTGTGATAAGGGTGTTCACAGAGGGCTAAGTGTGCTACATTGAGTTATGTAGGTTCGGTTCAGGTTTTAACTACATTGAGGATAGTGAAAACAAGATTTCAGCAATTTTGTGGGTTATCACTATCACAAGAGCTTAATAAATGTACTGAATAATCAAAAATGTGAAAATAATGCACTGAAATTAAAGTGCCCCTATTATGCCATTTCGAATGCAAACAATCTGCAAAGTTATAAAGCCGAAAGTGCACGATAAATAAAGGTATTGTCTCCAAAACTAAGAATCGACTCTAAACAGCCTAAATGAGTTGTCAGTAATCACAGGTTAACATATTAGTATAATGCAATTAAAAGATAGTTTAATACCAAGTTTATTTGAACCAGCTGGCTCCACTGAATTACAACCTGTAAGTATGATAAATCATGGGTGTTTATATTTTCAACGATATCAATATTGCGATATAAAGTCCACAATATGATATTTATTGTGATAAAACAAAAAGACCAATGAAGACTTGGAAAAGTTAAATTCTTCTATCTAATGCATATTGAAAGTTCAAAATTAAGAGCTCCAGCCCATGTTCTCAACAAAGAAAAAAGTCTTGACTTGTACCTGAACTTTAAAGGGGACTCAACCCTTTTATTATATAATAATTATAATTATAATAAAAACAATTTTATATTATTGTTATTCCTATGATTCCTATTGTAAAGCAATTGCACTGTAAAGTAAATGAATATTTCATAGGTATGTTTTTTTGCTTTACACTACAGCAGGGAAATTACAATACTTCTTTCTTAATTTCTACACTTGAAAGAGATATTTTGAATTTGGACTGCAATAATGTTACCCATTTAAACCATTAACTGTCAGCAATTCATACTGCACTTTTAAGCTTTCATTTTGACAGAAACGGCAGTAGAGCTTTTATTTTGAAGGAAAACTCCAGCTTTAGTGAAAACAAGCTTACAAAAACGTGTCTCACTACAAATCTACTGAAATGCTGTAAAATAAAGCATATAAAAATAAAGCAAAACAGGTGGCCGTTGGCCATTCCCAAACGTGCACTAGACTTCAAACATGCAATAAAAGAGTTCACTGCATTGACTGTGAACAGAGCATCGGATCATGAGCTGAATGACGTGCGCACTTCGTTTTGAAATGCACAGCGAAACTGACTTAATGAAAGGATTAAGCCATATTGTGCTTTCGGTTTTAGTTGACAAATACTGTGCCAAAGCATAATGACCCAAAACCCAAAACCCAAAAACCCAAGACTTTTTATGTTAGAATATTTTAAAGATCTACACTTTTTGTCTGGAAGACCTGTATCGTTTTATTGTGTCATGTGAGTACCATAATATCGAGACAGATTTGCTATCGCAGTATCACGATATTAATAATATTGTTACATCCCTACAAAATATGTAACTATGGCAATGGGCGAATGGTTTCCAACACACGCTTTATGCAGTAGACCAACTACAACACACTGGGCCTTCTGACCAATCAGAGCAGAGTAGACTTGTGGAAAGGAGAGGTTTAAAGAAACTGAAACTTAGAATGGCTTTGAACGAATAGTTTGAGAATCGTTAGTAAATGAGGTGATATTAAATGCATATTTTGAGAAAACAAAAGTGGGTTTTATTTATTTATTTATTTATTACCTTGCATGCATGTAAACCTATTTTAAGAGACTTACAAACAATATAAGGAACCTTAAAAAGGGCATAATTGAGGTGCTTTAAAATTCTTGGACACACTGGATGAAATCAGGAATTCAAAAGAAACTAAACTAGATCTGATAATTGTAGGGCCGTCACTTGGTTCTATTCATCGTTGATGATTGGCTTTTGAGATGTGGGAGTTAAATAAAAAAATGGAGGCAGATAAATGTGAGTTTGAAGGGTCAGGGTTTAAGCACATTAAATAACCGGAGAAGTCTGGCATACATCACCTAGAACAGTCTGTTGTTTCACTGAAAGATTAAGTTATATATTGATTAAAAATTACGAAAGTTTATGGCTGAGTCATGTGAATTTTCATTTCATGTCAACTTTTCATGCAAGACTTCCATCACCAGTCGCTGTTTACGTTCAGTTAAACCAGGTCCATTTCACGTTTCAACACTGCTTTTTTTCCATCTCACTGTTTCTGTTATCAGATTTCTATTCAAATTTTCATCCCTAGAGTAGGTTTAGTGTTTGGTGGTAGAACAAAAATCTTGATTCACCGAACTCAATATAAAAACAATAGAAGTCAATGAAAAATGTCCATCATGACAGAGCAACAAATATTCAGTTTGCTGATAGCGGCTGTTGCCCCTTATGCTGCTCAGCCATCATAACTAGTATACTATGTCAGAGCAAGACTGATGTGTATTCGTGTGTGTGTGTGTGTTGGGACAGGGTCGCCCTGCAGCCCTGACATTGTTTGAGCTCTGATAGCGTTGTGTGCCGGTGACCACTGATTCATCTGATGGCATCCGCCTCCAACGTGTCTACACACATTTTCACGTAGCTGCAGGGTCACAATCCTTGAATGTCAAAGATCTTTTAGCCTCTATTCCTTCCAAAATATCATGAATAATGTCAGCCTTCACATTGGAGAATGTCCAAAAGTCGAACAACTCGTCCCGACAGTCTCAAATCTATCACACACAGGCGCCAGCATGACCTGTTACATAAATCAGATGGGAAAGAGCAGGGCTGGTCTCCGTCATTGATACGGTATTGTCACAATCCGTCAGTGACATCAGAATTTTTGCTCCATACTACTTTTCCTGTCTGTCTTTCCTTGGATATCTCATTTACAAAGAGTTTGGAGACTATATGCTGAATTATTGGGTTTGATGGGTTCATTCTGATTAGAAACGCATATATTTTGTATTAATGAAAGTAACAGGCCACATGAACAACCCAGAATGTCAAATGGTTCTAAACAATTGTTCTTTCACTATTTTTTTAAAGGTTTAATTTGGATTAATTCATGGATGTGCTTCTCCATATACCACTGTAAAGGCGAAATGAAACAGATGGTTTCCCTCCCTTCCCCTCTTCTGCCATGAATTGGGGAGAAAACGGTGCCACCCGCAGTATTGATATTCACCGGCCGACGAGAAAGGCGGTCTAATTCTCCACGTTGAGTAAAGGTTTAGGTGTTAGGCGTTTGTGTTTTTCCCTGATGGGTGCTTTTTGTAAGCGAGTGCCTCTCCTCATCCGTCGTGGTTAGAAGAGTTAATGGACTAAATGCGAGAGAGGAGATAGGAATTCTCCTATTTTCTGCTTCCTACTGTTTTTCCCATTGCCTGGCCCGGGCTGTTAATTTAGGAGAGAACCAGATAAATTAGAGTCATGTGGTCATATGCGATATTTGTTTTTGCTACACAGCTGCAGGTACCCATAAAACGCTCCGAATTTATTTGATTTCGACAGAGGCCTCTCGCTCTAATTTACCAATCTCGTTGTTTCTCTTCGCACAACCAGAGCCGGCTAATTATTTTATCCCCTTAAAAAATAAACGTGTTTCTGAATCTCTTGTGTGGGTAACAGCCTTTGCAAATAGACGGGAGCAGGTTTCTTGATTTTCTCTCTATTGCTGACAATTTTCCTTCTCCTGGTTAACTCCCTGTGAAAGCAATTTGCCCCATACTCAGGAAAGGTAATGAGCAGATGGTACCATTGTAAATGATGATGCGCCCATAATAAAGAGTTGATAAACACAGAATTACAACAGGGCGGTGGGCGCTAAACAGCACGGAGGTCTGCCGAGTGGCCTAGAACGTTCTGTGCTGCCCGTTGGCGCCCTGTGGCAGACCTGGAACTTCCACTCCCGGCTTTCACTTTCTCTGCATGACGAGCGGTGGCCATGTTGATTTTTACAATGCAAAATGGGACTTTCTGTGTATTTTTTATTTTTTTTTAAATATTTTTCTATTATTTTATATAATCTATTTTAGTAAGTATGGAAAGTTATTAAAAAAAAGCTTTTTTTTTTTTTATTTAATTTATTTATTTTTATTTTTTTATACTCAAGAAAATTTCAAAGACTAACTTCACCATTTCTGGAAACAATTGGACTTATTAAAATAGTTGTTTAAACATTGTGGTACTCTCTTGAATATGCATCAAAGACTGACAGAAAATATAAGAAATTGTTCAATAAAGTTGTTATTTTTGTTTTGTTTTCGCACAAAAAGTATTCTCAAAGCTTTGTAAAGTTGCCGTTGAACCACTGTATTTCATTTTTGGGTAAACTATCCCTTTAACTTCAGAGTATAACTTGAACTCTTAAAACAGGAATTCAGGTTATACTCTAAACAGTGTTGGGGGAAGTTACTTTTAAAAGTAATGCATTACAATGTTGAGTTACTTCCTTAAAAGGTAACTGAGTGCATTACTTAGTTACCATTTATTGAAAGAAATGTGTTATGTTACTTTTGCATTACTTTTTTTTCATCTGGTCTGGGCTTGCTTGTATGTTTTTAATATAAAAAAGTTCTATTTTTGGCATATGTAAAAGTCCTTTTCACACCAAAAGTAAAATGAATAAGCTTCAGTAAGAAGGAAATGTGAATTCAGTTACTGACATTATTAATTGTTTGCTTCATATTTTGAGTATGCAGTTTACTGTTTTTATTCATTTTGAGGAATCCTGAATCTGTTTTTGTGCAAGTGAGATGAATGAATGCATGTTTTAGTCTACAGCAACAGTAAGCATAATGTTTACACAGCACACACAATTCCTCTGCACTTACTTACTTAACTAATTAAGTTGAAATCTGTGAAATATTTGCAATGTCAGCCATGCTCATATTATGATATGGCCACACATTTACAGAGAAACTCCTATTCCATACTCAATGAATTAACCTACTTTGTTAAGAACAATATAAACTATGCTAAAACAAACAGGTAATCGAATCTTAAACGTCTTAAAGGTACAGTAGCACAGCCTCTTTGATTATATGATGAGAGAGTAAGCACTAAATCACAACTGTTCTGATTTGACTAGCATTATAAATGGGTGAAAAAGTAAAGTAAATGAGTATGGTAACGCTGAGCCGGTTTCAGTGGGTGGGATTTGTTGCACTCCGACAGCTGATGTTTCAGCCACATAAATTGCAGCAGCTTATAAAGTCTAGTAATGTTTCATTTTTAGTGAACAGTATGCTATAAACTTCAATGAGACCTGAAATGGCATTATACTTGGCTGCATCAATCACAGAGATGTTTTGGAGTTGTGTCGAATGATTCAGGGAGCGTGGGAGTTCTCATTAAGCCACTAGTTGTGTGTCACAACATATGAATTTCAGTGAGTTTGACATGGTGTTAACACCTTGGGTATATTTAGATATTTATATAAACAAGAAAATTGGGTATTTACAGTGAACGCAGAAAGTGTAGATGAGCTCACAGTACAGTGAATGAAGAGTCATCAGAGATGATTAGAAAAATAACGGTAATATTTTTGTCAGCCGCACCGTCCCTTAGCTGTTTTTACAGCGGAAGCGAGTGCGACCGCATGCTCGTATGTGCTCAGACGTGAGAAACGTCTGTGTGTGGAAGAAAACATCTCTCTTTGAGGTATTTGCAATGTAGCGGAGGAGGGCTGGAGGCTGGAGGGCAGTTGAGTCTCTTTCATGTGCTGCTGCTTGGATCTTATGGCCTGGATCCCAGCTGAAACACTCGACATGTGTGGAGCTAAGTGCCCACTAATTTCCCTTTGGATCTCAGACCATGATGTTGAAGTGTCTGTCTCAGGGTGTGTTTGCGTGGATGTGTGTGTCCTTCCCTAAGCTCTCTCTTAGCAGGGGATTGCAGCCAGAGCCAATCATTCTGTGTGTCGCCCCTGCGCTGTTTGTACATCACTCCGCGGAGGCATTCAGATACCCGTGTACCGTCCTCATTTATTTCTCGATCTATAATTCATGTATTTACTCGTTTGTTTGCCTACAGATATGACACGCTACTTATGTTTTCTGTTTGTAGAGATATATCAGAGATGTCCAAGAGAAAGATCTAAGTTGTTGCAAACGGAAGATGAAAGCGTGCAGAGAGTGATTTTTGCATGAAAGGGTTTAAGACTGACCCAGAAGGCCACAGATCAGTGCATACATTAATGGATGTGTAACTCACTGTCCGGTCCTCATGCATATTACAGTGATCCAGAAGATAGAAGCTAAGCCCTGAGCAGCATGCAGTGCAACAAGCACTTTGCTGAAGTTTTTGCCAAACTTCCAGTTTTGCTTCTTGCAAACAGCCTTTACAGCAGATGATTTTTGGCTATGTTTTTAAAGATTCACAGGGCCCTGCTGTGAAGAGATCAGATCACTTTTAAAGTGATGACACAAAGGTGCTTTTTGCTTAAGGTGAAAACTTAAAGGTGCAGTACTATTTCATTTTAAACATTTTACCACTAGATATGCCAGGTACTTTCAAAAGTATTTCAAATTCTAGCCATATCAGTAGTCTTAAAAATGGTTTTACTTTCTTTGTTGTTATTGTTTAATTTTAGTATTGTACAGTAGTGGTATTTTCATGCTCAGTGCTGGCAGGTTGTAATTGTAAGGGATTCAAGTTTTGTAGTATTAAGTAATGTATAAAATAATATTTTACTTAATCCACCTAATTTTTAATTTTAATGCACAAGGCTTTCTATATAATTTTAGATTTATTTGAGCTATTTACTCATAGTGGCTAATGACACTCACACATTCACAGGAAATGGCTTACTTTCATATAAAACTAAATACGTAAATGAATAAGGTGCATAGATCTGCCAAATGGGGACCACCATGTTGAAATTATGGGCCGGTTGCACCAGCTGACATAATGTTGGATGTTCTTAAAACAAACATTAAAAATGTGAAGACGACAGGTTAAGTAAAACATAATATATGTAATACAACGCTTCTCTCTAGAGTTATTTTTTTTATGTAGAATGAATGTCTTTCCTGTGGTAAATGTGACTTTATGTGACATTGTTCATATTTTACTGACATCTATGTGATTGAAAAGCAGATTGACATCTGTACATTTCGGTAAGTTATTCCATTTCTTTCCACATTTGTTCCATGTCTGTTCTTGTTTATTTTTGCTATAACTGGTAAAAGAGGAACAGAAAAACAGTCCATTTGCCGCTTGAACTGAGATGCAACAGTGAACGCCATATTAAAGAGCGTCAAAACCACATTTATAGTATGTATTTTGTTATAAAATAAAAAGACACAATTTGAATGCTGTTACTTTATGATTAAAAGTAACAAAGCACAAAGCTTATTACGATTACTGGATGTCAAGCGCACTACAAATAATGAATCAACTTAAAGACATGAATTATTTCCAAGCATTTATACTGTCCCTCCAAGCATGATGATGAATTGTACTGTTTCTTTTAATAATCCAAGATCATGTAATATCATATACTATCACTTATCCTGCCTGAAAAGACCAAAAACATTACAGTTTCTGTCTGTGGTAATAATTAATTCACAGACATGAATCCTAAAAAAACTAATAATGACTTTTCACTTTACACCTACCTTTGACTAGGTGTAAGATTTGGTCTCAGACTTAGATGGTGCAACAGGTATTCTACACATTATATTATAATTCTACGCATGACTTGAAGTACATCCAGCTGGTGCAACCGGCCCCATTTAGTAACCTCAATTTTATTGGACGTTTTTACTTGTGGAATAAATTAATCCTGACCGACCAACTTAACAAACCTAAAATGTTTGGTTTTAGATAAATCTGCATCTATAAAGCCACAGACCACCACTCCACATTATATAGACCAATGCAACGTCAGCAAAAAATTACTTTAGTGCACTTTAACAGTGTGAGTTTAACTCCTCTTCTTCAACATTAGGTGACTGCTAATATACAATGGTAGTGTTTTGGCTGCGTTAAGTCCCAGAAGATGCGCAAAATGCTTTAGACTGTCTTGGTAGCGTGTCAAGATCACACAGATGAATAAAAACAAGACCAATAACATCCGTCCCCGCTGGATTTCCGAAGGTCCATTAGCGTTGCTGGCCAGCTGTCAGTTCTTCCCTCTCTCTCCCAGCGAAGCAAATCACTAGGCAAAGTTTAATGCAATTAAAAGTGTGTGGCGTCCAGGCCCTCGATTGGGCAGGTAGCCTGTGCCGGGGATCTGTAGCGCTGTGAGCCAGAGCCTGGCTACTGACAGTAATTAGCACATGCTAGTCATTAACAAGCATAGATCAGGCAGAGGCTCATGTGGCGTGCTGCCATGGGGGTGATACGGATGGGTCTGGTCGCCTCTCTCTCTCTCTCTCTCTCTCTCTCTCTCTCTCCATAACCAGTGTGACCATCGGCTCAACGAAAGTGGTGAAGCCCAGCCGCCGAGCCGCCGGCCCCTCTCGCATGGCTTTCATTACTGAATTTCTGAAATCTGTGTAGATTTATGAAAATGACTTTTAAATGCAGCCAATCTCTTTGAGGGCTGAGGCCCCGGTCGGCCGCGGAGGGGACCCCGCTGTGAGGTTTTAATGAAAGATCATAGTGGCCCTCCAAGACTGTCAGAGAGCCGCACACCCTGAAAAGCCCAAAATAATCTGTTTTACTTTTAATGGCAGCCATTTTATATTCATTAAGATCAAAATGCTGTTTTTTTGCAGGCAAATTGCAAAGCTATTCCACTCACAGCTTGAGAAGGCAGAGGCCCCACAGCTTTTTATCTTGCTCATAAGTAAGCATGGGCCTAATGTGTCTAATGTGCTTTGATGGTGCAGAGACCTTCACAGGTGGCGGAGGGAGGTAGTCATCAAACTCACAAGTCAAATCAAAATATCCACTTCTCCATCAGCTTGTTGCTCTCTCTCTTTCTTTCACATTTTTTTTCACTCCCTTCCCTCACTGCATTCTTTCTTTGCGCTCTCTTTCTCACTTCTTTTTTTGTTTAATTTCCTCTCATTTTCTTGTGTCATCTTGCTTTCTTTTCTTCCCCCTTTCATTTCCTTACCTTTCCTTCCTTTGCCATTTTTGATCACTTCCTTTCATCTCATCTCCTTTCCTTGCTTTGCCTTTTTTCTTTTTAGTTTCTTTTCTTTTCTTTTCTTTTCTTTTTTTCTTTTCTTTTCTTTTCTTTTCTTTTCTTTTCTTTTCTTTTCTTTTCTTTTCTTTTCTTTTCTTGTCTTGTCTTGTCTTGTCTTGTCTTGTCTTGTCTTGTCTTTTCTTGTCTTTTCTTTTCTTTTCTTTTCCATTTTTGTTTTGTTTCCCATTGTCTCACTTTGCCACATCTCCTTTCCTTTTTTCCTTTTTTTTGATTTTGTTTTGTTTTGATTCCTTTTGGTATTGTTTAGTCCCACCTTGTCTCCTTTCCATTTTCTTTTTTTCTTTTCTTTCCTTTTTCCTTTCTCATATCTCATCTCACTTTGTCTCATCTCATTTGTTTCTTCTGGTTTAGTTTTGTCCTTTTACTATTTCCCTTTTACTTATCTCACTTTGTCTCATCTCCTTAGTTTTTTTCCCCATTTTTTTTATTTTCCTCTCGTCTCACTTTGTTTCATCTCTTTTTATTTCCTATCAACTTGTTTCCTTTCATTTCCAAACTGAACCAATCCGACTTTTTTTGTTTTGCTTCGCTTCATTTTGTTTCGTTCCGTTCCGTTATGTTCCGTTACATTACATTACGCTACGTTACGCTATGTTTCGTTACACTACGCTACATTGTTACGTTATGTTACGTTAGGATACCCTACGCTAGATTACATTACGTTTCCTTTTCTTTCCTTTTTCTTTTCTTTTCTTTCCTTTTTCCTTTCTCATATCTGATCTTACGTTACATTACGCTGCGCTATTCTACATTACGTTTCCTTTCCTTTCCTTTCCTTTCCTTTCCTTTCCTTTCCTTTCCTTTCCTTTCCTTTCCTCTTGACTTGTTACGTTATGTTACATTTCCTTTCCTTTCCTTTCCTTTCCTTTCCTTTCCTTTCCTTTCCTTTCCTTTCCTTTCCTTTCCTTTCACTTTGTCTCATATTTTTTTTTGTTTCGTATTGTCTCTTTTTGCGTTCCACTCTTTACTTCAGATTTCTCCTCTTTTCCTCTAGTCTCCTTTTATTTATCTTTCCTTTCTGCTCTTCTCCACTTCTCTCCTCTATCATGTCTTTCTCTCAACTTCCTTCCAGAAGTTCATGCTCCATTTTTGCAGGTGCAAGAAGGTATGATGATTGACTCTGACACATCTCTGTATAGTCGCATCAAACAGCCACCGCTGCAGCACCGAGGATCTATATTTACCCATCAGCCTCCTTGTTATGGTAATTAGAAACATTCCTTTCCTGGCACCCGTTAAAACCTAAATTAGCAATGACTTTAGACAATTTCCATGACAACTTGCTTCCACTGGTTTGTTTAAGTGTGATTGTAATGATGATTTTTCTCTGTTGTGGTCATGGCTATTGCTTGTGTGGTCACTACAATGTGTTGTTGGCAAGTTAGTCATTGACCCTATCACAAGAGGTCATCCTTCTCGTTTCTGCTGAACAAATCTATATTATTTGTAGTAAAAGTCATCAACACTGTTTGCATATTTTTGTATTATTTCTCTGCCTTTTATATCCACTGTGTAATCTAATTTCATCGCTAACTAAAAGCACAGTAAATATTTTAAAGTTTGAAAGTGTGCTATTTAGCACCTGATAGCATGTGTTAAGTTACACTCGCAGAAGCCTTCCTGCACAAGTGAGTTTCTCCCATTGGCCAGCAGAAGGCACAGTTGTAGCATACCCAGAT
This sequence comes from Cirrhinus molitorella, assembly GCA_033026305.1. NCBI lineage: Eukaryota > Metazoa > Chordata > Actinopteri > Cypriniformes > Cyprinidae > Cirrhinus > Cirrhinus molitorella. The sequence continues at coordinate 26,724,641 of CM065126.1, read as the reverse complement.
TTAAGAGGTGCACCCCTACACCCTAGTCCAACCCCACCTTCTCAGCTTGAGGGTACCGAGTCCGGCCAGTGACCAGACATGCTGGCTTCAAGCCCACTTCACAGTCCCAGTGGTTGCTGGGGAAATCCAGTTTGATTTCATGGCCTAATGTTAGGTAGAGGAAGCGAAGAGCTTCAATGTACAAGCTACCTCCAAACTTGCAGTTCTATGAATGCGTGTGTGTGCGTCTGGCATGGATAAGGGAATCTGATAACCTTCCTTCATTCTGTGGGTCTTAGGGTGAGGTGAGTGTGTCGGGCCCTGCCAAGGCGCTGTTTAATGGGCCTCTGAAAACACTCAAAAGGCAGACACAAATGTGTGTACGGGCAGAGGGCCAGCGCAGGCTCAGACGGGGGGTGCACTGATCTCAAATGGGGGAAGGTTGTGAAGGAATGCTTAAGGACAAAACTGTTTGAAGGAGGAAGGTACGAAACAAGAGCGAACGGAAGGACATTAGGAGAAACTGAAAACGAGGGACTGAGCGAGTCAATGGCCAGACAGTAGCAATAGAGAGATGGAGGAGGAAAGAAAGAAAGATCAAAGTGAAAGCAGAGAGAGATTAGGAGAAAAAAACGAGCGTCTGTGTGAGGGAGCTGTTGTCTGCTTGAGCAGAACACTTTCCCACCTGTCCAAATTTAGGTGAATAATGTAGTAATTGGAGACAGATGTAATCAATTCGGGTCTCGCATACTTCTGATAAAAAGAAAAAAGAAATCTCATTTCGACCTAATACTGTGTGTAATTTGACAAATAAATGGCAGTGGGTAGAAATGTATAGCATTAACGGTGGCGCCAGTGTTACATGAGCTTTAAAGAGACCTATTTCCACTCCAACAAATGTTGTGGGTTTAAAACTATTATGATTTAGCCAACACTGAACACTAAGTTGTTTCTGCTATTGATAAGTAAATTATTAAATTATTTAATTATTAAAATGATTCTGACTGGACGAATTTCATTAGTTCTATATGATTAGTTCTATTAAAGAAAATATTAAATATTTATTTTTATTTTTTTTTTTATGTCCAACTGCATTATTCAGCTGCATTTATGTTAATTTGATTTTAAAGGTTTAATGTTAACGTAAGAATATTCCACAAATGTGTTGCCTCAAAGTTTTCTGGAAGAAAAAAAGAAAAACACATTTTAGGCATCCTATAAAACTATATACATATTTATATTTAGTAATCAGTTTGTATTTTGATTTGACACTATACAGTACCATTGTCCTACTATTTTATATATATATATATATATATATATATATATATATAAAATCCTAAAAAAAACCCAAAACATGAATAATATTTATTTATTTATGTGAGCACCAAATAAGAATACTAGAATGATTTCTGGAGGATCATGTGACACTAAAGACTGAAGAAATGGCAGCTGAAAATTCAGCTTTGCCATTATAGGAATAAATTACATTTTAAATATATTCAAATAGAAATATTATGTTCAGTTGTATGCAATTTCACTATATTACTGTCTTTACTGTATTTTTAATTCAAGAAATTCAGACTCTGTGAGTACTTCTTTTTATGTTTTACAGACCCAAAAATTATTTATGTATATGGCTTTTTTATGTCTTTGTTTCTTCAAGGATATCCATTCTTGGAATCCAGCTTCCATTAGTTTGCACAGTTTAATGTATTGCAGAAACAAGATCTGTACCATAAAAATCACAAAGCACATACAAAAACTAAGCCAGCTTTATCAATTTACCAACAAATCAGTGTTACTGGAACGGCATGCAAAATGATCTGCATTGCCGACATATAAACCAAAGGAGCACAAGAACAGCTAAAATTAAAAAATGAGCCCAGACCCAAACAAAACGTAATATCTGTTTTGATATGGAAATACTGAGACATTCGCATCCTCAAATTAAATATTAATAAAGTGCCGTTTTTTACGTGTCCATAATATGCATTATGTATTCTTTTTATTCTATTCAGATCGGGAACAGGGTAGGGGAAATAAACGAGAGAGAGAGGGAAAAAAAAACTTTGAAAATTGAAAATGGTTGGATCAACTCTCATCTTGCTCTGACACCAAAGCAAGATGTGAGGTATAATAAGGCCGCTTTAATTATGAGCGGATGATTGTCAGACAGCACCTTTCCTTTTGTCTCACTTGAGTTTTTTCTTCCTATCTTGATAAGACATAAGCAGGCCAAGTGTAAGCAAACTGCAAATAGGCACGCACACACAAAATTGCTATTCACAAAGATATATATAAAAAACAACAACCCCTTGTATTGTTTCTGAGCGTATATATGCGTGTGTGTTTGTGTGGATAATGCAGCAGTGTTTTGACAATGGCTGTAAAGTGGAGCAAGTGTCGGGCCCTTGTGTGCAGGTCATCACTCTTAATGCAGAGCGTGTCATCAGTTCCCGGGACAACAGCAGAAATGATGTGGCCGATACATATGAAACAGGCATCATGCATAAACATGGGGTCCCGTGGCGGGAGGGAGGGGGAAAAGAGAGAGGGACGACGGTGGCAGGGCCGGGGGGTGAGGTGACGTTGCCACAGGGATATTGCTTCTCAGGGTCTTAGCTTAGATGGCTCTTCAACCCTGTTTATTATTCATGAGCTTTGGGGTGGTGTAATAAGCCACACCTCAACTGGGCAGCTGCGGCAGGTCTGTGCTAAGTGATGGATCGTGACAGCGCTGACGGAGAATATATCACCATTAAGATCAAATGCACCTCTCTAGCACACTTCAGAGCAACACACACATACACATACACAACATACTGGGCCGCTACAGTATCTGACTCTATCAGTGCCATCAAAAAGAAAAAAAAAATACTAGCGTCAACTCACTCCATATTGAAGGCCACAGATAAACCTAACTTATGCCTCATACTTTTGTGTGAGAGACTGTATTTACATTAAGGTGGGTGGTGTATGACCAAGTTTGATTTAAGGGATGGTTCACACAGATATGAAAATTCTGTCATTAATAACTCATTATGTTGTTCCAAACCTGTAAGACCTTTGTTCATCTTCTGAAACCAAATTAAGATATTTTTGATGAAATTCAAACCCTGCATAGATAGCAATGTAACTATCACGTTCAAGGCCCAGAAAAGCAGTAAGAACACAGATAAAATAGTCAGTGGTTCAACCTTAATTGTATGAAGCTATGAGAATACTTTTTGTACATAAAGAAAACAAAAATAACAACTTTATTCAACATTGTATATTCTTTGTCAGTCTTTGACGCACATTCATGAGAGTACCATGATGCAGTGGTTCCCAATTCCAGTCCTCTGCACATTTTGCCCCTTATTTAACACACCTGATTGAGATCGTCAGCTTGTTAGTGGAGAGAGCCATGGACTGAACTAACAAGCTGATGATCTTAATTAAATAAGGGAGACATGCAAAATATAGGACTGGAATTGGGAACCACTGCCGTGATGCATTGACTGTCGTAAACGTGCATCGAAGACTAACAGGGAAGAGAAGAAATGATTAAATAAAGTTATTTTAGTTTTCTTTGTGCACAAAAAGTACCTTTAAATAGTACCTTTCTGGGCCTTGGACATGGCAGTTGCCATCTATGCAGGGTCATAAAGCTCTCTAAGTTTATAAATATCTTAATTTGTGTTCCAAATATGAACGAAGATCTTATGGGTTTGGAAGGACATGAGGGTGAGTAACTAATGATATAATTTTCATTTTTGGGTGAACTATCCCTTTAAGCTATATCACATGAGCAAAAGTGTTGTTGTTATGCTGATATTCAGACCAACAACATGATATTGCTTTTTTGCAACAGTTAAAAAAAAAAATAAGTTGGGGAAATTGTATTTTAGACTCAGTATTGTAGGTTAATTTGTCTATTTTTACAGTGTCAGCAAAAAGAGATAAATGAAACCATAGCATCAGATGTGTTTATAAGCAACACACTGAAGTAGTGTTTCGTTCCTGAATGAATCAGTGCTTTTGAATGAACTGATGTTGTTGATGAATGACTCAATTATGCAATAAAGGAGAGTCATTTTTATTAGTTCCTGAATGAAACAGTGTGGAATGTTTGGAATAAATTGATCTGATTCAGTGAATGAATCAATGATTCACTCAAAAAAAAAAAAAAAAAAAAAAACGTACTGAGTAGGTACTACATTTGCAGACATATTACTGTGAATTATATATATTATATTATATTATATTATGGTGAACTGTAATATAATAGGGAACTATAGGCATATTCTGACACATTGACTTGCTGGTTTCATTCCTGAATGAAACAGTGTTTTCAACAAATTGATTTGGTTAAGTAAATGAATCAATGGTTCATTAATAAAGGTAGTCACTTTTAATTTCTGAATGAGTCAATGTTTTTGAACAAATCGTGTACTACAAACGATTCAATGTGCAGTGAAACTAAAATTTATTCAGACACCTTCAACATTGCTCACATTATTACAGTTTGTTCACTATGGTTTAGAACATGGTAATAAAATATGAGAACTCAGAGTTAAACTGTGTCAGAACAAACTTATCTTGAAATAAGTTTAATAGAAAGGTAAACCAAAAATTAAATCTGTTAGTATGACAATATTTACTTTACAATTACAATATTTACCTTACAGTTATTTACAATTTTTTTCTCGATACTTTGTTGACCAATTACCAGGCAATGCTTAATTTTGTTCAGTCTGTGGTGTAAAAAGGTTGCATTAGCAAAACATGTTCAGGTCAAAGTGTCTGAATAATTTTGGTACCAAATTTTGATCATTTTTACTAGTAGGATTATGTCACAGTTTACTATTTTTGCTTTCCTCACGTACATAAATGAACTATAGTGTCCTAGTAAAACAAACAAAAACAAAAATTATATCTGTTGTCAATTTTTGGTTTGACTGCATAACTGCACTTTTTGAACGTCACTCAACTAATCAAATTTTAGGACTAAGTATTGTATGACACTGATATTGCTTACAAAATAAATAAATAAATAAATCCAACTCTGCGTCATAAACAATGTACACAACATAAAAGCAGTCATTTCTACTATTGCACTGTATATACTGTATCTTCATACTGCCCAGTCCTAATTTACATACTAAGCTAATTCAGTTCAGTGATATCATTAACCTCTAATATAGATAGCAGTGCTGCAGGTACAATATATTATTACCATAACCAGCCAGCTAACAGAGGCTTTGCTAAGCTGAGCTTTGTGTCAAGCATTGATTTGTCCCAAGGTGCTGCTGAGAAGTGTGTAGAGCTCCTTAGTCACTTGAACTCGGGTTTTTAGTGATCACACTTCTGTGGATCTGTAGATGTTTGCAATGTTGTACCATAGTGCCAGCCGCTTTCAAGTGTTTAGTGTTATGGTAGGGAATTGAGCCACAGCTCAGCCTGTACAAACCCCTTACTCTTGTAAGCTTGTATTTACGCTGTAAATAAAAGCACAGGTATTGGTTTCTTTTGCCGCCTCGGCGCCTGAAGGAGAAAGCGGCATCTTTTTTCTCCTCTCTGTGTCTCTCTTCAGTGGACTCTGCTTTATAAAGGCAGCGTTATTGACCTCCCATCCTTTGAGAGCCACACGTTACAGCACAGGTGAGGAGGATGAGGATACTGCCCCTTTAATTCATCAAAAGCAGAGATGTGTGGAAGGGGGTGTCGAGGAAGAAAAAAAAAAAAAAACAGCCCTAGCCAGTGTCTACAAGCTGCATTCCAAAGGGAGATGTTTTCAATTCACTCATTATAAAAAGGTCATTCAGGGTCAAGTTCAATGCCATGGAAAAGAAGTGCTCGCTGTGCGGAGCACCACCCACACAGTGTGCACCCGCTGGAGAGAGAATTACTGGAACTACGTAACTTAATTTTTTTGGCAAAAATAAGAAAATTAGCCCTGCATGCTATTTACATTTGGGAAAAAAAGGTAAAATGGAGGGGGAGAGAAAGAGGTGGGCATTAGCGATTTGGCGGTGGAGGAGAGCAAGGTGATGGAAACCATAACAAAGTAAACATGCTCTCCAGAAGAGCCGCTCTGTAATGATGTTATTAGTATGCATGTGGCTAAGCCCAAATGTAGCCTATATAACAGTCCATGCCCACTTTCACCCACCACATTTTTTTTTATTCCCCCCTTCTCCCTCCAATAATGGCTTTAGACTCTATTCAGAGCGAGGGACACTCGCAGAGCATGGGCAGCAAAAGGACGGGATTGGGAGATAATGCACATCGGCAAATAGAACATGACCGCCGTGTCCAGCGTCAACGCTGCCCATTGTCTGCTCTGAGAACAGATGATAGCAACTGGGGAGGACAACAAAGCTGGGCCACAATGGACCGAGCGTATTAAGACTGCGCCCGGACCACTGGCTAGCTGCGCGGAATGAGCGAGAGGGAAAAGAGATGTGGAAAGGAATACGTAATAAATAAAATTAGGTTCTGGCCACTTTCTCATCGGCCGTCCGTCATGAATACCTTCGGTTTGGGATGCGCAGTCTATTGAGGTGCATCTGAAAGAATGGTGGAATGGCGAGGGCAGGGGCTTACGGTTCATTTGCATATGCATGTTATTCTGCATGAAAGGGGGCAGGGCGCAGAGGGGGGGACTGATGCGAGGAGAGAGAAAGAGGCCATCTTCGGTCCAGCAATATTGTCGGCACAAGGACAGCAAACATGTTCGGCTTTTGTATTCACATTTTCATGAGTATCACTGACGAGAATTTGTTTAAAGGTGCACCAGATGAGCTTTTTGGGGAGGGGGAGACTTGAAAAAAATCTGTTTATGAGTGAGTGCATTAAATACATATGGTAAGCTTGGAGTCATTTTTTATGTTTTGGAGTGGTGAGATTGGATTTGGCAGGAAATTTCAGGTTTACATCGTCATGTCTGTAAACGGTTAAAAAAAGATTGTGACGCCAGACATGCTTGCTTCTTGCTTAGTCAGCACACTTTTAGCTATGCCTTTCTTTTTATGGTCTTGGTGTAGAGTTACATATTCACTTCAATATATATATATATATATATATATATATATATATATATATTACAGGCATTCATAAAAAAAAATAAATAAAAAAAAATCATTTTTTTATGTTTCAAACGCAGATGAAAATAGAAAAAAAAATAAAGTTATGCAGTCTTAAAGGATTAGTTCACTTCCAGAATAAAAATTTCCTGAAAATTTACTCACCCCCATGCCATTCTTCTGTCCAAAAGAAATTAAGATTTTTGAAAAAGACATTAGAAGATTTTTCTTCAATGAGGACCAAGTCCACATTACAGTTTCAATGCAGCTTCAAAGGACTCTACACAATCACAACTGAGGAATAAGGGTCTTATCTAGCAAAACGATTGGTAATTTTCTAAGAAATAAACATTTATATACTTTTTAACCAGAAATTATCATCTTGCACTAGCTCTGTGATGCGCATCTACAACTTCACGTATTACATAATCGCATTTTTTCTTCAAAATCATCCAACATTGTTGTTTACCTTTTTTTTTTTTTTTTAAAGGACTTTCTTTGCATGTTCACTTTGTTGGTACTTCTGCGTGTATGTTAGGGGTTGCACCAATTAGTCAACTTTATTGCTCTGCCATGAGGCTTTAAGCTTGACATCGAATAGTCGCTGGTCCTAAATAGAGGACTCAACAGGACAACAAAACATTTACACTCTGTTTCCAAACAGTTAAAATTACAAATACATTTATACTCCGAAAGATGCTCCACACGATGTTTGATTATGTTTCTCAATTCCAATCCTCACACCCCACAGCTCTGCACATTTTGCAAGTCTTTCTTAGTTAATGCACCTAATTCTGACAACGAGCTTGTTAGAATTGAGCTCCATGGATGAACTGTGTTCCAATTGACATAGTCACTATGCAGTATTCAGTATTGAAGTTTACTTCACTTCGGAACATTCATTCACAAATTTGCACTACCCCACCGCCTGCAGCGATTTCACACAGATGAATTTTACTAGGGAAGCGTGAAGTGTGACATAATTGCATCTGTAAATAAATACAATTTAAATTAATGTCCTTTAATGACTTTTAAATGGAACATATATGCTCGCTTCAAACTGGAAGCATGGAGGAATATCCTGTGTCCACTTCGCAGGGCACTTATATTCCAATAGAACAAACGACATACGTGATAAGAGATGCACACAACGTGCAGAGCGGTGGGGTGCGAGGACTGGAATTGAAAAATTGAAAGGGAGAATGCTTATTATAAACAGCTTATTGTACAGGTAAATTAATTGACGTTCTAATCTAATGCAATGTGCGTTAGATATAACGCACACACACATAAGCTACAGACAGTAGCTTGTACATAACACGCAGATCACTCGCACACAGAATCATTTAATAGCACGGAAATGTATTGTCAGCACTGTTCTATGATTTCTCAATAATACAGCTTAGAAACCGAAAGGTTCTAGCACATATTTCTTAGTAATTAAAACCCACAGCTTTAGTATTAGTAGAGAGATACTGCCAGGTAGAATTATTTCACACACACAATCACTCGCTCACTAACGCTTATCTATTTCTCAATAATCTTAATCTATTTATTTATTTATCTGGTTAAGAACGAGCTAAATATAACAACCCAAAGACAAAGGAACTGATAAAAATGAGCTATTATAGGAACACCCATGTGGGCAGCGCTGTGTCATATGCCATATAGCGGTGCACAAAGTAGTATGTTACATTACTTTTGCGTTACTTTTTAAATCTGGGCAGGGCTTGCTTGTTTGTTTTTAATATAAAAATGTTAGATTCTTAGCAAATGTAAAAGCCCTTTCACACCAAAATGAAATTAAGTGAATAAATCTAAGGCTAAAGAAAAATTAAATTCACATCTATACAATAGAACTGTAGAAAAAAAAAAAAAAAAAAAAAACAGTTTTTAGCAATGAGAACAATGAGAAATGTTTTTCTTACTTAGATTTTTTTTGTCTTGTTTCCAGCCAAAATATCTAAAAATTCTTAAATCAAGAAGCATTTTTTAGACAAGTAAAAAATATTGTCTTGTTTTTTCTGAAAACAAGCAAAATAATCTCCCAATGGGGTAAGCAAAATAATCTTGTTTTCTGTTTGAAATAATTTTTTTTTTTTTTCTTACCCGATTGGCAGATTGTTTTACTTGTTCTAAGCAAAAACTCACTTAATTTTGACTTGTTTTTTTCTGAAAACAAGAAAGTAAAAATTATTTGTCTAGAAAATCCTTCTTGATTTAAGAATTGTTTGATATTTTGGCTGGAAACAAGACAGTTTGCAGTGTACGGTTGAATTGGATCAACAAAGGTCAACAGCAATGTCTTTGGTTAATAAAATTGCATTAAATATTTAAGGCAAACAAAAAGTAACTCAGATATTTTCTTGGAAATGACGAAGTAATGCGTTACTTTACTAGTTACTTGAAAAAAGTCATATTATTACGGAACTTGTGTTGCTTGTAATGCGTTACCCCCAACACTGAGTATACGTCACACGTGACTTTTCCAGTGTGACTATGTAATGTGTGAAGTTGAGCTAGTAGAAGACAAGCATTTGTGGTTAAAAAGTATATAAATGTTTTGCTAGACAAGACTCATTCCTCAGCTTAATATAGAGCCCTTTGAAGATGCATCGAAACTGCAACCCCGTTGGCTCCCATTGAAGTCCGCTATATGGAGAAAAGTCCTGGAATGTTTTCCTCCAAAACCTTAATTTCTTTTTGACTGAAGAAAGAAAAACTTGAACATCTTGGATCACATGTGGGTGAGTAAATTATCAGCACATTTTTATTCGGGAAGTGAACTAATCCTTTGAAGAAATAGTTAAATAATAATTTAAAAAAGTTTACTCACTCTCAGGCCATCCACAATGCAGATTTTCCTTTTTTGCCAGTGGATTCTCAGCAGTAAATTGGTGCCGTCAGCATGAGAGTTCAAACATCTAAAACAACTCCAAATTATCCATATTATAATTGTTCATTTTCTTTTTTAAATCAATTTTCTCTTATTCTAATGAATAAAGTTCTAATGAAGAAACAAACTGAGTTTAAGAAAGTTATTTTTTTTTTTTTTTAAAGTACCGCATTATGGTTTTTCTATGAACACATTTTAGGCTTTAAGCTCTCTTTAAATGTCACCCTACATTAGATAAAACTTAAAAAAAAAGAGAGATCACACTCCATACCAGTTTAGTTCCTCCAGGACATTACACAATATGTGTAAAAGCAGTAAAAAGTGAGAGCATGCTAGACAAAATAATTGAGAGGGTGAGAGATCTTGAACCTGATGCCTGAGAATAATCTTCTTCCAAGTTTGATTAATTATTGTAATCTCAACAAAACTTATTTTTTGAAAGTCAAAGGCTGACATTTTCATGGCATTCATTTGTAATGCTGTACTCAAAACACACAGGTCACCAGGTAATTAGCACTTCTAATTGCAGAACTCCACAGCACATGTAAGTATGCAAAAATACCATCTGGAAGATGTCCGCTGAGAAGTTGACTCAATAATTTGTCTTCTTTCTATAGGAATATTCCATATATTCATATGATTAAACCTTTGACCTTTACCTGATGTCTTTCATTGTTAATTAAACCATTAAACCATAAGTTGATGAAGATTTAGATGGCTAAATGACAAAAGCATGTGGGCAGAACAAGGAATAATTAGAATATGGTTATCAGTCCTGTTTTAGTGCTAAATATGTACTCAAATGTTGACAATCACATTCTGTAAGTAAAAAGATTTTGCATAAATGTGTGCCCTACTTTCATCCACGGTTTAATACACATTTTTACAAAACTTTCCAAAGTTTTGGACAGTATTGCAAGACAGTTATTTATTTTCCTTTAGTCTTTAGTACAGATATTTGATTCATTCCTGTAAGCTTGTGACAATTTGAAAGTCAAACCTGAGTATTCATAGCCACAAACTTTCATGTTACTGTATGGCCGTACTTGTATTTGACAATGCAAAGTTCATTGCTTCCAACAAAATTGCAGCCAGGTCTGTGAGGATGTTGAGTCAGCAAATGTTCCTCTTCATCATTTTGATGAAACATCACTGGTGCTGAGAGATGTTCGGGTGTGTGATGGTCTCAGTGGGGTAACGATTGCACCACGCATCCTGATTCAGCTACACGCAGAGATGTTGTGCGCCATTGTTATTCATCTCATTTCATACTTAATGGTCAGATTTTCCATTAGGCATGCAATCATCCTGTTTGTGGAATATTGTGACTTTTGCAGAGTTTCTGGAGGGAAATGAGTGGTTTTGATTTATTCGCTCATTTCTCCGGACGCGGTCCTCTCCAAGTCTGCGTGGCGGGGAGAGCATCTTCTGCTCTCAGCCGTACCCTGGATAAAAAGCCATGAATCTCAAGCTGAGTTGGCCAAAGTCAACTGGTTAAATCTGTTATATAGTCTTGGCAGCAAGATGATTGAGGAGAACCATAAATTCAGCAGTAGCCTTTACTGTCAGCAGCCTCTTGGGACGTGCGGTCGAGTGGATCATCCCCTCGGTGGAAGAGCCTCGGCGTGTCCACGACGTTGACCTCTCCTGACCCCGCCGCCGTTGCAAACTCCATCTGTCTTCTGTCCAGATTTCTAACACCTCTTTCTGGCCTGAGCACCTGGAACTTACCAGCCTTAAGACGACTACTTCTTCTTCTCTCCAGAAAAGAATTCCTCTCAGAAATCAGCCTTTTGGAATCCGGCCCCTCAGAGGGAAGTCTTCCGCAGTTAAGACCTCCACAGCTCAGTCTGTTTGAACTAAGCCTTTGAGGACTTAGCCTTTCTGTGGGCTAGTGAAGGCCAGAGCTGAAAGGAGGAGAAAGAAAAGGAAAGAAACGTGAAATAGAGGCAGAAAGAGGGCATGGCTGTGTTCAAGTCTTTGCAGCGACTTCTGTGTGCCGCTGCTCAAGGCAGCCACCAGCTCTGGTTCACCAAATGTCACATTCTCGACTCACTCTGCTTTGCTTTCTGTTTTGTGTACAGCATTTGACTTTAAATTAAACATAAATGTTTATGTACAAAAGGCATTTCTTTTAATGAGAAGCTAGTAGGTTAAACTTCTAGGGTTATCTAGTGTTGTTAATGTTGTTGTTGATTCCTAGTTTTTTTTTTTTTTTTTTTAGTCAATAGAGCATATTTGATTAGGTGTTCCTTGACCTACCACAGCTTAATATGTTCATTCATACCAGAGACACAAATTAACCAGGGTTCAGGGCAAAAGAAAATGCTTTTATGGCCTCTTTATTTATTTTTTTCTGTTTTTGTTTTTAGAATCTGTTCTTTAGTGGATTTATTTGGAAATATTCAATTCAATGCACATCTAGTTTTGAGTTTAGTAGAATATCCATAGTCTAGCAGTCTTTAGTAGTAAAGTTACTAGCCTTGACTAAGTTACTTGACTAAATTTTAAAAACTAATTTCAAGGCTGCAGATTTGTAGCGTTGCAGAAAAGTGGAGTAGGTGGTACTGTATATGGTAGAGCAGATGGCATATTATTGTGTTATTTTTCACTTAAATTTATTTAGATTTATTAAAAACAGACATCCTAGATTGGTGGTCCTCAACCAAGGGGCCCATTAGGGCACCTCAGCAAACTTTCACAGGGGCCATAAGATGACTTAAAATGGTCTAAGATGAGACAAAGCAAGCATTAAAAATGAGCTAAAATAGCTAAAAATCAATAAAACCTATTTCTAGACATGTCAGGTAATAACGTTTTATATTTCCATGGCCATTTGTATACATTTTATGATACACACATTTTTACTAGTTATGCCAAGCTCGAACATATTTTACCAGGTATAAATCAGTAAAGTATTTTATACTTACAGTAATTCAGTAATCCAGGTTATCACAAATAACTTGAATTGACAGAATGAATTGCTTTTTTTTTTTTAAACAGTACTTACATTTTTTTCAAAATACTCAAAAGTTTAAAAACTCTCATGTCCTACTGTATTATAATAAAAAGTAGAAACTTTTCTTAATATGCTTACAGTAATACCAGCAGTAGTTCTCTGTACTTTTGCTTTCTGCCTGAGTGTGATGACATGCCAGTGAGTGTATTGTGTCTTGGTCGTGGTTTGTAATTTCGAGGCTAGTGTATTGTCCTGAAGCTCTGCTGACTGCATTGAATTTGTTCTTCTGAAGGTGGTATGTCATTTTTCTGTGTCGTTATTGCAGTAGTGTACTTTTGTAGAGTTTGAAGCTTAGAGCAGATTCTATTGTTTATTATTAAGTGGTGTTGGACTGTGTGGTTTAGTACAAGTATATAGCTGTACATTTGTTCCTGGTTAACTGCCTCCTTATGTAGCATTTTAAAGCATTACATGTACATTTTTGATGTGAATGCTGTTCTAAAAGACAGGCAAAGTTATTATGTTACATTGAATCATATCCCGATTTTTGTTAGTTTTCTATAATGCACTTTGACATGATTTAAATCTATACTTTTTATTATTTCAGTGTGTCCTTGCACTAGTGTGGATAGCAATGAAAGTCTCAGGAAGTCACGTCTGTAGTAATGTAACTTCGTTTGTCTGGATCGCAGGTGTTTATCCACATTTTGTCTTCATAAATGTCCATATGACAAAACTGGGGTGCTTGGAACACACAGGGCAGTGGACACAGACATTTGGACAGCTCCCAACATGTTTGGCATCAGATGAGCAGTCTAGTCAGCCATTATCACAGCTCAGTCCATCTCTCACAGACAACAGAGTGTATCCAGTATAATATATGAACTATGCTTAGCGTAAATTTTATTAACCTTCAAAAACCATCTGTTTTTGACACCACCCTTTCTCTGTTCCTCTGTTCTCTGTTTAATACAGAAGCTCTCGTGGTGTTGGTTGTGTTCTGGAAGACCCGAGGAGCGCAACGGCTACCATGCGCATCTGCATCCTGTATGTGGCTGAGCGGGGTGAGTTAACACACAGAGACAGTCAGACCCTTTAACTACAGCGACGGCCAGTGTCATGGGACAGTATGCGTGCAGGGTGAAGCCTGGGTCAGGAACTGTTTCATGCTCTGGGTCACACCCTGATCTCTCAGACAGCTAAAAAAAAACTCAGAAAGACTCTGGCTATTTGCTTTACATGCCAACATCAACAAAATGTAGGTCCTGTGTGACACTTTTGTACACTTGTCTGCATACACTGCCATTTCTTATGCTCACCAAGGCTGTGTTTATTTGATCAAAAATACAGAAACAAATGTAATATTGTGTATTACTCTAGTATTCTATAGTCATGATCCTTCGGAAATCATTCTAATATGTTGATTAACAGAGCTGGGTAGTAACTGATTACATGTAATCAGATTCAAAATTTCAGATTCAAGTATTTGTAATTTGATTACATTACATTAATAGATAATATATATTACATTTATATGTCTCTTGTTTCTCTTGAATAATGGCCACATGACATGCAGGTAAACAAATAAAAGATAGTATGTTTTTTTTGGTTTGTTTTTTTTTTGATTGATTTTAAAAAATAAGGTTTTTAATGATGTACGGTTTGGCCGAAATACAACTATTTGAAAATGTGGAATCTGAGGGTACAAAAAAACAAACAAAAAAATCTAAATATTGAGAAAATTGACTTTAAACTTGTCCAATGCATTGTTAAGTTCTTAGCAATGCATACTAATAGTCAAAAATTAACTTTTTATATATTTACATGAACATGACCCATACAAAAAAAATATTTTTGGCTATTTCTACAAATATATCCATGTTACTTAAGGCTGGTTTTGTGGTCTTGGGACACATATAATGTTTAATGCACGACATGTTGTTTTTTTTTACTCTTTGTATTTTTATGTCAATATGGTACAAGATTATCCTATTTAAATCAATGTGGCAAACAAAGTTAGGTCAAAAGTAATCTAAAAGTAATCTAAAAGTAGTCTGATTATATTACCCAAAATGTGTAATGTAATGGATTATGTTACTAACTACAATTTTTGTCATGTAATTTGGAATCAGTAATGGATTACAATTTGTAAGTAATCTACCTAGATTATTATCATTGCTGCTTAATATTTTTTTGGAACATGTGAGTCTTTTTTTTTCAGGATTCTCTGATGAATTAAAAAAAAAAGTTTAAAAGAACAGCATTTATTTAAATATAAATATTTTCTAAAAAAAAAAAAAATATATATATATATATATATATATATATATACCATTCAAAAGTTTGGGGTCAGTAATTTTTTATTTATTTTTTTTTTTTTAAATAAATTATTATTTTTTTATTCAGCAAGGATGTGTTAAGTGGATAAAAAGTGATAGCAAAGACTTGGGATCGGTAAGATTTTAATGCTTTTCAGAGGAGACTTTTCAGCTCATCATTTATTTGATGAAAAATACTGAAAATTGTAATATTGTGAAATGTTAATGCAATTTAAAATAGTGGTTTTCTATTTTAATATACTTCAAAATATAATTTATTCCTAGAATGCAAAGCTGAATTTTCAGCATCATTACTCCAGTATTCAGTGTCACATGATCTTTCAGAAATCATTCTAATATGCTGATTTATTAAGTGTTTTTTTTTTTTTTTTTTTTTTTTTTGAACCAGTAAATAATTTTTTCAGGAATCTTTGATAAATAAAATGTTAGAAAGAACAGCATTTATTTAAAATAGAAAGCTTTCAAAACAATAAACACCTCTTTCAATTTGTTTTTCTTTCTTTCTCTTTTTGAAAAAAATAATAATATTTTTATTCAGCAAGGATGTGTTAAATTGCTAAAAAGTGATAGTAAAGACTTGCATTAATCAGTGCTGTTCTTTTTAACTTTTTATTCATCAAAAAATCCTGAAAAAAAGTATCATAGGTTCCAAAGAAATATTAAGCAGCACAACTCTTTCCAACATTGATAAAAAAAAAAAAAAGTATTAGAATGATTTCTGAAATATCATGTGATGCTGAAGACTGGAGTAGTAATGGCTGATGAAAATTCAGCTTTGCATCACAGAAATAAATTCTATTTTAAATTCTATTAAAATAAAAAAAATATTTTGAATTGCAATAATATTTCAGTATATTACTTTTGTTTCTGTATTTTTTTATCAAATAAATTGAACTTTGATGAGCATAAGAGACTTAAAAAAACATTAAAAATCATACCGATCCCAAACTTTTGAGCGGCAGTGTATATTGTTAGAAAATATTTATATTTCAAATAAATGCTGTTCTTTTAAACATTTTATCCAAAGAATCCTGAAAAAAAGTTTCACAGGTTTATGTGACACTAAAAACTGGAGTAATGAGTAATGAAAGTTCCTTTACATCACAGGAATGAATAATATTTTGAAGTATATTAAAATAGAAAACATTATTTTATATTATAATAACATTTCCAGTATTACTGTTTTTTTCTGTATTTTTGATCAAATAAATGCATCCTTGATGAGAATAAGAGACTTCTTTAACCCTTTAAGATTTTTGAACATAGACGTGGAAAAGCAGCATTCAAAAAACGTATGTTTTTATAATTCATGAACGAAAACATTTTGTAATATGATTTTGATGTACATTTTCCATGGTAATGCAATGTTTGATTTTAAAATGGTTTTCAAAGGATGAATTTTGACATTTTAAGTTTTCAAGTGATATATAATTTCTTACGATTTCTAAAGTGTGATAGGGAAAAGGCAACGAAGAAAGCCTTTTTGTGTAACAAAGGTCAGAACTCCTGTTATGAAGTAGATTTTTGAGGTGTACTCTTGTCATAAATTAATCTATTTCTTTTTTCTACATAATTTGTAAGACAAAAAAAAATTTATAAAATATCTATTTAGGAGTCTTAGACTATTCCAACGATATATAGTTTGTCATGCTTAAATTAGGATTTTTTTGTAAAATGGTGAAGTAAACTTAGACGTCCCACAGAGGGGACGGGTGACAATTAAAGGGTTAAAAAACATTTCAAGTCATACTGATCCCAAACTTGTATTTAGAAAAAGAGATCAAATTTTGTCATATGTCTTTTCACGCTGTTCACTTTCAGGGCCTGGATCCTCCTTAGCCAGCAGAAATTCGTCTAGAATTGGTTAAATTGTGCTTTAATTAAGCATCCGACCCCATCACTTTGTAGTAACTTGGCAAACCCCCTCCTCTTTCCATTCACAGCACAATGAGCCCTGGCAAAATGGAATTTGTCCTTTGTTATGATTAGATTCATCCGTTTGATCGCAGTTGAAACGGTACGAGAATCAAAGCTTGGCACTGTCTTCCTTTTTTCTCTCTTACACCTCATTCTGCTCATCTTGCAGGCTTAAACATTGTAACCATGGCAATGCGAGTTTGGGATGAAAAGAACCCATAATTTTGCAGCGGGATTAATTCTGAAACATAAGATGTGCCGCGTGAAATCCTTGTCAAAACCCCGCAAATTCTCCGCTGGCCGGCGTATCCGTTGCGCTCGGCTCTGTGTAGCGTGTGATTTGACAATGTGGTAGTTTTTTGACTTATTTCTCCTTGTGCGGCTATTGACATGTTGACACAAAGTGGTTTTGCAGACAGACAGTGCCCATATTTCAATCAACATTAACCGAGACATTGGACAGAGGTAGAGTGGTAAAAGCAGAAGTGACATGTACAGACACATCACCAGACAACTATAATTTCTGCCTGATGCCAGCTGGGAGCTCCAAGAGCAGAATAAACATTTAGCGTAGCGGGAGAAAACGGAGACGGTAGTCGCCGACTGAAAAACTGCCCTGCTGCGTAAGCTTTTATTTTTGGATTTTCCATGATTATATGGAAACTACTTTCATTTGTATTATTGGAGGCTATCATAACATGGCTCGTCCACAAAAGAGATCATGTGCTACAGAGGGAAAAACAGGGTCTTGCAGCTGTTACAAAACTAGGCAACATATATTTATTTAAAAAAGAAATAATAATAAAACAGTTTTGAGTTTACAGTAAGTTGTTTCAATCCATTGAGTTCATAAGTTCACCGCTGTTCAATAATTTACACGGTAAGTGATTTTAGCGAGATTTATTTACAGCTTATGACTCAATAAATGCATTTTGCCTATTAATACAACTATTATTGCCTAGCTTAAAGTGATCTTGACAGTTGACCAGGGCGTTCCAATAAAACAGACACAAATAAACTCCAACAAATCATGAATATAGCACATTATGCTTTTTCTCATTGGCATTCTGAGTTATGATCTGAATGTTGTGCATACTATTGATTCTGCGAGTAGGTTAATCATAACAGCAACTTCATGAAAGTAGGTATAGGAATAATAACAATTATAAACCCTACAGCTGAAATTACGAAGGCATATATTCCACCCCAGTCGCATTTGAATTATCTCCATGTGTTATAATGCAGGCCTTGCAGACAGACCTCTCCACCTCTGTGTCGGGATCCAGATGTATGTGACGTTAAAGGTGAGAGCATCTGTATTCAGCAGGGAGCTTTAGGCTCCAGACAGTCATCAGGGAAGTTTGGGAGCTCATATCCCCCTGGATGAAAACTGTGTGTGATGCAGCTTTACTGCAGATTCAACTCTAAATCTACCAAACAAAGACAGGGATTAACTGTTGAGACAGAGCAGGCTTGGCTACTGAGGTACATCTTACATTCGTACACTCAGAGTTTCTTAAAAAAAAATAAAGTGTGTGAAGGAAATGAGGAGCAATTGATTAAGACCAGCATCGGTCCAAGTGGAGTTTCAGCGGTGAGGTTATTTTTGCCATGTGTAGGACGCTGAACTCAGCAGAAAATGTGTTGAAGTACTCTATGAACCTATTTATCAACACAATCCTTTGAAATATAGAAATGTTGTTTTTTTTTTCTTTCAATTTTGCTCTACTCACTACTTAAAATAAAAACTGCTCATTCATTTTATGAAATAAGGCATCTGTCTGGAATGATACAGTGATGTCAGACAATATTATAAAGCTGACAATGCGGATGATTTAAACACTTATAACTACACTTTGGTGTTTGCTTTTAGTTTATAGCTTGTATAGTTTAATTACTATTTAATTTAATATTAAATATTAATTATAATAAATAAAAAATAGGTAACACTTTACAATAAGGTGTCATTTGTTAACATTAGTTAATGTATTAACTAACACAAACAAGCAATAAACAATACATTTTTGACACTATTTATTAATCTTTTTTAATGATAGCTAGTAAAAATGCGTTCGCAGTTGTTTGTTCATGTTAGTTTACAGTGCATTAACTAATGTTAACAAGCACAACTTGTGATTTTAATAATGTATTAGTAAATGCTGCAATTAATATTAACTAAGATGAATAAATGCTGTAGAAGTATAGTCAATTATTAGTTCATGTAGCTAAATAATGAACCTTATTGTAAAGTGTTACCAAATAATAATAACAATAATAATAAAATGTAAAAGGTAATAGTGAGATTAAGTCTAACATAGTTCAAAATAATATGTTTAAAAAGTCACACTATGAAATGTGGGGGGTAAAAATGTGAGGAATAAATTGAGATTAAACCAGTCTAAAATATCTCATTAGTCTAATTTGTGAGGAATAAATTGAGATTAAAATAGTCTTAAAGTAGTAAGTTTAAACAGTCATACTAAGTGTACATACAACTGTATAATGTAAAGTCACATGTGCGAAGTGTGACAGCGATATAGTCAATTGTCATATGTAAATGTTTATTTTATTTTATTAAACGTATTTGTGAGCAGAAGATACAAAAAGGGGATTGATTCTGACAAAACTGAAGTTTAAATGTGACCACGATGGCCATTTCAATCAGTAGATATAAAGACATCACTGCTGAATTTTGAATATTCTGTGAAATAATGTAAAGTCACATGTAAATTGTTTTATTTTATTTTATTTTAAACATTCATTAATGTTCCTGGCTTGAGGACCTTTCTCGATCTGCCACCCTTTCTCTCTCAGACTTTGCTTCCTGTCAGCTCTGATCTATCCTATCATAATAAAGGCAACAAGGCCAAAATAAATCTTAATAAAATCTTAAAAAAAACTAAAATAAATAATGCATAGTTTATTATTTATTTATAGGCATTTATTTGCAGAAATGCTAAATCGCTTTATTTTGTCCGAAGAGGGCTAGGTCTGTTGCTCTCATAAAAGCCTATGTCTTGCTGTTGTAGTTGCGCTGTTGCTTCGATTGCATACTAGGTGTCCAGGATGTCCAGGTGAGTGTTTGCACAGCAAGATCACAGCATGACAAGTTGGTGTGGAGTGCTGAAATCCCGTCTCTGCCCAATCGCACTGATTAAAGATTATGCTGTCATAATGCTGCGACTGGAGACAAGGAAGATAGTTTTTCTTTATTAAACTTTCATAAAGGTTTATACTGGCGATGCATTATAAATGAGACAGAAGGTCAGAACAAGAACATCAACTCACTAGTTTTCTCACTACCTCAGACCTAAACGCAAAAACACACGCACCCAGGAAACAAAATAAGGGTGCGCGATGCAAGTGTTTACAGTTTTGGAATGCTTGACATTGCTTTGCAAACCTGGCTTCTGGTATATTTATTTATTAAGTCATTTTAACATGCCTATTTTTTTTTCTAAAGGACTTAGAAGTTCACCAGCCAGTGGATGGATTGGTTTGACATTGATTTGAAGCATTTCTGCTGAATGAAAATAACCGCATATAAAGCAGGTCTCAGGTCAGCTAATGAGAAAAATGTATTCATATATTTTCCCTTCAGTAATAGACCTTTTCTCCACTGCTTTGAAGCTGGGGATCCTTTTGTCATCAAGTGTTTTCAATCAGGAAGTGTCCTCAGTTGTTCTTTCTGGTTTGTGATTGGTTAGCAATGAATTTTCTCTTTGAATAGGATATTTGCCTCTGGACCTGACCAGTTATTTAATCACTAAATTTCTGACAGGTGTAGTCATTTTTTTATTCATAAAAACATTTTAGAAAAATAAATTTATTTGTAATTTTGAAAAATATATTGAAAAATCATGTACTCATGCAGAAGATAAATCATGAGTAGTATGACATCATATAAGGCATATCAGTAGCCTAATAGATGTTGTTTATGGAGGCGGCTTTCTTTAAGTTAACCCTGGGTATTAAGACTTGTATGGCTTAATATAACATCAATTATGTCTCTTACTAAAATACATAGTTAAAAACCCATAAAAGAGTTACGTAATTGTAAAAATCCACACCTTTTTATACATATTTTGGACTATGGGGGGTGCCATTATTTTGATGACGTCAAATGGTTGCACTCTGTGAGCTGCTGGCGCTACCTGTTGCAATTTGTACCACAACAGAACTTGAAATACACGGAAAATAAAATAGGTACTGCTAAGATGACCACAGCTACTGAAAGATCTTATAAGTGGCAATGTAAGTGTAGGCTTAAAACAAATTCTGTACCATTGATTGAGTCTAAACGGCCTCAGATATTGAGTGAAATCTTTGCTAAGAAACTTCTTCAGTGGCTGCGGTGCCATGACAAGTGTCGGCATGTTTACATTCTGCCTGAACAGCTTCTAGCGTTTTTTCCGTCTCTGCCATTTGTAAGCTCTTTCAGTAGCTGTGGTCTGCTAAAAGCCTTAAAGAGATCAGGGCTAAAGAGGAGAGAACAAAGATGCAGGTCTATAGGAAGTTTTATTTGTCCACAGGCAAAAGTAACATAATGTGGCATCGTATCAGTATTTTTCCGAGTTGTGTATTCTGAGTTGTGTTGCTGTAAAAATAGCAACAGGTAGTGCCAGTTGGGTGAGCTACCATTTTACGCCATCAAAATAATGGTGCCCCCCATAGTCCAAAATATGTAGAAAACAACATGGATTTTTTAAATAACATACATGTTTTGTGGGTTTTCTGCTACATATTTAAGTAAGAGACATCATTTACATTATATTAAACCATACAAGTCTTAATACCTGGGGAAATTTAACTTATTTTGTCTGCTGGGAAACATGTAAGTATCTTCTGCATTATGAAAAAAAAAAAAAAAAAAAAAAGATATTTGGGCAAAATAAGGAAAAATTACACATCTCTATTCTGTTCAAAAGTTTTTAACTTTTCACGATTCTTAATGCATCGTGTTTCCTTCTGAAGCATCACTGAGCATTTGAACGTTCTGTAATAGCTGCATATGAGTCCCTCAGTTGTCCTCAGTGTAAAAAAAGATGGATTTCAAAATCATACAGTCATTGTTGGAAAGGGTTCAAATACACAAAAATGCTGTAAAACCAAAGCATTTCTGGGATTTTTCTGAAGAACAGCATGGCAGTTTAACTGTTCAGGAGAAACAAGGATTAATGAACAACTATCACTAAACAAAACAAAAACACAGCTGTTGATCATTCAGGTAAAAACACACTATTAAGAATCAAGTAAACTTTTGAAAAGGGTCATTTTTATAAATTCAGCTATTATTTTTTTTTCTTGTGGACTATATGTAAACTAAAAAAAACAATAATAAAAAAAATCTAATTGTAATAATATTTCACAATATTACTTTTTTAATACTGTGTTTGATCAAGTAAATCCAGTAGAAGAGACTTTTTTTCAAAAATATAAAACAAGCTACAAAAAGGGGATTGTTTCTGACAAAGATGAAGTTTAAATGTGACCATGAGGAGCATTCAAATCAATAGATATAAAGATATCACTGCTGACTTTTCTCTGTGATTCCATTTTTGGACCCTCAGCCCGTTCAGCATGGTGTAACGTTAACGTATTTCTTTGTGTCTACGTTTGTCTCTGAGTGTGTGAAGTCTGTCCAGGCTTGCCTGCGCTGGGCACCGTCTCACAGGCGCGCTGGGTCTGATCAGTACCTGTGTTAAAATATGCCTAGACTCCCTGCCAGGCCCCCCAGCTGAGACACTCCAAGTGTCCCGCCGTAGAATGGGACCCAGCCGAAAAAGCAATTCGCACATCTCTTCATTTGATTTATTTATTTGATTAGCAGCGTTCTGAAGCGGGCGGCGCGGGAGGGCCAGGTATTTCAGCCGGGACTGTCTGCTCCAGCAGGCCTGGCACGGGCAGGAGATTGGGGTCCTGCCATCGCAATCTTCAGCTGGCGCTAGCACCGGGGGGAGAGCCTTCACCCTCCCACTTTTAAATAGAGAGAGGAGTTTTTATCCAGCTGTATTACTTTCCTTATTCCCAAATGCTGCCCAGCTGGCCTGCAGAGCGGCTGTAGTCTATGTCATTACCGCACCGTCGTGACTTGTCACTTTCAGATGACTTGATATATTTAAATGTAACCGGTGATTGCTGGAAAGCAGAAAAGAAATGGATGTATCACCAGCTGATGGAGGGAGGTGACATTAATCTAACCAGCACTTCAACAGAGCACTATGGTGAATTTGCGCACAGAAACTGGGAGCAGTCTGTCTCTCTTCTTGTGGTTCTTGGCTCATAATAGACTGAATATGAGATGTTCGTAGAGTGAAATTTTAAGCTGTTCTTTGTTAGAGTTCAGAGGTCATGCTAGGCCTTAAGAGCTACAGTTTGTAAAAGCAAGGTATGGACTGTTCCGTTTTCCATTGCTTTGCCTTAAATGCTGGAAGACCGCATACTGTGCGTCAGACGTGGCATATTAGTCATTGCAGATTAAAGGATCAACCTTCTAGTAATGACGGAAAGTTTCAGTCAAGTTACCATATTTAAGTCAAGTACAGTTCTCTTGTCTTTTTTTGCAGTTTGTCTCAGTAGTAAAGTGTGAGGGAGTAGTTTTTTTTTTTTTTTAAACCATGCCTTTATCATTTATTTTTACTACTTTCCAAATGCATGTAGTTGTATTGTATCCGATTTAAAATTTTACAATGCCTCATGTTATTTAAGAACAAAATAATCATAAGCATTTAATTATAATATTTATATACATATACAGTTTTTCTTAAACGTTTCCATCACATCCAACAATATGCCATATATAAACACTATTGTAACAAGTACGCCAAAGCGTCAGTGAGCATGACTGAAATGAAATATGAAAGCTAACAATGAAAGTAACCTAAGCAACTTTATTTCAGAAGTGTTTAAAATGTAATTTTCAGCACATAATGCTGTTAGACACAATACACAATATGAGCAATTTCTGAAATGTATTATACTCTTTTGATTATATTCACTGTTTAAGTGTTGGAAAATTGTTATGTGGCATATAATGGAATATCATAAGAGTAGGGTTAGGTATCGAGAACCGGTTCCCTTTTAGAACTGGTTTCAAATTTCCAATAACTGGGTATTCGATAAGACACTTAATAATTCCCGCTTTTGATTTTAACCCTTTAACTGTCATAATTCATGAACGAAAACATTTTGTAATATGATTTTGATCTACATTTTCCATGGTAATGTCTGATTTTGAGATGTTTTTCAAAAAATGAAATTTTGAGATTTTAAGTTTTCAGCTGATAAATAATTTCTTATGATTTCTAAAGCGTGATAGGGAAACGTAGAAAGTATTTTTGTGACAAAGGTCAGAACTCCTGTTATGAAGTAAATTTTTGAGGTGCACATAATTTATTTACATAATTTCTAATGCAAAAAAAGTGGTAAAATATCTAATTAGGAGTCTTAGACCTTTCCAACGACATATATAGTTTGTCATGATTAGATTTGGATTTATTTGTAAAATGGTGAAGTAAACTTAGGTGTCCCACAGAGGAGACTGGTACAAAATATGTCAGTATATCATCATAAACACAGCGTATATTATTATTATTATTATTATTTTTGTCTTAAGTGAACGTAAACAGATGAGAAAGAAAATGCATGAGTAACAATTTCTAATAACGTTTCTCTCCCTCATCTCTCTATGGTACCTGTGATGGTGGGCCACGGGTTAAACACCCCCGGCCCAGTCATTGCCCACCTTTCCCTCAATGAGTTTCTCCAAACCAATAGCATGATACCAACCGCTAGATAAATCCACTTGACTTACCCAAAAGATTAAATTATTTACACATTTAGAAAAGACTCAATCCTCAAATATGGCCGACTCCAGTGGCACAGCCTCATGAAGATTTAATCAACATAATTTCTTAACGACGGAGTGGGAGCTATGGGAAGAGCCGGGAACGTCTTGTTCGCCTATAAGCAGATGGAGGAAGCAGGGGCTACTGCTCTCAGCAAGAGCGTTAGCGTGTGATTGACACATGGCTGAAACCCATCCGTCAGATGAATGGTTCCCGCGCTTGTCCTGTGCCTCGTCTGAAGGGCTCTTGTCACCTTGCGGGTTGTCACTTAAAGACGAATTGTCAAAACAACAGAGATGCAGTTTGTAGCCATGCACATAAACAGCCAGTGGGGCGGCCTTAAATGTTTATCGTCCTGTAAAGCTATTGATTTTTTTGTTGTTGTTGTTGTCATTTGCCGCGTTTGCGTGCGTGTTCGGTTCAGTCTCTAGCTGCTTCCGCATGTGTCGTTCTGAGATGACGGTATTAATGTTTACTGTTTTTTCCCCCTTTTTCTTCTCCAAAATAAAGGCCTCTCATGTCCCAGTTCTCATCATCTGTTTTCACTGGGCATGACTGAAGTGTTGGTCACACCATTTAGAAAGTGATGACTCTGACCTCTGCTTTGCATATGCTTGGTTAGAGTCTCTGATATACTTCAGTCTGTGTGGGATTTGGTCATTGACACTTCTGAAATTGCCTCCTGAGCTCCGTCTCTGTCTCGCTCTCACTCTTTCATCCTCGTATCATTCGCTCCCTCTCTCAAAACCACTAAAACACACACACTTAGGAATGTACGGCATATTGCCAATTATTACGAACCCCAGCCAAGACTTAGTTTATCTTACTGCTGTCTAGATAGTAAACGCGTTTGTAATTTTCAGCTGGCGTTGTAATATTACGACGACGAATGAATATTAGCGCGCATGCCTTTCTCATAATGTCAGCGGGCGCTTTCCATAAGCACTTCATCTGGATGTGTGGGCATTGTTGTTCGTACGTGCCTCGGGTTTGGCGCTGACGGAGGAAGTCGGGACTGAGAGGCTTTGATTAAAGCGTGAGTGTGCAAAGTGGCGGGATAAGGGCCGTTTTGGATCCCCGCTCAGGCGTGGGGCAGGAGGCTAATGATCAGATTACACTGATTGGCTGCATGAAATAAACATGGCGACGGCGGGGCGCTGTTCCCGAGACGTTGCCGGGTAACGGTGTGATAATTCCACCGCCTGTGTGAGCTGCCCCTCACCTGTCTGTCTCTAGAGCATGAGCCCAGCCTTTCATACTAAATACTCCAATGTTTCCGTCCAGTAACCTTTTCTTTGCCTTCATTAGATATTCCTTTTCTGCTCTGAATGACATGTAGCATTGTGAAGTCCTCTTGGCGTTAAAAGGAACATTCTGGGTTCAGTGAAAGTTAAGCTTAGTCAGAAGTATTTGTGGTTAACACAAGAAGTTTTACTTATAAAGCAAAGTAAATGGGGCCAATTTTTTTTTTTTCCTTTTTTTTTTTTAGAATTTAAAAGCTTATTCTAAAAATAAATAGTTAAGAGTTTTGTCGTTGTTTTTGAGGTTTTGGTGTTATGTTGTCATGGCAATGGAGTGATAAAATAGGTTGAAACTGCACACAGAAAAACGGTAGTAAGAATTTGTCACACACAACCAAAAGTGTGGAGTTGGTAATATTTTATATATATATATATATATATATAAAAAAAATATTACCAACTCCACACTTTTGGTTGTGTGTGACAAATTCTTACTATATATATATATATATTTAAAAGAAGACTTTTATGCTCACCAAGGCTGCATTTATTTATTTAAAATACAGTAAAAACATTCATAAAAACAAACATAAAAACATAAAAACCTTTTCCTTTTTTTGCATGATACAAACTCGCAATTTAGACTTTTTCCCTCACAATTGTGAGTTATGAAGTACAATTCCGAGGGGAAACATTTTTTTCTCAGAATTCCAATTCTAATTTAATAACTTTCAATTTTGTGTTATAAAGTCGCAGTTGCAAGATGCAATTAGTCACAATGCAATTGCAACTAGACACAATTACGTAATTCTGACTTTATTTCTTAGAATTGCGAGAATATTTCACAATTCTGAGAAAAAAAGTCAGAAGTTCTTAAAAAAAAAAAAAAAAACAATTCTAAAAAAAAGAAAGTGAGAATTATGAGAGAAAAAGTCACAATTACCTTTATTTATTTATTTATCCCCCCCCCCCCCCCCCAAAAAAAAAATAAACATATATATATATATATATATACATATATTTATGTTTATGGGTGGGGCCATTTTCACCACTGAACAATAAATAAATCATTAAATAAATAAATATATATATTTTTTTCTTAGAATTGCATGATACGAACTTGCAATTTTGACTTTTTTATTCTCACGATTGTGAGTTATAAAGTACAATTCAGATGGAAAAAAAAATTCTCAGAATTGCACATTTATGTCTAACTTAACTTAAAGTTTTGTGTTATAAAGACACAATTGTGCAATATAAACTAGTCACAGTTGCATAATTCTGACTTTATTTCTCAGAATTGTGACTTTATAACTTGCCATTTTGAGAAATTCAAATCTGAGAAAATTTTGAGTTTGAGTTTTTTCACACAATTCTGTCAGATGTAAGCCCCCAAATTAAAGAAAGAAAGAAAGAAAGAAAGAAAAGAAAGTAAGTGAGAAGTATGAGAGAAAAAGCCACAACTACCTTTTTTGTTTATTTATTTATTTATTTATGTATTTATTTAATTATTGTTCAGTTGTTATTGTGAAATGGGATTCCATACTGCTGTCATTTTTAAAAGTAGAAAAAGAGAAAACCTTACTGATCCTAAACTTTTGAATGATCAACAATACAAATCATGTTAATATTGTTTTAGCCTTGTGGCTAAACCACTGAAACCATTGAGTATTTTAACAATTATTTTTGTGGTCATTAACATGCCAGAAGTACTGTTGAATGAGCTTAACTTGTCCTGAACCCAAAATATTCCTTTAATACTTTTTGGTCCGAACCAGCAGACATCCTCAAGGGCATAAGTGTCTTTCTCACTCCCATTTCTCCCTCTCATTCTCATCCCAATTGCAATAAACTCATGTTTTTTTTTTTTTCCCTCCTTTTCGTTGAGATCACACACCCCCATGCACGTGTGCGCAGGTATTTCGGAAAGCAAGCCAGTCACAAACGTACAAAGTTCCCAGTAATAATCCATTCGTTCTGTTCTGTGCTGATTCTGGGTCTAAGCCTGTACAATTATTCAAATCCCAGCTTTTAGCTGCAGCATACAGCTCCCCATGGGGCTCTGCCTCTCTAATCTTGCCTTTGGCCTTGCATTTCAAATGGAATTAATTCCCATAAGGAATGCATATGAAGAGAACCACTAGTGGCTAATCCTGCCGTTTAAGTTGCTGAAACTTACACCTGTCATGTTGTCGTAGGCGAGTGGTTGCGGGTACTGATAGCCGGACTGAAATCCACAGGGCGGCTCCTTCTCCCTTTCTCTTGTTTATCACTGTCCCTCGCCAAAGAAGAGTTCCTCCTTCGCTCTCTTTCCCCCCCTCTCTCCGCGACTTCTGAGACGAGAGATTGCATGTGTTATTACGGAGGATATGAAGGCTTGAAAACCGAGCGGACGCGTGTCAGCTAATCTGACAGCGGGTGATCCGTGGACGGCGCTCAGGTACGGAGTGGACTGACGAAAATGGCGCACACCGAATTGAGAATGTGTTTTGTATTCCGCTTACAGGATACAAACATATAAGTGCGGTGGTTTACTGAATCTCTAATAGCTCGTGTCATGTGGGATGTTTTTACCTGAGGGTGATGAAATGTATCTCTTCCTGTGTTATCTGGTAATGTGGATAGTTTGTGCGTCCTCAGATGGGAGTTGAAGAGTGTGTGTAGTTATGTTTGGGGAGAGGGAGAGCGTTTCTGTTGCAGCTGGTGTGTGTGTACGAGCGATCTCTCGTTCCTCTCCTAGCTGTAGGCGCATAAAGTGAGGATCGGTTCAGGACACAAGCCCATCTGCACACAAGCCCCAGGTAACACAAGCAGCAGCCCAGTTCATCAAACACAACACATACGCACACACAGAAGCGGGACCGCTACGACTCCCACATGTGCCTCATTACGAACTCTCCGTCTTTTTCCACTTTTAAAACTCTCAGCAGTCTGTTCTTCTGCAGTCGGTCTGGGTGAGAGAATGTGTGCTGGAGTGTAATGATGCCTGTTGCCGTTTGGGTGCTTGGCCTAGCGGCGCTGGGCGTGCGTGTGTGTATGTGGGTAATTGAGTGGATGAAGAGGACTGGCTGGCTGGTGCTTTGCTTCGTCCTCTCTAGATTTGGAGTTACCCTTAGCATTAGCTTTAGTGCTTGTGATTGCTGGGCCAAATGCCAGGCTGCATGAGAGAGTGTGTCTGGTGTCTCTCCCCTCGGTGTAGGCACCATCTGCCTGCTTGTCCTCCAGGACGTTGCCCGTCCCCGCCGGCCATCTCTGGCCAGGCTTTGTGGGTGATGGACTGCAGGCCTCCTGGCAGGGGGCTAACAGGCCCAAGGCTGTAGGACCCCAGTCCCTTACTGCCCAAAGATACCCCCCTCCCTAACAGTGCAGCCCTCTGCCGGTCAAACTACCATGAGAGCAAACAGTCTGGCTCCAACTCTATTTCTCTCTCTTGTTCTGTTTACTCTCTCTGTCTCTTTCTGAACAGCTAGACTGTCATACACTTGTGTATAATTCATTTAGAATATAATTAGTTTATTATTATTAGTAGTAGTAGTAGTATAACATTTGCACCATTAATTGTTGTTGAATTAATAATGAATCAATATATTATTATTATTATTTGGCCAAAGACCCAAAATGCTGGAGAATTATTTGTGTCCGATGTGAGATAATATTATTATTATTACATGTAAAAACAAATAATTGTTTAGATTATTATTAATAATAATAAAAAATAGTAATAGTTTGGTTTACATTTTTTTTTTTTTTTTTTTTTATTTATTGTTTGTTTGTTTGTTTGTCATTTATATACAGTTCTTAATATTAGTCAATTATACATTGACTAATACAGTTAGACAAAAATAATAAACAGCATTATTATCATAAATACATAAAAAACAAGTGATTTAATAATAATACATTTTTTACATTTATTTATTGTCATTGATATACAATCCTTAATATTAGTCAGTTATATACAGTTTACTTTATTATTATTATTATTATTATTATTATTAAATTGTTTGGTCTTAACATTTATTTATTTATTTTATGTCATTGATATACAATTATTATTATTATTATTATTATTATTATTATTATTATTATTATTAGCAAGTTATATACAGTTAGACGTTAGTGCTATTACTATTATTATTCTAAATATTTACAATTAATACAATAAATATTTAAATAAATAATAAATTGTCACCTGAAACATATAATAATAATAATAATAATAATAATAATAATAATAATAATAATAATGCTATGTGTTTAACGGTATATAATTGATTAATATTAATAATAGTATATCAGTGACAATATAGCTAAACAATTAGTTTTTACATGTATTTATAATAATAATAATAATAATAATAATAATAATAATAATGCTATGTGTTATTTCATCTAACTGTATACAATTTATTAATATTAATAATTGTATATTAATGGCAATAAATGGAAAACAAGCCAGTTTATTATTATTATTATTATTATTATTATTATTATAAATACATGTAAAAACAAATTGTTTAGCATTATTGTCACTGATATACTATTATTAATATTAATCAATTATATACCGTTACACAAAAATAACACATAGTATTATTATTATTATTATTATTATTATTATTATATTATTATTATTATTATTATATTATTATTATTAGTAAGTTATATACAGTTAGACGTTAGTGCTATTACTATTATTATTCTAAATATTTACAATTAATAAAATAAATATTTAAATAAATAATAAATTGTCAGCTGAAACATATAATAATAATAATAATAATAATAATAATAATAATAATAATAATATTAATAATAATAATAATAATAATAATAATAATAATAATATGTGTTATTTTTGTGTAACGGTATATAATTGATTAATATTAATAATAGTATATCAGTGACAATAATGCTAAACAATTTGTTTTTACATGTATTTATAATAATAATAATAATAATAATAATAATAATAATAATACTATGTGTTATTTTTGTGTAACGGTATATAATTGATTAATATTAATAATAGTATATCAGTGACAATAATGCTAAACAATTTGTTTTTACATGTATTTATAATAATAATAATAATAATAATAATAATAATAATAATAATGCTATGTGTTATTTCATCTAACTGTATACAATTTATTAATATTAATAATTGTATATTAATGGCAATAAATGTAAAACAAGCCAGTTTATTATTATTATTATTATTATTATTATTATTATAAATACATGTAAAAACTAATTGTTTAGCATTATTGTCACTGATATACTATTATTAATATTAATCAATTATATACCGTTACACAAAAATAACACATAGCATTATTATTATTATTATTATTATTATTAGCAAGTATTACTAATAATAATAATAATAATAATAATAAATTGTTTTTACATTTATTTATTTATGCATTGTCATTGAAATACAATAGTGATTAATAGTCAATTATATACAGTTGGACAAAAATAATATACATATTATTATTATTATTAATATTATTATTATTTGTTTTTTAGATGACAGCATTTATTATTTATTCAGATATTTATTTTATATGCCATACCTCCACTTGATTGTGGCTTTTATGTTTAAAAATGACAATTTTATTTACATCTCACTGTACCATTACTGTAGCATTTACCTTAACCACTGAGTGAGAATCATTTAACTGACCAATTCAAACACTAAAATAACTTTGCATTAGATGTAAAGCATGCCACAGAAGCCTTTCCAGCAGTAAACGACTGATTTCTGTTTTCTTTTCTTATAGTATTCCATTTCTGAGATGGTGGCTTATATATGTTGTCAGCTAAGCAAAGCAGAGTGCAGTTTGTGGCCATTTTGTGGGATGTATTTTAATGGATGGTTAACCATCACATCCCTATCGTAATCGGCATTGCTTCTGGTATCCGCCAGCAGCCTCATAAACACACAGACTTCTAGACGCATTCACTGACTCAACAATACAATAACTTTAGACGTCAGTCTTCCGTCCAACCACTAACAAGCCAGCCAAGTTTAATTGGTATGCTTTATTTCCCTTCAGTCTTCAGGAGCTTAGAGAGAAATTCTGCATGGTCAGGGGTCAAAGGCATTTTTTTCTTCTTTCACTGTCAGTTCTGACTGTAGAAGAATAATTTGTTCTTGTAATTAATAGGTTCAATTCTAAAATTAATTTAAATCAAATAAAAAGTAACACATTTTAGATCCAAAAATAGTTTAGTTTTAATCACCTTTTAATTTACATCAAAATCTACCTACTTAGAACAAAATGCATGGTATGTGAATGCACTCCAAGTTATGGAGAATGAATCATAATTATAATTGATGATGAGTAAAAGGGACATGAAACATAAAAAAATGCTGTTAATTTACCCTCAGGCCATTCAAGATGTAGATGACAGTTATTATTATTTTTTGATTAAAACCGTAAAGAAGATTTTTAGCTGAAACTGTGGTCCTTTGTGATTCATAAAATGCAAGTTAAGTTTTTGAGAATCAAAAATGAATAAATAAATACATGAAAGCATTTCGAGGATCACAAAACTAATACCTGCGGCTCCTGATGAAATATTGAGGTCTTATGAATCGAAACGATCGGTCTGTGCAAGAAACTGAACATTATTTAGTGAAGAAAAAAAGTTACCTGCATATTAAATAGTCTGAATATGGAAGCCTGTTTTTGCCACTGAATACTAAATAAAAAAAGGTAGTTGTGACTTTTTTTTCACAATTCTGACTTTTTTTTTCTCACAATTGCGAGTTTACATCTTGCATTTCTGCAAGATGTGTCTCAGCATTGTGAGAAATAAACTCACAATTGCAAGTTCTAAAGTCAGAGTTACGCAAAAAAACTTTTTTTTTCTCAGAATTGCTGGATATAAACTCTCAATTATGAGTTATAAAGTCATAATTGTGTGATATAAACTTGCAATTGCAAGTTCTGAAGTCAGAATTTCAAGATATAAACTAATTTTTACATTTTTCTCACAATTCTGACATTTTTTTCTCAGAATTGCAAGATATAAACTCAATTCTAAGTTATAAAGTCAGAATTGTGTGATATAAACTTGCAATTCTGGCTTTTCTTTTCACAATAGGGTGATATAAACTCGCAATTGCAAATTCTAAAGTCAGAATTACGAGAAAACTCAGAATTGTGTGATACAAAAAATTGAATTTTTGACTTTTTTTCTCAGAATTGCATGATATAAACTCGGAATTGCAAGTTTTAAAGTCAGAATTTCAAGATATAAACTCGTAATTTGTACGTTTTTCTCTGTATTGCATATAAACTTGCAATTATAAGAAGAAAACTGAATTGAGTCACTTATTCATACAATTGTTTTGTCAGAATTGCAAGATATAAACTCAATTATAAGTTATAAAGTCAGAATTGTGTGATATAAACTCACAATTCTGACTTTTATTCTCACAATTAGGTGATATAAACTTGCAACTGCAATTAAAAAAAAAAAAATCAGAATTGTGAGATATAAACTTGCATTTGCAAGTTATAATGTTCAATTCTGAGGGGGGTAAATACTGATATTTCATGTTATAAAGTTAGAATTGCATGATAAATACTCAAAATTGTGAGAAAAAAATACTTAGAATTGCAAGTTTATCTCTTGCAATTTCAAATTCAAATCTTACAATTAGGACTTTTTTTTTTAATCATAATTGCAAGATATAAACTCACAATTGTAAATTATAAAGTCTGAATTGCAAGATATAAACTCGCAATTCTGAATTGCATAATATAAACTTCAAAATACGAGAAAAAAAAAATCATAATTGTGAGATGTAAACTCAACTATGAGTTATAAAGTCAGAATTGCGTGATATAAACTCCCAATTCTGGCTATTTTTCTCACAATTGGGTCATATATACTCGCAAGAGCAATAAAAAAAAACCTCATATTTGCATTTTTTTTTTTTTTTTCCTCAGAATTGTGAGATATAAACTTGCATTTGCAAGTTATAATATCCAATTCTGAGGTTAAAAAAAAGACAGTCAGAATTGCATGATAAAAACATAAAATTGCGAGAAAAAATATTTCAAGTTTAAATCTTACAATTCTGACTTTTTTTCTCAGAACTGCAAGATATAAACTTAGTTATGAGTTATAAAGTCAGAATTGCATGACATAAATTCACAATTGCAAATTAAGTCTGAATTGCAAGATATAAACACAATTCTGACTTTTTGATATAAATTTCCAATTACAAGAAAAAAAAAACATAATTGTGAGATATAAACTTTCAATTCTGAGTTATGAAGTCAGAATTGCATGATATAAACTCCCAATTCTTGTTTTAGCTGCCATTGTTTTTCATAATTGGGTGATATAATCGCAATTTCGATTAAAACAACAACAACAACAACAACAAAAAAGAACACGGAATTGCTTTTTTTTTGTTGTTGTTGTTCTCAGAATTGAGATATAAACTCGTATGCCCAGTTTTTATGTTATAAAGTCAGAATTGCATGATATAAACTTGCAGTTGCAAAAAAAATACTCTGAATTGTGAGTTTATATCACAGAATTCTGAGGGGAAAAAAAGTCTGAATCACGAGTTTGTATCATGCAATTTTGAGAAAAAAAGTTAAAATTGCAAGATAAAAAGTCGCAATTACCTTTATCATCTTTGGTTTTATGTTTTATTCTGTGGCAGAAATCGGCTTCAATACCTGAGGGTAAATTAGCAGCAAATTTTCATCTTTGGTTAAACTATCCTTTTAAAATCACAATAGTATATGGATATCAGGGATGTGGAGCTGTGATGCTTATGTGGATGATTTTATCTTTTTCATGATGCTTTCTGCCCTCTCCTCTTTGTACTTTGTTTCAGCTGTAGCTTTCAATCAAAGTGGCAACAGTGCACTTCTGAAATGCACAGCTATGCAAAGCTAATTGTGTGAATTCAGGCCAAATTCTGTGACTCTTGTCATTGGAGCTTTTTATTGGAGCAACTAGCGTTTGTGTGTGTTTCAGAGTGACTGCTCTGGATGTGAGAAAGTGTGGAGATGCTGAACAGCACTGGGCAGCAAAACACACACATAAAAGTGGTCTTTTTTTCCCCCCAGCAGAGAAAAGATATCCTCTTCTACTACTAGGGGGTGATTTCTGGATTTTTTATTTATTTATTTTTTTCTTAGAGGAGCAGACTTCAGATGCAAGCTATAATTTTCACACACCAAGGAGGAATATATATAGCTCCTTGTATAGATCTAGAGTGTGAAGATTTTTTCCCTTCCTCTCTCATGGTGTTTTACTCCTCTTTGACCTGTGTTTTCATGGCTAAACTTGTCTTTTCTGCTGAAATAAGAACAAAAACAGGTAATTTTCTCCCAGGGCAAGAAACTCTGTCTTACAGTACTTACTATATAGTACTTTATAGATTAGCAGTTTTGTAGTGATTTATGGTTCAAGTGTTTATCGAGACTCAGCAATTAAAAGTCCCATTCAGCACTGTAATGAGATCTGTACATGGTACTTTGCGCGAGCAGGGTACAAAATAG
The DNA here is from genome assembly GCA_033026305.1 of Cirrhinus molitorella. NCBI lineage: Eukaryota > Metazoa > Chordata > Actinopteri > Cypriniformes > Cyprinidae > Cirrhinus > Cirrhinus molitorella. Next base: position 26,688,848 of record CM065126.1, on the reverse strand, counting down.
AGCCTGATTTACTTATTTATTTGTTTCGTCTTTTAAATGTGAAGTTCAAAACATCTTGAACGTTAGCCTTGGAATATTGAACAAAATATCACTTTATTACGTTGACAGATTGTCATGAACACACTGTTTTTCTATATTTGATTATGTTTCATATCGTGTGTACTTATGACAAATTATTTCTGTATATTCCCCTACAATAGTGAGTGAGTGGATAGTACTTGATAGTAGTTCAAATAATTGTCTTCTTCAAGAGAAAGCCTGTTGAGCAGCTAAGAGGAGTCCTTGGCTGGGCCTGATGTCTTAATTTAGACTCGTCGCGCCTGTGCACAGAAATCCCTGTGTCACATTGTGCACAAATATTTATCTAGGGCTTTTCAAGTAGAACTTTTTGGAAGAAACGGAGGGAGGAGTGGAGGAGAAACAGCCTGCTGGGCCCTGACCCGGCCTGAGCTTTCCAAGCCGATGGCTGAGATTGGCAGACACACAAACGCCTTACTTGCACAGGCAAGCAAAGGGAAAAAAATGGCCTTGTCTGCTCTAAATCTTTTAAGCATAGCAGTTGAGCAGTGGGTGCTGGAGTGCTGCAGTCTGGGATAGCTGGGCGGTTAGAAGGCTGGCGGGGTGAGAGGTTGGGGCTGGCAGTCTGGTGGAGTCCATCTCCCCGCCAGCGCACCGGACGCACAGGGCCAGACAGACGCAAGAGAAGGAATCAGACAGCCGGCTGCGTGTCACACGACAGATTGAGACGTCAGCTCGCAGCTCACGGTCCAAAAGAAGGCCTCGGTCTTAATGCAATGCACATAAATATATCTCAGTACACGCGCTGGATGCTGGCCATGACAGCGCGGCTGCTAGTTTGGCTTCTCTCGATGCAGTGGGTAAACTTTTGCCAGAGCATACCCTTGCAGATGAGCCGTGGCTTCTGGCCCGACGTTTATTAGAACCATGCAGAGGAAGTTCTGTGACTAAATCTAGGGATGTATTAGTTCTTTGTTTTTGTGTGTGGCATATTTAATTGTTTTATTTACTTATATCACGCAAATAATTCAGGAAAAGGAATGTCCAGGATCATCACGTGAACATGGCCTGTCATCATTTTTTTTTTTTTTTCTTTTGAAAGACTTCAGTAGCTGCTTCCAATTTTTTTTATATAGAGGCTAATCACATTGATAATATCAAGACATGTTGAGCAGCAAATCAGCACATTAAAATCATTTCTGAAGGATCGTGAGACAGGATTAAACAGGAATAAATTACATTTTAAATATATTAAGATTGAAAACAGTTAATGTTTATTATACATTGTAACATTGTGTTCACAATGTTGCTGTTTGCACTGTATTTTAATTAATTAAATGAATTTCATAATTTGATTTCTATTCACAATTCAATTCTGATTTCGATAAGATTCAATTCCATATAGATTATTTTGGATATATATCAGGTTAAGTGCATGGTAAATTTTCTCAAGGAAAATAATCTCTAACTAATGCTGTAAAATATACACGAGTCAGCTGGAACTACATTATAATATTAGGGGTTAAAATAAACTGATTTGTTTGCAAGCTGTTCTACTGACGTTTTTTGCACGGTTGAAGCACTGATTGAGTAAATTACTTGAAACAGAATATGGATTTCGGTGAGTTGTACTCTTTTACTTAACATACCTTACCTCCATTTATGTTTATTTCATGCAACTGATACTAGAGTTTCTATGGACAGAATTTGAAATCTGAGACTTTGTTTCATATTAAAAGTAATAAAGCACAAAGCTTATTGTGATTTATCGGATGGGAGATTTTAAGAATCAGTATTATTTCGTAAAAATGAGAATCAATTTAAATTGAGAAATATATCGTTTTGTTTTTGTTTTTTTTTTAGTTAGCATGAGTCACCAAAACACCAACTCCAAACTTTTGAACGGTAGTTTAGGTAATCAAATTTTCATTTTTTATTCATTTTTGTTAATTTGTTCATACAATAAATTACGATAAAAAGGGTTGAATTGTTACTTTCTTCAGTGTCATACAAATATGGGACACATATTAAATCAATGTGATTTCAGTATAGATTATCTAAATTGTTCTGAAAATTGTTCATTTTAAAAAAGTTAATTTTAAGGACCAATCAGCCTTTTCGATTGATGAGATGGTAATATTTTTGATATTTTTGTTTGTTTACAGCACAATTTATAGCTTAAAATAATTGAATAAAGTTAATAAAGTTGAAATCAAACATCATTACACATCAAGCCCCTAAGTTGCCATAAGGAATTTGATTATCCTTGTTTATTAGGAGTGGTCAGAGGAAATTATTTTCTGCGTAATATGAATAGTTTTCTAATGGTTATTTCTTCTCTCTGTATCTCTCTCTCTCTCTGAATCCACACACTCATTCACCTGTGAGAGTCCCTTTGTTGATGAATGCTGAAAGTGTACTGAGAGTCCCCTAGGAAGTTTCTTCAGACAGGCTGACCTTTGCTCCATGACCTTTCTGAAGGCTCCATGACCTGATCTAAAGCAGAGTGGCGGCCCAGCTGTGGGAACCGTCACATGTCGGCTGCTTTGACTGTAAGGATTGAGACCTCTGGACTCCTCCATCCCCCTCATCCTGTCATCCCGCTCCTCCTCCTCTCTTTACTCTTGAAGAACAAAGTCAGCTCCTGTCCTGCATCAGGGCTGAGACCCCGATGTCCATAGTGTGTGGATGTGCGTGTGCATTTATGACTGCGAGAAAGACATTTCTACACTTTCTATAACCTACATATTACTATAGTTTCGAATGCAAGAATTGCTTAGAAGATTCTTGGCAGCCTGTAATAACCTGAATACATAAGCTACCATTCAAAAGTTTAGGGTCAGTCTGAATTTTTTTTTAAGACTTTCATTCAGCAAAGATCCATTCAATTTATCAAAAGTGACAGTGAAGACATACAGTGATGCAGACGTTTTCTGTTTAAAATAAATGTCTTTTGAAGTTTTTATTCATCAAAGAATCCTAAAAAAAGTATCTTTGTTTCCACAATAAAATATTAAGCAGCTGTTGTCAACATTTATAATAATTTGTTTCAGCATATTAAAATGTTTTCTATATGATCATGTGACACCAAGTCTGCTGGCAATTCCTACTAAAGATTCACTAAAATGCTTTGAAACACAACGTTATTTAATGTGCTGATGTACTTTCAACTGAAACAGGAAGACAGGGTGGGACAACTTGAGCCAGAGCCATTGAGCTCAGTAAAGCCACATTTGACAGCGTATGAGAGCCACAATCTCATCCATATGACTGTAAAATCTAGCATTCGGTGTAGAATTCAAATAGTTCTGATAAGTTTTGTGGTTTGCGCTGATTCAAAAAAAATCTTGAATCAAAAAGGATTTAATAGAGAAGTAAAATTATTGTCTTGTTTTCAGAAAAAAAAAAAAAAAACAAGTAAAAAAAAAAAAAAAAACAAGTCAAAATTAAGTTTTAGCTTAAAACAAGCCAAATAATCTGCCAATGGGTTTTAAGCAAAAACGCACTTAATTTTTACTTTTTTTTAACTTTATTTATTTATTTTATTTTATTTTTTTTTCTGAAAACAATGGAATCATTTTACTTGTTTAGGAAAACAAGAAAAACATATACATATACATATACATATACATATACATACTAAAAGTCATAAACATTTCATGGGCACTTTAAAATAGAACTTGTAATATTTCATAATATCTTTTATTACTGTATTTGTAAGCATAGGAGACTTCTGTCAGACCCCAAACTTTAAAATGGCAGAGTAGCTTGCGTCTCTCATCATGATGGTGAATGTTATTATATTTCCACTCCTTTATATGAACATTAAATAAACATTATTTAAATGCAATTAAGAAACTGCCAAAAGGAGAAGTATTTTTTCAGCTTAAATTGTACATCTAATTAAAGGCAATTCTGGAACCTTTCATGTTTCCTCCGCAATCTAGAGACCCAAAGCCAAGAAAACATGTTTTTTGGGGGGTTCTCGTCTTACTTTCATGTCTGTGAGGCTGTGAAATGTTAGTTTACATGTACAACGAATGGACAGCTGCCAGATACACAGGGCAAAAAGTCTAGGTTACAGTGAAGAAAGGCCCTGTCACAATCCGTAAGCCTGAAACATCTCAGAGGGTCGCCCTCCAAGTGCTGAAATCATCAGATCGGCCCTCTCGCGTGTCCTGGGAGAAGAGAGGAATGCGTGGCGTTACCCAGCTCTCGCAGCCCCTCTCTAAACACACTTCCATGTTCATACTATTATCCATTCTTCACGTCCAATTGCTCTGTTATGGTAATCGTCAGAAGCTCACCATGGCGTAATTACTTACAGCTGACTTAAGAAAGGAATATTCCACACCCCCACAGTCTGACTGCTGGCTTTTTCTGCACTATTAACCCATTCCTGTTTATTAATGCCTTCCTGCTAATGCAAAGGGGCCACTTCATGAGATCCATCATCACGCCAGGCCTATTAGCAAAGTGGCCCCACACTCGGGCAATATTTCTCAGTCCCCGTAGCGCTCTCCCTCTCCAGTCCTCTTGCACGGCCGTTTAATTACCTTAGTAAACGGGCTGCAGTCCTATTAGCCTCTTGTTGCTTTGAGTTGCCGAGTGCCTGGTCATGTGAATATCAACAGGGCTTGGTTTTCGCGTTTGCGGGGCTCAGTAGTTTTCTGCGGCGAGCGATCACAGCCGAATGTAATGCGTGATTATGAGACAATATAGGTATGTAATGAATCTTAAGGGGTTTTTACGAATGATCAGAGAAGGTGCTTGTTTACCTCAGGAATGTTTCCCGTCGAATAATGCGTGTAAACGCAGATGTTACGGCATGAAGTGAAGTCAATTCCCGGGCCTTTGCTGGAATACCTGTCGTTTTTTTTTCTGTGAAATCTCCCCTCCGCAACTTTTTTTCCCTCTCAATCATAACCTGAATAATTTGGTATTCACACCAATTTGCCATTTAGAGCTGTGCTAATAAGCTCAGGATTTATTGCATTAAGCATTGTGGGTTTGGCTGCGAATGGCAGAGCTGAGTTCCAGAGCCTCTCCTTTGATTCCAGTCATACACATCACCCTGCAATTACTGGACCTGATCTGGAAACTGTCAAGCATGACTGCTGCGTTATTGGAATTATTGCAATTACACACAGGTAATTGACCCACTATCAGCCAAGATGTTAAACTCTACCTCACTAGTGTAAGTCCCTGTTGAGCTCACTTCCGTCCACTCTTTCTCTCTCTCTCTCTTACTTGCTTGCGCTTGTTCTTTGCAAGGACAGGCCTTCAACACTATGTCTTAGTGTTGAGATACTCTATATGTTACCCTGGACCACAAAAGCAGTCAAAACCAAGTAGCACATGTATAGTTGTAGCAATAGCCAGAAATATGTTGTATGGGTTAAAATGATAGATTTTTCTTTTATGCCAAAAAAACATTAGGATATTAAGTAAAGATCATGTTCCATGAAGATATTTTGTACATTCCCTGAAATTAATATATAAAAACGTAATTTTTGATTAGTAATATGCTTTGCTAAGAACTTCATTTGGACAATTTTAAACGTGATTTTCTCAATATTTAGATTTTTATTTTATTTATTTATTTTTTTAAATGACAGTTATGACAGTTTTTTGGTCCAGGGTCACATATGGACTGTTGTGACAGCAGTGACATAGTATTCCTTATCAGGTTCTATATTCCTAATGATTTCTTCACTTTTTTTCAGACATACAGCTAGAAACAATGTCAAAAAATAGGTAGTAAATTAAAAATAGAAAAATTTGGTCTTTTCAAAATACAATATACAAGATAATAATAATGAAGATATGTTAATATACATTGTGATTCGAAAACATGAAATTGCACTGAAATTTCTAAATCATTTTGAAAATAAATATTTAAGATTCTGCCCTAGGCACCACTAATCAAATTAGTAAAATCTAATTTGTGACATTATGTAAAATTCTTTGTATGGATGGTCAGATGTTCTTGTTTCAATTGAAGCTCAAGAAGATTTTGTATGCAGACTTGTGTAAATGTTCATTCAGCTGCAGATCTCCTGATTGATTGATTGATTGATTGATTCAGTCAGTCATTCCACTATTTTTACTCAGGTTGTTAATGCAAAAAATAAATTAAACAAATAAATTCAAAATTGAAATATTTGGTCTTTTGAATACAGTAAACAAGATAATAAAAATAATAAAGACATGTTAATGGTTGGTCAGATGTTCCTGTTCCCATTGTGTAAATGTTCATTCAGCTGCAGAACTCCAGATTCATTCATTCATTCATTCATTCATTCATTCATTCATTCATTCAATATTTTACTCACGTTGTTATGTCGTTAATGCAGAAAAAAAGAATACATTATAAATTAATATATTTGGTCCTTTTTTTATTTAATTTTATTCAGGCCAATATGTGTACTGAATTTATGCTGTTAATGCACAAACAAACAAACCAACCAATAAATAAATAAATTTAAATAAATAAATAAATAATACAATTAATGATTTAAGAATCAATATTTTATTTAATGATGAGATTGCTAAGGCCAGTCACCTAATTACATTTAATAAATAAATAAATAGACACAAAGACAGAAAATTAAATGTTAATTATAAAAAGTTATGCAATTATAGTGTGACATCTATTTGTTAATAAGAAGTAATTTATTTAATAATAATAAAATAAATGACTCATTAACAACAAATGTATGTTCCTATTATTATTATTATTATTATTTTACTATTTATTAATGTATTTTATGGTGGTTGTACAATTAAATGTGTGATAACAGTAAATAAAATAAATAAATAAATAAATAAATAAATAAATAAATAATGACATTGCGAAAGCCAGTCACCTAATTATATATATATATATATATATATATATATAATAGTTTAATTATAGTTAAATTATAATAAGACAGAAAATTAAATGTTAATCATAAACAGTGGTGTCAGACTGTTGGACCATACATATAATGTGACATATATTTGTTCATAATAAATAATTTATTTATTTTATTTATTTATTTATTTTTTTTACTATTTATCATTGTATTATTTATTGCGGTTGTACAATGGAATGTGTGAAACAAAAAAAGCCAGTTTCAGTACTGCATGCATCTCATGTTAACATGAACAATCCTGAAAAGGCACAGAGTCTTGCACAGTTAAAATGTCAGCTGATTTGTATTGAAAAGCCAAACTTTTAAATGGTGTTCCCAGCTCTTAGCGAGGACGTTGACCATTATCTTCTCTGAGCGCGGTCCCAGTACTGCCCCCCTCTTGTCCCAGCCATCCTTCATTACTGTCACACACAGTAGCCCCTGCATCCATTGTACATTTCTCTCCCTCTCTAGCCAGTCCTCACCTCTGAGAAAGAGAGCGAGAGAATACAGAGGAGTGGACCGCACAGCCAATCAACTGCAGCTAACTCACATCTGAATTAAGCTGTGTAAAACAGGCCCCAGGGCTGGTTGCTAAGCAGTGAGATGGGCTTGCCGATTTCCACTGGGAACCAGAGGACAGTGAGAAGGTTTTTTTTTTTTTTTTTGTCTTCCTCGTGGATGGGAAGAGCAGAGGACATCGCGAACAGCCCCTGTAATAATGAGACCTCACGTCCCCAGCCAAATATCGCCTCAGCTCTGAGAAACAGGCGTGAATGCTGAGCGTGATAATTAATACGTGCCCAGATGCGGGGAGGGTTGTGATGCCGATAACCTCTCCTCACCTCATATGAAAAGTACTGTTTGTAGCGCCACAACACAGCGTCTGTGTTTACGGCTCTGTTTTGTGCCACGCACAGGGCGCAGACCGTGATTATTTTCCCTGCTTGTGTTGTTTGGGCCGCGGTTATTATATTCAAGCGAGTGTGTCGCAGCAGTTTGTTTCTTCCTGCTTGTTGCGGCCAAGGGGCCAAATTAAGGCTATTGTGCGATCCGTCTCCATGGCAATGTGTTGGTAAACTTGGGGTCTGTGAGTGTGAAGGCTGCATTTGTTGCTGGAGAGCACTTGAGCCCGTCTGGACTTTGTCTGTATTTTTTCTTAGTTTTGCTGCATAGTCTGTTGTTTGAGGCCAAAGTGACCAAAGCAGTGAGGCCACAATAAGACTACTGTTGGTCTGTCTATAAACACTTAACGGAAAAGATGTGTAGTCTGTTTGACATATGAGTCATTTTTGAGTTATAGAATAGTGTAATAGTGAATAGTGTATATGAATGCACTCTGTGAGTGTTTATGTGCGTTTTCACTACCTTACATTAAGTTGGGGTCAGTACATTTCAGTACGCCTAAGTTACTTTTGTTTGTTTGTTTGCTGGTTTAGAAATAGGTTCTTATGCTACTGGTACATTTATTTGGTGTGGTAGAAATGTTGAAATATTATTACAATTGAAAATAATTATTCTATTTTACATATGTATTATATAATGGTTTCTATTGTGTGTGTGCACTTGTTTACCTAAGTGGGGACCTCGGTGTCATTACACACTCACCAACAGGGGACCTGATAGCCAAATGGGGACATTTTTTAGGTCCCCTGGTGGTTATGCCTTAAATCAAGCTAAAATCATGTGAAAATGTTTTTTAAATTATTATATTATTACAAAAATATATTATTACAGTTGAAAAAAGTGTGTGGGTGTGTGTAAAACAACCTTATGTCAATGTTTAAAAATAGTAATGTAATGGAAACCATGATACATGATACATCATCCAAATAACCTAATATATTTGAATTGAATTAAAAAATTAGAATTAGAAATGTATTTTTAATATTTGATTGGTTTAGTGTACCATTGCTGAATAAAAGCATTAATTTATTTTAGTCAATAAATCATCACATAAACAAATAAACTGTGACCCTGAAATTCTGAATGGTAGTGGATAGTTGGATTTGTTTGTTTGTTTGTTTCTTTTCTTTTGTTTGTTTGTTTGTTTGCTTGCTTGATTGATTGTTTTCTTTCTTTCTTTCTTTCTTTCTTTCTTTCTTTCTTTCTTTCTTTCTTTCTTTCTTCTTATCAGATAATTGCTAATTTTGTACACAGTAAAAGGAATCTGCTAGTCATGTCCATTAACAACTACCAAACAAAACAGTCTTCCTGTTTGTGTACATTATTTTTGTTGTTTTCATAAAAAAAACATAACACATAATTAAAACTGTCCTCACATAGGCTAAACATGTAACAAGCTAAGATACAAATCCACTCGTGTGCTTGTCAAGGTTGCAAGACTTTATTGTGTGCTGTTATGTAAGAATGTTGCTAAGAAAATCCATGATAAGCAAAGACTTGAAAATGAAAGAAAATTATCCTTTGTTTACCTATGGATTTGAAGGAGGAAAAAAAGAAAGCTTAGAAAAAACAGAAGAAAATGAGACCAAAAGTGAAATGACAGCATTGTGGAAACCATCATATTAACACAATTAGCTCCTGCCAGAGTCTGAAACTTGAGCGATTTTTCTTATTTAACTCATTAGAGGGGCCGCAGCACCACTCTCACTCATGTCAATTCTGCGTAATTACTTTTAAACAAAATCAAAGTAGCCACTATCTGGCATTGTTCGACGTGGCTCATCGCTAAATTTAATTATGCGTTCATTTTAATAAATCCCATTTCAGATGAGAAGAGTCGTTAATAAGTTTCATTAACGCACCTACGTCTTAATCATCAGTCCTGCCGCATGGCGACAGGTCATTTCAAAGCAGTTCCACCTCAAATGCGAGCACCCACAGGGCAGTTTTTGAAGGATGATGAGGCATTTCTATAGAGATGGTGATGTGTGTCTGGATGAATGTCCCTTATGTTAAGATGTTTGTTATGAACTGACATGACTGTTCTTTGAATGGTCATGTTGCGGGAGTATCCATGTTCCTTTGACAGATCACTGCAGCCTTATATTAAAGGTGAAAAGTGGATTTTCTCCTTCACCAGCAGTGCCAAATGCCATTGGTAAAACAGGTTGTTCTTTCCCAAATTCTCACCCCTCTCTCACACAAAAAGACTGCAGTTCTATTTGCTTCCACTAGTGGTACCGAAACTTCACACTTCACCTTTAATAGCTCAATTCCACCCCATCCCCCCACCTCTCTTTCTTGGAAGTTCTTTTAAGACTCTCCAAGAAACACTCATGCAGTGTCCAGACGTTATATTGTTCAGCATTGGTCCTTGTTGAGCTCTTCACATTGTCAAAAGCATTGCTTTCCCACCATTTCTGCAGCTTTTTAGCACTGGACTCAGAGTTTTTAATGGGACTGCTGGGCTCCAGAGAATCCCAGACTTACTGAAACAATGCCCACAAGGATGGCTTTGTGCCCATGGTAAGAGGCCCGAGCCAGAAACACCTGTCCAGCCAATCGGATGTAGTATGTAGCCTCCAAATAATTTCTTCTAACGTATATCACGCTTCCTATTTACTGCTGCTGCTGAAGTACATTTCTTATAGTTAAATGACTAAATTATTACAATTTAGGTATTTTTTTATGATGTCTAGCATGTGTCTGATAAGTTAAAGGGATTTTTATCTCTGCTGGATATACTGATCTCCAAACTGTTTCAGCCTGTTGCTCTTGGCTCAGTCTACTGGACACAGCGAAGTGAGAATTCTGTCGTTTTTCATCGAGAGGAATTCTTTCCTATAATCTCAAGTGATGGAGAGGCAGAGGGGGACATCGGGACTGTAATGAGTGGTTGGCAGTGAGGAAAAAATACTATCCCTCACCTCAAGGCACCCCTGGGTCTCACAGAAGAACCAGGAGAGAGAGAAAAAAAAGAAACAGCTTTGCTCCATGGAAAAGGCTTGCCTTTCCTGACCTTGAATTCTCTTTATCTATTAGCATTTGAGGTATTTTTCTCTAGGGAGGCAAGGGAGGAGGTGCCTCCTTAAAAAAAATTGGTAATATAACACAACGGTTAGATGAAACACTACACCCTTTTTTTACTAAAGTAACGCTGTCCAGCAGCGCCACAGTTGGATAAAGTTTCAGATGGAGGCAGTGTCTCTTTTGCCTCTTTTGAACCCTTTTGAATATTTACAATGAAATCCAAAGTCTTGGAATAATGCCTTATTATGCTTGCAACCAGTAGTAGATCACCTTGAACTGGGCGAAATAAGCAGAACAATAGTCAGCAGTATTAAACAAAGGTGATTATTCATTCTGTTATAAACTTTTTGAGATTTGAGATATGAATTTGATTTGACTGGATTGTTAATATGAATGCTCAAAAAAATGTTTTAGTAGCCTGTTTCTTATTACTGGTGCAAGGTCTTATCTGTCCTAAAAAAGGTGTAGGATACAATTTTCAACTTTAAAAAAAATATTTTATAACCATTTTATCTAAGGTCCAGTCCAGTTTTTGTTTCATTAGTCTCTGATCTCCAATATATATACACACACTACCAGTCAAAAGTTTGCACACATTTAATGTTTTTTAAAGAAGGTTATGCTCATCAAGGCTGCATTTATTTGATCAAAAATACAGAAAGAAACAGTAATATTTATTACAATATAAAATAAAGTTTTATTTTAATATACTTTACAATATAATTTATTCCTGTGATGCAAAGCTGAATTTTCATCAGCTGTCTTAAATGTCACATGATCCTTCAGAAATCTTCCTAATATGCTGATTTATTATTAGAATTATCAGTATTGGAAACAGTTGTGGTCCCAAATATTTTTTTGCAACCTGTGATTCTTTTTTCAGGATTCTTTGATGAAGTTAAAAAAGAACAGCATTTATTCAAAATATAATTCTTTTTTAACAATGTAAATCTATGCTATCACTTTTTATTAATTCAACACATCCTTGGTGAATAAAACTATTAATTTCAAAATTTCTTCAAAAAAAGAAAGAATAAAAATATACTGACCCCAAAATGTTTTAGAAAACATTTCTATTTCAAATAGATGCTATTCTTTTTTAACCTTTTATTGATCAAAAAAGTTTTAAAAAAGTATCACAGGTTCCAAAAAAAAAAATATTAAGCAACGCAACTATTTCCAGCACTGATAATAAATCAGCATATTAGAATGATTTTTGAAGAATCATGTGACACTGAAGACTGGAGTAATGATTCTGGACATTCAGCTTTAATTACAGATATAAATTACATTTTAATGTATACTAATATAGAAAAACATTGATTTACATTGTAATAATATTTCACAATATTACATTTTTAAATGTATTTTTCATCAAGTGAAAACAGTCTTGATAAGCATATATATACATATCCATAGTGCACGTAATTTCCTTCCCTTAACATCATCTGTCAGCCATCAATGATGGAGGATGGCATTGTCTATTGGCCCAACCCTAATATGATGGTGTGTTTTAAACGCAGGACTGCTTATGTCAAAAGTAGGAATTGTACTATCCATTACTTCTTTGTATACACTATTTTGCCAAAAGTATTGGGACACCTCCTTCTAATGAAAAGGTTTGACTTCTTTAGTAATTTCCATGAGTACTAATCTTAATGTTTAAGCATATAATGATATTCTAGGGAATTGTGTCCTTCTAAAATTAGCCTGTTCATTAGAAGGGGGTTTTCCCAGTCTTTTTGGCAATATAGTGTATTTGTTTATTTATGGAGAATCAGGCCAGAGTAAGCACCAAATTTTACGGTTCCCCCATCTCCAAAATCACAGTTTAACTTCTAGTGATGGTTCTGTTTCCTTTGACTCCACAAACTTTATGGTAGATACACATGGTTAAATGATTCTTAAACAATATCTGTAAAATGTAATAGCACTTCCAGACGTTCCTAATCAAAGGTCTTTATAATTAGCGTGCATACGCACCACAGTGCCGCTCCACACTAGATTACTGCACAAACAGGACAACTTCATCAAGATGGCTGCCCAGGCAGCGCTGCGGTAACACCAGCGGCGTCCATGTTGGCTCAGCTCCGGGGTGGGTGTGACTCCTGACAGAGGGTTCCTGTTGGTCACTTATCTTGTTAATTAGGTTTTCACTTCTCTCCGGCTCTCCCCTCCCCGCACCCGGTGACAGATCTGCACCCAAACGCTCGGTGCCACCGCCGCATTGTTTTTCCCCACATAGTGGGATAATTAATATGTCTGGCCCATACATATTTCATGTTGTTTGCTTTAAAATGGTGAAGGAGGCAAGAAAAGAGAGATTCTCAGAGTGAGAGAGAGAAGGGAAGATTAATTAAAAGAGGGAAGAGAGCGAGGGATCGGTCCTAGGATAGAGCCTAGAGCCGCCGGATGCGGCGGGCTTCATTTAAATAAAGGCTAGTGTCAGAAAAGCCCCTTTATACCTGTGTGAAGGATAACTAGCCGACTGTATTAAGGTATGCGCCATCTATTCTCTCACTGTACATTATTTGTATTCAAGGTTTTTGAAATGACATTGCAATCTGATGATGCACCAGCCCATTATATTGTCGCACAGGACAAATATCCCGGCGTTTTCTCTGTAGAACTAACACAATTTTTCCATGTCAGAGGTGGGTAATATCCTCGCGGTCCGGGAGGCTGCCGGTGCATAAGGAATGATGCCATTAATCCTCCTGGGCAGCCTCCTGCTCTGATTATTAAGGAAATAAATTTGCATGCTGCATATGAACCAGGTGAATCACTGAAGGCGCAAATTATATTTTCTGACAGCGAGGTAGAGAATGGAGCTGCATTGCTCACCCTACAACCCCGCCACCCCCGTAGTACACACACACACACACATACACACTCAAACGGCTCTCCCCCCGCTGTCCTGAAAGCTGCATTTCTATTCATTACCCTGCGAGAGAAGAGTCAGTGGTCGTTTTGTAAGTTTGCATGGAGTGCGTTATCTCCCGGTGTAGGCTGGCGCTCACTCGCTCCCAAGTGCACGGCTGTAATCACAACTTACAAATCACAGCAATAATTGAGAGGGAGAGAAATAAAGAGACAGGGGTGGAATGAGATTCGAAACGGAGTCGCTCTATCAGGTCTCGTTCAGGTTAGACTTCGGCTCCACAATACAAACACTGCGCTGTTCTTCCTGCGTCGCATGTGAACACAGGCAAGCGGTCTGACTGTGGACGGCTCGAACTTGTGTGTTCATTGACCCAGTGCATAATGGACCATAAAGGCTCAACTTAATGAGCTGGTCATCGGTGTCAGGGGTATTACCTAATGTCCTCTTCATGGATGAAGACCTCCTCCTCTTGTTTTACTGCACTGAGACCAGTATGTTTTTCTCTCATGTTTCACATATTGTTCCATTTATTTTCATTACTTTTATAGGATCGATGTATGGTGAAGTGAGTTTTTATTTGTACAACAAAGGAGCTAATAATATCACAGCTGGGTGCGTGCTGGTGTCACTGCATTTATGAAACATGTGGCGCACCAATAAAGCGAGATGTGTCAAACCAAAACTGGTTGTAGATGGTTAATTTTGAATGAAGCGGGGAGTAGCTGATATCATGTGATTCATTCTCTCTCAGTGGGTATTAAAACAAATAACAACAGACAAACAGAAATGTGACGTGTGGTGTTGTTTAGAGTCATGCAGAAAAGCAGCAGTTTCACATGTAGTTATTTTATGTTTGTTGATGCTTTAAAAGTTTTCATATACACTACCTGGATCATTTCTACTTTGTACATTTTATGCTTCTTACAGAAAGTGACATCCTTTCAGTGGGACAACAGCACAAGAATATGCTTTAAAGGGATAGTAGCCCAAAAATTAAAATTCTGTCGTTCCAAACCCTTAGGACCAGAAAAGATTTTTTGTTTTTTTTATGAAATCCTGCTTAGACAGCACCACAACTACCACTTTCAAGGCCCATAAAGGTAGTAAAGACATCGTTAAAATAGTCCATGTGACATTAGTGCTTCAACCGTAATGTTATGAAGCAACAAGAATACTTTTTTTGTGTGCAAAGAAAACATAATAACTTTATTCAACAATTAACAATTTCTTCTTTTCTGTGTCAGTTTTCGACCCAGGTTCCCTCAACAACTAGTAAAAGAAAACAAAGACTTGAATAAATAAATAAATAAATAAATAGATAGAAATGCATTTATGTGTGTGTGTGTATGTGTGTGTTAAATCGGCTACTCTTTCCGGCATAGCACTACTTTAACTGTCCTCGGATTTTGCATACACAACACAAATCTAATAACATTAGTTTTATGATCACTCAAATGGTGATGTAAAAACAGTTTCTCATATTTCCTAAAGAGGTCATAGCATATTTCTTATAATTTCAGAATTTTCTTCTCTTTTTTAACAACTACAACCTGTTTCGTTGTGTTAATTGGTCGAGTACTTTAATAACATACTCCAAAACAATGCTTGCTGGCCTTGAGTGCTTATATTTTCAAGGTTCTGCTTTAATTGTCCCCATAAGCTGTTTCTTTTAAATGAAATTCACACACCTTTGTGTGTGCCTGCATGTGTATGTGTGTGTGTTTTAGTCAAAACGAATGCAGGAAGGAGCACACACATACACACAAAGCAGCGAGTGTCAGAGAGGGCCCCAAGTCTAACCATTATTTAGACACATTGGCAGACCTGACGACTGCTCCTCTAATGGAGAAATACTTAACCTGCTCCTTATCCCGCCTCATTTGTGTGTGTTATATGCATGAGTATGTGCTCGGCTGCACCACTGTCACGTGTATACGAGTTTGTACGTACGTATTGCAGACTGTGAGATAAATATATAAAGACACCGGTTATGAATTACAGCCTAAACCACCAAACTAACTTATTTGTCGCCACTCCTGATGGATAAGTCCGTATTTCATTATCACTTAAATCCATACACGGAAATATTGTTCTTTGTGAGTTGAAAACAACAGCATGACCTTGATATGATAAATTCATAGCCCCACTTTTGGAGCCTGAAGTTCATCAGTGAGAGTGTGAGCTATTTTAATGTGGCGGCCGGAACAAATGCTCCCACCATCTTGCAGTGCTGAATATTAAAAACGAGGCGCTTTGAATGAGACAGTAAAGGACAGAGGATCTTAGAGCATTTTTAAGATAGCCTCGTCAGGGGCCCGTCCAAGCCCAGAAGTGAGAGCCAGGGCCAGGCGGTGCATTCGGCTCAGGGAGACAGGAGACAAGCTGTGGGGATCGGCACTAGCCCTCTCGCGCATGGCAGATGTGGGTCATTCCATCCCAATGATATGGGTGGTGTAGGATTATTAGCCACATTACAACAGCTGTTCTAAAACCCCTCACACCAAGGGATGTTTTGTTATTGTAGGTCACAATAGTTGGAGTTTGTTCTGTAACTTTAGATTAGGTTATTGTTGTACAAGCACTATTTTGGTGATTTTTGAAGCATTCTTCAATTCTGATCTTGTTTTATTTGATAGGAAATTGTGATCCATTGTATTATATTCTGTCATCAGTAAATACGTGTTTGTTTGTGTGTGTGTGTTTAAACTTTGATATTATAACTTTATTATAATATCTACTTATCTACTACAAATTAAAGTAATTTAGAATTGATTACAGTGAGGGAAAAATTATTTGATCTCCTGCTGATTTTGTATGTTTGCCCACTGACAAAAAGGTTTATTTGAACAGTGAGAGACAGAAAAAGTTATTTCAAAAAAGTTATAAATTGATTTGCATTTTAATGAGTGAGATAAGTATTTGATCCCCTATCAGTCAGCAAGATTTCTGATTTCTGAAGATTTTATACAGGTAATGAGCTGAGATTAGGAGTTCTCTCTTAATGGTAGTGCTCCTAATCTCAGCTTGTTACCTCTATAAAAGACATCTGTCCACAGAAGCAATCAATCAATCAGGTTCCAAACTCTTCACCATGGCCAAGACCAAAGAGCTGTCCAAGGATGTTGGATGTCAGGGACAAGATTGTAGAACTACACAAGGCTGGAATGACCATGGCTGGCTACAAGACCATCGCCAAGCAGCTTGGTGAGGTGGTGACAACAACTGGTGCGATTATTCATAAATGGAAGAAACACAAAATAAGTGCCCGCAAGGTCCCCCCTGCTCAAGAAAGCACATATACAGGCCCATTTGAAGTTTTCCGAATGATTCAGAGGAGAACTGGGTGAAAGTATTGTGGTCAGTTGAGACCAAGCTCGAGCTCTTTGGCATCAGTTCAACTCGCCATGTTTGAAGGAGGAGGATTGCTGCCTATCACCCCAAGAACACCATCCTCACGGTCAAACATGGAGGTGGAAACATTATGCTTTGGGTTTTTTTTCTGCTAAGGGGA
Source organism: Cirrhinus molitorella (assembly GCA_033026305.1). Lineage (NCBI taxonomy): Eukaryota > Metazoa > Chordata > Actinopteri > Cypriniformes > Cyprinidae > Cirrhinus > Cirrhinus molitorella. The sequence goes on along the minus strand of CM065126.1, from coordinate 26,671,600 downwards.
CAGGACAACTGCACCGCATCAAAGGGACGATGGACAGGGCCATGTACTGTCAAATGTTGTGTGAGAACCTCCTTCCCTCAGACAGGGCATTGAAAATGGGTCATGGATGGGAATTCCAGCATGACAATGACCCAAAACACACGGCCAAGTCAAAAGGAGTGGCTCAAGAAGAAGCACATTAAGGTCCTGGAGTGGCCTTTTCCCATAGAAAAACAACCAGGACTCTTCCTAGAGCTGGCCAAACTGAGCAATTGATGGAGAAGTTCTTTGGTTAGAGTGGTGACACAGCCTGGGCCTGAACCCAATCAAATATTTCTGTATAAACCTGCAAATATGAGTCTGCCCCCATCCAACCTGACAGAGCTTAAGAGGTGAAGAGGTGAGGAGGGATAATGGCGAATAATTAGCCAAATGTTAATGTGCAAAGCTTGTCGCATCATACCAAATTGACTTAAGGCTGTAAGGTGCTTCAGCGGTATGAATACTTATGCCATCTACTTATTTATTTATTTTAATACATTTACAAAGTTGTGACAATTCCGTTTTTACTTTGTCAATATGGTGTATAGAGTGTAGATTGATGTGGAGAAAAAAAAAGGAATTTAAAGCATTTTAACATAAGACAGCAACATAACAAAACGTAAAAAAAAAAAATAAATAAAAAAATAAAGGGGTATGAATACTTTCACAAGGCACTGTATAATGTGTAATGCATTATACCTTTTACTAACCATTTATAATGCATTATACAGAAAATCTTTAAGTCAAGTGCTACCAAATTATTATTATTATTATTATTATTATGATTTTACAATAAAATGAATTAAATGTCTGATATTATGATATAATGAATAATGGTAGAGACACCATGTTTTAACACACTTTGTTTCAGCATCTGTAATTCAGTGCTTTTATCATCAAACTTTGATATGAGTAATTCCATATTTAGCTGCTTCAAATTAAAATAGTCCAGAAACCGACTACTTATCCCTAAATTGTGTAAATTAATGTCATGTACAAAGAGTGCTGGAGCACTGGGGTGGGTTGTAACACTAATAGAAAACATGGCTGTTTTAATTTTTGTGCATTAATTTATTGTGGAAATCAATCTGTGTTTAAAAAGAAAAACATCTAGACAAGTAAGATGTAAAACTAGCACTGTTGATGCGAAAAATAATTAAGATATGTAAATGAATGCAGGATGTATCTGCATACAAGCATGACCCATAATGATTATGATTATTGGCAACATGGCCTGTCAACTTTTACTGTGACCCTGGCCATTTCAGGAAGCAGACTCACATACTGTATATGTGCACACTGCCCCTGGCATCCTTTTTTTCTCTCTCCGTGTTGGCATGGTGAACGCATCTGAAGATCTGAAATGTCAACAGTCTGACACCCAACATTATGTTTGACTCCTCTTCTCCCTCAGGCATCCACTCTGACCCCTGTAAGACCCTCTCAATCGATCTAGGAGAGCAGAGCAACTTGCACATATTGCTTGCACTTCAAACGTCTCTACAGTTTGATCTGTATTACATGAACTCAGTTATTTATAGAGGCATTTGATTCAAGAAACTCTTAAAGTTGTGTTCAACCTTGGAGAAATAGGATGGTTTTTGATTTGTAATGGTTTTGATGCATAAAAGAACACGCAAGTACAAACCTGTCATTATAAAATACATTTTCTGGAGGTAAGCAACACATCTTGATGTTGTTTTTCTTATTTGACCATGAATAAATTATGTACTGTTTAATTTAATGAGAAGCAATGATAAAAGAATAATTTTTTGAGCACTTCCCAAGCAAACAAACCAAATAATCTTTATTGTAAACAGATTAATTACCTATTAAATCTGTAGCTGTTTTTGTAAACATTTTTTTTTTACATCCATTATTTATATTTTTTATTTACCTAAATACCTGAAGTATCATTTATTTATTTATTTTTATTTCTTAGCAAGCAAATAATGTATTTTCTTTCTTTTTTTGGTTAAGTATTAAACCGTGTTGCTTCTATAAAGAGTTATTATATATTTGTGGACGTGTGCCTTATGCATGTATTCATGTAGGGGCATCTTCCATCTGCTGGCTAGTCTTGGCACACTGACCTGTCACATTGAGGCAGGGATTTCCAGACAGCCTCAGAAGCTGACACAAGCAAGCACCTTTAGGCGTAAACCTAATATTTTCTGATAAGGAGCTTATGCCAAGTTTTACCCAGCACATCAGCCTCCAGCCCTGCTGTCTCTGGCATTTCCCTGTGTGATAAGTTAACAGGAGGCATCCTTGACCATAACTTAGGAAAACATCCCCCTTATTAGCTATAGCTCTAGGAAAGGAACAGTAAGCAAAGAAATGACAGAAATACTATGCATTGTTTTGAAGTAAGGATTGAGACATTTCTGCCCTCAGCAAAATCATACACGTTCACATTGTGATAGGCAAATACAGAGGGATAGCAAGAGAGATCAACTTCAAAAATGTATTCTATAGCACTATGCTATGCAGTCATCAGATCTTGACAAAAACATTTCAGAAGAGAAGCCAAATAAAATGTAACTACATATATAAAACACTATTTTTTGTTAAATTAAATGAAAAATGGAAAACTGTGGTTGCTTGAAATTTGCTGTAAAAAATGAAAGCCATTACCATGAAAGCCCTTTTCTGCCTTTGAAAAATAAATAAAAAGGTAACTGTGAGTTATAAAGTCAGAACTGTGAGACATAAACTCACAATTCTACAAAATTAAGTCAGAATTGAATAATTTACTCAAAACCGCGAGTTATAAAGTCAGAATTGTGACTTGCAATTGTGATAACATATTAGCCTTTATAAAGAGTTATAAAGTCCATTTTTTTCCTTGTCAAAACTGGACTTTATAACTTGCAATTCCAAGTTTATATTTTACAATTCAGAAAAAAAGGGCAGAATTGTGAAAAAACGTCAGAATTTGCAAGATATGAACTTCTGACCTTCTGTTCGCAATTGCGAGTTTAAATCTTGCGATTTTGAGTCAGAATTGTGAGATAAAAACTCACAGTTCTAAGAAAAGTCAGATTTGTAATCACTTGCAGTTGTGAGTTATATAGTCAAAATTGCAAAGATACTGTATAAATCAGACTTTTTTTTTCAAAGTCAGAATTTCGTGACTGAATTCACCATTCAGAATTCGCAATTCTGAGAAATAAACCCGCAATTCTGGGAAATAATGTCAGATAATATATATATATATATATATATATATATATATATATATATATATAGAGAGAGAGAGAGAGAGTTTTTATTTCCCAGTTGTGACTTTTTTCTCAGAATTGCACTTATATTTTATTTTTTCCCCCTCAAAATTGGACTTTATAACTCACAATTCTGTGAAAAAAAAAAACAAATCTGAATTGTGAGTTTAAGTCTCACAATTCAGACGTTATAACTCACAATTGTGATTTTATACCTCACAATTCTGAGAAAAAAAAGTCAGTTTTTGCTGTAGCAAATTTACCACTTTTTCCGCTAAAAGTACTATTTTTTGTCATGTCATTTTATGCATTTCCTAGCTTTAGCATTTAGCTTGTTAGCTGTGTATGAATGTGTGTTTGTTTAATAGTTTAAATCTGTCTGCGTTTTCTGGCACATGTGTACTTTCTGTGTCTTTCCTTTGCAGTGGCCTGCTCTCTCAGGACTGGCCGGCCTCGCGTCAATACCCAACCTGTAAATGACAGTCACCTCGGGATCTTATTTACCCATTTGACTGGGATCTTAAAAAGGTCACACTGTCCGCTCCTCTCCTCTCAGCCTCTCAAACTTTCCATTTATTCATTCAGCCATGCCTACTCTCAATCCATATTCACCTCACAGAAAATCTGCCTTTCCACTCATACTCTCTATGATTAAACTGGGGGTTATGTTTGTGTGGTTTCTAAACTGCTTTTTCTCAGCTTCTAAGTAATGTAATGACTTGGAAACACTATGTGGCAACACGTTTTAGTATTTTATCAGTGTAAATGTACATACATGTGTTTAAGCAACAGTGCTATGCACTGTAGTAGTGCTTTTAAAAGTGCTAAAGAGTGTGAGTTTGCATGTTTAGAAAATGTCAGCGTTTGCGAGATCTTCCATCTAAGAGTGCGAACATCGGGGCGTTGTGAGTATATGCATAATGGCAGGGCGGGAGATGCGTGGAGAGAGCGTCTTGCAGACTGGGAGAAAGTGGAAAAGAGAAAGGTCTCCTCCGCACCACAGATCAGGGAGGAACAAAGGGACGCTGCCAGAGTGTGTGAGAGTCCGCACTCCCGCTGGCCTCTAATTCAAACCAAACGTTCACCATGAAATAGCTCTTTGACATCATTACATGCTGTGCATGTTGATGTCCTCCACTCCTAAACATGGTAGGGGGAGGGGGCTGGGAAGGAGGGGGCACTACAATTGTCACCACATGGGTGTAATGAAGAGAACGATGGGACTGCACCCACCGTCTTCCTTAAAAACCTTTCCTTCTCTCTCGGTTTAATATCCCAAAGCACATTAGCAGGATTTGGAGTACTTTAGCAGTTTCTCTGGGCATTATTTGTCATGTTCAGACAACCTGCACTAACCTTCCGATACCGCAGGATTCCAGTACGTCAGACGACAGGATCGCTCGGCTCTTTAGAACTGAGCCTCAGCCCCCACCCTTTCCCCCGATGTGTGCTTAAAAGAGTCCACCTCCCTTTGATTTCAACCGGGCCCAAGTATCTGATCGTACCGAGCATCTGATCCAGTCAATCAAGGCTTTGTGTGACCCAGTGTTCCTGGGACCTATTCATGTCTCTGTTCTTTGGCTAAGGCGGCCCAAGGTTCTCCAGCCCTGCTTATTATAGGCCAAGATCCAATTTCCAAGCCATCTTAGATCACAGGAGAGTCGTCTAAACTGCAGAAAACCACAGAATATTTTGGCAACATACGACGGGCCTGGTTTCAATACATTTGTGGACTAAGTCGTGCACCGAGCCCTCATATTGAAAGCTTTATTTTAGGTCACGCAGACTGGGAAAAGTTGATACGGTGGAGCTAAAAGTGTTGGTCACTTAGAAATTGTTGATGTATATTTTAAAGACCTTGTCAGATGTCTAAAACAGTGTGCAAAAATACATTTGGAGAAATTTAAACCAAAAAATGACAAGGGCCGACCGCTAAAAGTCTTGCATAACACTTCTCAGACTTTCCTACAGGAAGCAGCCCTCTCTTCTTTAACAGAGCTAAAGTTGGATGGGGTCTTCTCACTCGTTACATTACATGTACAGTTATAATTAGGGTTGGAAACTAAGTTTCAGATAAGGTTTCATATATTTTATTAAAATATTGAAACCAAATGAATTTCGACGAATGATTGAATCAAACACACACAACTTCATGGTGTAGTGACTGCTTGTTCACATGACAATATGTAGTGAGATATAAATGATTTGTTTTGTGTATTAATAGATTAAGTATGTCACATGTTTTAGTCTGTGTAGTATTACCGTTTTAGTTGCTATGAACTGGATTGCATGTATGCTGTCTTTAAAAAGACTGTCACACCTATTTGAAAAGAATTGCTTAAATTTATTTATTAATGAAATAATCTCATCATTTGGCAAAGGAATTACTTTTGTAGTCTAATTAATTGGCCCGATTTTGGTCGAACCGTTTAAATGGCGTCGTAAAAAGACAAATTATTGTTTTAGTCCAACTGAAATCGAACTTTTAAAGTGCATGTAAACGCACTTAATGTCTCAGAGGGGGTCGGCGAGATTCTAATCTCCTACCTTCTTGTTTAGAGGGGTTTAATTGGCCATTAGTCTGACAAATATCATGCCTCATCCATTCTGTCCTTCGTGCTATAAGGAGTGTGCATCTCTAATAAATAGAGGCTGAGAAATTATTTGGTTACTCAGCAAGCTCTAACAAACAGGTTCTACACATTGTGCATCGAGACCAGGACAGTTCCTTAATGATCGATCAATAGACCTTTATAAACCTAATAAAAAAGGAGTTAGCTGTGCCTCCTTGTATTTATATTCTAAAGCAAACTTTTGCTAAACTCAATCAAAGTGCCTGTTAAAAGCAAGCAGAAGAGAGTCAGAGCCTAGTCCAGAGGCATTCTTCTGGGAGAAGTTAGTGGGGATCAACATCCTAACCAAAGTTTAGCAAAATCCGTCCATGCATTCATCCATCGATCTATTGTTATTAGTTATGATTTTAAAAGGCATTCCCAATTCAATTCTGAATGGCCCCATTTGACAATATGGACAAAGTCAGTCAATCACTCAGATATAGCCAACATGGCCTTTACAGAAAACACTAGCAGTGGACTTCATGCCTTATTGATACTATTTAGTTAGAAAAACCTTTCAATGTACTCATGAAAATTGTTTTATGTACCTTGTGGGGTTACATAATACACACATAATTTACACAGCTGTGTAATGAGGCTGGAAAGCTAGAGTGAGAGAGAGATGTAGAAGAGTTTCTCTCTGAATGAACTAATCAATAGCAGAATGTTATTCGTAATGGACTGTGTCAGCTTTTTAACCGGACGAAACCTTCGTCAAGTCAATGAGCGGAGTTAAACCTCTCACTAATCTGAATAATCTGTGGACATATCGACTGACCGAGCAGTCTGCCAGAATAACAAATCCTTTGTGTCCTTTTTTTTTTTCCCCGCCTCCATTTTAATATGAAAATTCTGACAGTCTCTCTCATTGATTCTTTCTTGTTCTATCATCTCAATTCATTCTCTTTACACAAAAGGGAAGTACTGAATGACAGTTACATGAAGACAAACAATCTGTTTATGTTCTGCACATGCACTCCTGCTGAAGTAATTTTCCTGTGTGCAATAACAAACACTGTGATCGCGGTGGTGATTGGTTTTAAATGAAATATGAATTATTGACGGTAAGCATGTGGGTGAGGGGTGTGCAGTCTCCACAGCTTCACATGGACTTTGACTCCATGTTGGTGAAAAGGGATAATAAGCAGTTTTATGAAGTATCATATGTAATGTTACATTGGCTAAATACTTTTCTTAGTAGCATGAGAGTAGTTAACTTAATTGTCTTTGTAGCTCTGTAAAACCTAAACTGGAATCATCATTTAGAAGGAACATAACTGCTTGCTTTTCCTATCATATCAGGTACCAATGAGATCTTTTCCCGAACTGCATAAAATTTCTGACATTCCCATGCCATATGAATGAATGTTTCCACGTGCCAGTAGTCACACAAGCTAGAGTTAGTATTTGGAGATAATTTATTTAGGAAACACTTATTTGGAGTCTGTGACAATATGTAAAATTAATTGGTGGTTTAGATTTTTGATGTGCAGGAAATATTTTTCTCCCTATCATTCTGATCCCTTTCCCAGATTGTGTGCTGTGGTAGCTGTTTTTGCGTAACTTCAAGAAGGCGAGTGTAGACACTTGACACTACACCTTGTTGAGAAATATGAAAGAATGTGAACTTTATCCTTGTAGTTTATAAAAAATTCTACATCGCTGTTGTTGCAGTGTTCTTATCTAGTATTTGGAAGATTCATTTTAGTGGCTTGTTTGGTCATGTAAAACAACCAGTTCATTTGATCTGTATACAAAGAAGTCCCCTGTGTCTTTCTGTGAGTGAAACACTGTCTTGAACGCAGTCTGAATGAGATGGTTTCTAGTTTCAGTAATTGTAATTACTGTAAATGCATCTGCTCAAGTTTTATCCTGACATTGCTTTTTTAGCCAGATAAATACTGCTCTGCAAAAATAACTAATGTAGTCTGATAGTTTATATTTTAGAAGATAAGATAGTGTGCTCTAAATAGCTTCAAATTAGTCCTTGCGGTGTAAATAACTTCTTTCTTAAAAGTGCTGCTTGACAGCTGTTTAGAAGGACAGTTCACACAAAATATGAAAATTATGTCATCATTCATCATTGTACTGTTATAAGCCTGTATGACTCTCTTCTGTGGAACACAAAAGAAGATAAGAAGATTCAAAATGTCATATTTCGTGCTCCATAGAAGGAAGAAAGAAAGAGGAGCATCATGATGGTGGTAAATGATTTTTCATTCCGGTTGAACTATCCCTTTAAATACTTTATGCTAAGTAGCTTGTAACTTGTCAAACTACAGTACAGTTGTAAAGTAGCTCCCCCACTACTGGTAATAAGCAGGAAGAGGGTAAAAACTGGCTTAAGAAAAAAAAAAAGACTTTAAGACCAACTGGAATTCAAAGGCTGGAATAAAAACTGAAGGAAAATTAGCTTTGGTCCATATTTTGAATACATCCAGTGCCCTTTTGGTGTGAGCATGTGGGTGGGTTGGCGGAGTCAGAAGAACACAGGGCACAGTTGAAGGGGCCGCGTGGAATCAAGAGAGATCAAGAGAAGATCGCAGTACACTGACACTCAGGGGGGAGGGAAGTCAGCCCGAGTCATTAGGAGGTACGAGAGGAGAGCCATCTGATGATGGCAATAAGGAGCAGGCTGAAAAATAAGGCGTCCATTGATCTGCACATTGATGTGTGACATTTTAACCAGAGCCGAGAGACAGAAGTTCACTAACACGTCTAAAGCAGCACCGCTTTCCCTCTCGCTCACAATGTCTGTTTCTTCACATCTGTCTATTTCTATTCACTTTACTCAGCGCCCTTCTTTTTGTCTCCTGTATGATCTCTCTCTTTCTTTGTCTCTCTTTCTTTCTCCCTTTCTCCCTCCCTCTCTTTTTCTCTGTCCCCAAAGCGTTTGATTTCTCTGCTCCACAGCCACTGGTCTCACGGGTCACTCCATATTAGCTTACTTGTTAATACTTGGGGGTGGGATCAATACTTAATCAACAAGTAATGGGATTTTGCAGTCATCCCATATGATCTTCCAATAAAGACTTGAATCTATCTACCAACCTTTTATAAAGGGCTCAGGGAGAGGGCGGGCGGGGGAGTGGGTGCGAGAAATGGAAGAAAAGAGAGAGAGGGTGGCCGGCGTGGTGTGGCGCTGCGCTTTGGAGCGGGGATTTGCTGCTCCGATGCTTTTAGTCTGATCTGCATCTGATTAAGGTTCAGAGAAGGCACTGTCCTTCACCCCCCTCTTCTTTTATCCCGCTATAATGTACCGTGGCACACAGATTCATCATCGGCGGGCTCGCCGAGGCCAGAGCCCAGCCACTCAAGGAATTATTATTGTGTCCTGCTTATGCTGGCCTACTTTCTTAACTAACAAACCAATAAAGCCGTAGCCTCCATTCGGCTCAAAGGAAAGATAAAGCACGAGTGACTGTTTGCGGTGTCCTCACAGGTGTCACGAAATGGACGACAGTATAATCTCTTTGCCCGTGCCTATTTTTCACTGTGGGAGTAAATGTCTGACTGTGTGTGTGTGTTGTGTGTTTTATTTTGAAATTCTATTATAAAAAGGTAAGATAAGCCTCAAAAGCCTCGTCCTCATCAACCAGAAGCCATAGCAGAATAGCTGTGGTCATATTTGGATGGCTCCCTTGAACGCACTCGAGATAAATTCAAAAGCAAACTCTGACGGTTTGCGAAACATCAAAATAAACCTGAGGTTTCACCTCAGTTATCAAATTCATAAACTTGTTTAGAGCAATGAACACTCTCATTTAGTTATTACCATCTCAGCAGGTTCCAATATGATATGATACATTTCAACAAGCTAATATCCAATTTACGGTGACTTCTATTACTACGTGTGCAATTATGACGGGATAACAGCGGTGATAATTCCGGTTTGCTATCACACAGTAACTCCCACTGATGTTTATTAGGTTAATACAGCGGTGTGTGATAATGATAATGTCCTATTAAATGTTTCGGCTTAGCGGTAGTGTGTAATGTGAGGTTTTTAGAGACTGCTCACTGCCAGCCGCTGGATGGATTGTCATTGTTTCATTACGCTGGCTGGGCTAAAACATATGTAGTGTGCTAGGACGCTCATGCACCGCTGCTTCAGAGACATGCTAACACCGCGCTTAGAAAGACAGGAGGTCAGATGTACGGAGTTGGGCTACAGTACGCTCCCTTTTTCTCTACCTCCTTCTGTCTCAGAGCCTTTTTTTCTATTCTCCAGTTCCATAGGTCACAATGCATGATGTCAGTTGAGTAACAGCGACTGAGACGGTGTTGTCTCAATGCGTGCCGTGTTTGATACGGACTGGTACCGGCGCATGCTAAACAGCAGATTCAGGGCCCGAAACACGCTTCTCGCTCCTGTAAACAGCTCGGTGCAGCTATTGTCATTTTTCTGAACATTAATATTCATGGCATCTTAGCGGTTTAAACACTTCACGAGTGTGTGGCTGTGCTCTTCTTGATTTTTTTTTTCTCTTCTTACAGCAGATTTGTAATTTGCATTTCATAGGCGACTTTACTCAACCCTGAAATATTTTAAGCATGGCATTAGCATTACGTCCTATTATTGTATGTGTACGAGAATGAGAACATGGTGCGTGTGTGAGCCAGTGCGTGAGTGTGTGTGCGTTCCTGGCCACTTTTGAATAATATTACATAACCTGAATAATGTCATTTTTGATCATATAGTGCACTGGGCCCATCTCCTCATGTCAGATAGCTGATAAACGGCAGGTTAAGTCTGCCCTTATCGCTCTCTCTCCTTCTTCCTCCCCATCAGTGCATGAGCTGACTGTTAACTGTGGCCCCTGCGGCCACTCTCACTTCCTTTCCACACAGGAAGTTTGGTCAGGTGTCAAGGAGTTTGTTGATAGTGTGCTAACAGTCATTTCCTAGGCCTCTGCCCCACTGACCAAGACCCATTGAGACAGCAGTGTCCCAATATCCTGTTTCCTGTCATTCCCAAGCCTCTCTTGGTGATTTATTGACATGAGAAGCAGTCGTTTTTCCTTAGTAGTAACGGCAAAAGTCGCTCAATCTCTATTAGTTGAAACGATTCTGAACTCTTTTAACCTCTTCCTGTTCTGTAGTGGTACATGGAAATCCTTGAATTGCTGGGATCTATAAAGTGTTCATCTATCAAGGTTACCAAATTTAATGGGTAAAACACTATTTGGATATTTAAGACACACAAATAGAGAATAAGTGAAATAGTTTTGAGATTCACTGCTGCTTTTTATGATTCATTTATGTCAGGTAACTAAAGATGAAGTCATTTTACTTTGTGTATCTGTTTTTAAACACTGCCCTACTATTCTATTGGTCAGCCAAACATATAGCCTTTCCACAAACTCACACACTGTTGCAGTGTCAGGCAGGTCGGGATTCTCAAACAAACTATTATTTTGATAGCGCCCGTGTTTACACTTTTCAGGGGATTTAGGCTGCAAAATGGCTTACTTAATTCTCTGCGTACTTAGCTAAGATAGAAGCAAGTGTTTTAACATTGCAAGAAATTCACACATCACCTTTAAATGCTTCACAGTATATACTCAGTACTTGACCTGTTAGGATGAAAATCAGAAAGTGCTTAAGCCTATTCACACCAAGCATGATGAATCACTTAAATTCTATACTAAATGAAATGCTGAAGCACACAAAATCTAATCACACAAAATGTAAATGTTTTTTTTTATTATTCTGAAAGTGATTTCAATGATATTGTTCTTCTGTGTCATTATAATTGTGGTGTGGAATTACTTATTCTCATGGAATTAGAATGATTATTGTAAAGCTGTAGTTCTGTCATGACAACTCGGAGGGACTGGCATGGTAATGTACATGACAATGTTAATGTATTTGGTCTTGGCGGAATAGATCTGTTACGCTGCTGCTGCAGCTGCTGCGACAGAGCAAGTACAGAGACTTGCTACTGCCAATACGTCCACAACATACGCTGCTGTAAGCATGTAAGAAATACTGCTGCTGCACATATAACATATATAATTAACCCCATAGCATATACGAATCACCTTGTAGCAGATCTATACAGGTGGAGCTGGGGAAGGTAGAGGGTTTCTGAAGCAAGCTGCAAACTGCTACAACTAGCACTAGTCATATATTTGAATGTTAAGCAGTGAGCTCTGATATTGGCTACTGATACAGTAGAGAAGCAATCGGCTGTGCCATGTGATTATGATGCCATGTTGTCAGATTGAGTTAGACCTATTAGACTCCATTCTAGAGTTTGATATATGTATTTATCATTATAGTCACCATCTTTGCTGTGAACGGCTCTTAGCTCTTGTTTTTCAGTTCACTAAATTTTCAGTAGGTGCACAGTCTTTCATTCAACTCCTCAGATAAGTGGTGCTCTGTGGAAAGGTGGTATATCTCTCAGGAAAAGTTGAGGTATAGTGGAGGCGGTTCCTCAGGAGAGAGCAGTCTTGAGGGGACCGTCTGACTGCGTCCGTCTGGAGCTACACTAAATCAAACACGGGGAGAGGAACCGGAGGCTTCCAGACTTCAATCCCTGGTGGAACACTTGCTGCCATACCTCAGAGAGATTCATTTAACCTGGATTACTCTGGTGGATTTTCGTATGAATTTTTCTCAAATAGATTTGTTAGAAACGCTGTAAGAAGCTCCCAGGTGTGAGGATGATGGCATGGGGAACGTCTCGTATTTAATTACCTTCAGTTTGTGTGATTAGGTGGATTTTGCGGTTGTGCTAAATACTGTCCACCAGCAGTCTTCCATGATGAGCTCTTATGTGGTAGTTTCAGATCAAGTCCTTGTGCAAATGGGCAGTTTCTATCGGCAAATAGTTTAAATATTCACAGTCTACTCAAGGTCAATATTGGCTATACGACACAGACTCTGTGTAAGAGTATTTGAGTGTCCCTGAGGTCTCGGGTCTTTTAATTTCTCCCCTTCTGTGTGTTCGCTAATTAAGCAGATGCACTTAAAAGGAGTGAGCTCGTAATGTCAGTGGAAACAGACATGGTCTGCTCCACCTGCCTCTGGCTGACCATGGTCATGGTGAGGTTTAGAGGTCATGTGTGAGAGTGGACTACTGGTGTAAATATCAAACACAGTGTGGGCTTTCATAAAACAAGAAGAGAAGGAGAGCACAAGGATATATGTGTGCACGCAGCCTAACTGATGTATGTAGCTAAGCTTTGCAGAGCGAATAAAGTTTTTCTTTGTAGAAATGTACAGTGTAGAAATGTACACTATCTTAGACCTTCTTGACCACTGGATGACAAATACCAAGCCAACAAAGGAACACTTGTTCCATACATAAGAATTGGAAGAGTAAAAAGACAGTTAAATCAACAATAGATCCATTATGAAACTTCTCTGACATGCTACTCTGACTCTTTAGCCTTGGAGAAACTCAAAGGCGAACAGATCGCTACCTCATGTGATGACACAATTCCTTCCTCAGACTCTTTCAGACAGACAAAGGTCATGCAATCTCACTTCCAAGTAAAGGACTTAGTTGGATTGACAGCATCCTTCAATTACCCAGATGTCCTGCCAGTCTGCAGGGTCGTGTTGAAAGGAACATCTGTCGAGAGCCACAGCCCCGAATTTAAGGTAGAGTGAGTTAGCAGTGGAGATGGAGGGGGTTGGGGCAGCTATTTTAGTCTGTAACCTGATCCTTTACGGCCACTCTTAAATGTGGGCCATGCGTAAAGGTCAGAGGCTGGGTTTGTTGTGTCTGGCAGGCTGCTACATCTGGATGGGCCGTGTACAACACACACCCTCATCTGTGTGACGCTCACTGTGCCTCAAATACTTACAGCTAAACTCTTTTTAACACCATACAAATCTAAATTGAGTAATTATGGATTCCTCTATGAAAATGAGATTCTGTAACTGATGGAATATGATCGATAATGCATGTGTGGAGACTGAACAGATGTATAGTTTGTAGTCTGACCACTAGTGGCAGCATTCCTTACCTAGACTAGAATACAGCTGTTCGCTGACCTGTGATTTAAAGGGGTTAAAAAAGAATACATGGTAGCCGGTTTTAACAGTGTGGATGGACGGACTTATAGTTCAGACAAATCCATTCTATAATCACTTTTCTTTCCTGAAGTTTCTAGTTTTTGCAATGACCTACTAATGCAGCAGTTAGATCTAAGGATGTGTTGAAACTAGTTTGTTATGACAGCTAGTATAGAAATGGACTTGTAATTGTGCAGTATGCTGTGTATAATTCCTTCCTCCCCATCCCATTCTCTCTTTATTGACTCTCGTTCTCTCACATCTGTCCCATCTTTTCCCTTGTATCTCTCTGATTTGCCCATTTTCTCGTTCTCCTCTCTGGTCCTCTCACTTTTTTCCCACTCTCTCTCCTTCTCAATTGGTGTTTTATTTTAAGACATGCAGCATATGCTGATTTCAGGCTGAATTGAGAGAAGGACTTCGGAGCCCAGCTGACCTGCCTGTGCTGGCTAATTGGGACTGTTTTCTTTCCCGGTTGGCCCCAGAAGCCCAGCATTCTCAGCTGTGGCCGCTTGCGCTGTCAGCTGCGCCCCTGTGACAATAGCAACTGTAATATTTCATCCCATGAACTACATTTTTCAAAAGATTATCATATTTATCTACCTGGTTGAGCTGCACCTCTGTATCATCATAAAAGTATTTTTGGAATGCTGGGTCAGAATTATTCTTATGTGACCTCTACAACTTTTTTCCCTTCAACTGTACAATCAAAGACTAAATGTAAGGCAACTGCACGTTGGCTTAGATTAGGGGTCTCTAACTCAAACTACCTAGGGGCCACTTGCCAGGTGTAGCTGAGCAGTGTGTAAAAAATAGAAATGAGGCATCCGTCAACTCCCAGTGTAGATCGCTCTGTTTATTATAATGGGTGCGATCTAGTTTTGATTCATAGTGGTGCTCGAATGTGTTTGATGTACATTTTACATGTTTTATGCATAGGGCACATTTATACAGAGTGATTTACATTACATTCAATGTACACGAATCAGTTCAGACATTCAGGGAATCAATATAATATCAAATTAAAAATATATCTTATGAAATTATTCTGAAAGTAAAAAAAAAAAGATAATGTAGAAACACTTTTATGCAATGCATTATAATGCAAAGTATTTTAATACATTAATTATGCTTTGTAATGTACCTTATAATGCATTATATTTGTAACCACAATTATAAAACATTATAATACTTATCTATTAGGGATGTAACAATATCAAAATCTCACAATACAATAATATTGCAATGTGAAAGTGAAAGTGACGAGACGTGAGGCCAAGTATGGTGACCCATACTAGGAATTTGTGCTCTGCATTTAACCCATCCAAGTGCACACACACAGTAGTGAACACACACACACACACACACACACCGTGAACATACACCCGGAGCAGTGGGCAGCCATTGCATTGCTGCGGCGCCCGGGGAGCAGTTGGGGGTTCGGTGCCTTGCTCAAGGGTCTCACCTCAGTCATGGTATTGACGATGGAGAGAGTCCATGATACAATATTTATTGTGGGGGAAAAAAAGACAAATAAAGAATTAGAGTTATTATTAGAGTTCAAATTCAGAAGCTCCCATGTTCTTAACTAAGAAAACTTTAAACTTGACTTGACTTTAAACGGGACTCAACCCTCTTTTTATTTGTGATATACTGTCTCAGTCTAAATTACATTCACACTGGTGTTTTAGGAAGTCAAACAAATTACAATATAAAAACAACAATTTTTATTATTGTTATTCCTATGACAGTAATAGCCACATATTGTAAAACAACTGTACAGTAAAATAAATGAAAATAAATATTTCAAAAGTTTATTATTTTTGCTTTACACTATAGTAGGGAAATTACAGTAAGTCTTTCCTCATTTCTACACTTGAAAAATATATTTTGATTTTAAATCACTAGCTGCCAGCAATTCATACTGCACATTTGCTTTTATTTTGACGGAAACTGCAGTAGAGCTTTTATTTTGAAGGAAAATCCAGCTTATCTCACTACAAATCTAGTGAACTGCTGTAATCATCTGCCGCACATAACTGGTGGCCAGTGCATTCCCGAATGTGCACTAAACATACAGTACATGCAATAAACGAGTTCACTGCATTAATTCGCAAAGTTCTGAGCAACACTTTTTGCCCGGAACACCTATCGTTTCATATCATCATGTGACCACAATAATATCGAGACAGTTTTGTTATCACAATATCACGGTATTGATAAAATCATTACATCCCTATTATATATTCATTGAACACACCTTTAGAAATTATAATACATTAAAACACATGGAAAACAATCAATTTTACATGTAACAAACAATATTCAAATATTTGAATGCATTTTAACTTTGGTTACAATTATTTATGAAAAGATATGCAATATATCTTGGCATTCTGAATACCTTATAATATACCTAATAATTTTATAGAACCTTATAGAATGACTGCTGATAAATATATGGGATGTGCCCAAATCTGAATACCGTGTTCGGTAAGGAAATGACATATACTACGGAACCCCTAAAGGGAAAAATTTTGAGGTGGGAGGAGAAAATATATTTCAATGCATTCTCTCGCAATTATTTAGTTGTATAATTATACTATATATAATTCGGGCATCAGGGAGCCACTATTAATATGTGGAATAACTTTTGAATGCGTGCTCACTTTTTACTTTCACTTTTGAGATTCACGATCACACATACTCTGTTTACTATGGAGCGGCAGTACTTACCACACATTTTACAAGATTAGATGTTTGTCAGTGGTGCTCAGGATATACTAATCATTCGCTATCATCCTATCAGTCATCTCTCCTCACTCTGTTTATGTGGTAAGTTAAATGTTATGTACTGTAATGTAACAGGCTACCGCTAGCAAGCAGCCAACCATGTCCCTTTAGTGGTTCTGTAGAACACGTTATTTGCTTTTTGTGCCTTTCCAAATACGGATTCACTATTCAGGCACTCTTTCTTTCTTTCTTTCTTTCTTTCTTTCTTTCTTTCTTTCTTTCTTTCTTTCTTTCTTTTTATCTATTTTACTGCACAGTGCTTGCTGTCTGCCTTAATGCAGGATGAATATTTAACTGTTCTGTACATTAAACACTTCCACAGTCTCCGTGTTGACATGTCTGAAAATGGCCACAGGATGCTGGTTGCTCGGAATCCTGGTGTACATTTGGCTCATTGATACATAATTAACACTCCCTGCAACTGCTCCAGCAAACACACAGATGTCTCCCCTGTGGGGTTGCCTTGCCAGTGTGTCTATGTCCATGTATGTCTGTGTATGTGTGTATCAGCAGTATGAGTTTCAGGCCTCTGTAAGGTGGCAAAAGCAGCTTCCGTACCTCGGAATCAGGTGTGACGGTGAATAGCTGTCATGTTTCCTGGAGTTTGCATGATACCAGCACAGTGGCAACCTTCATTTCACACCATGGAAAGTGATTTTGTTGAATGCGGCATGGCTGTGTAAATGAAACTCTTCTGTATCGCATCTCACTGCACGAATGTGCCGTAACCAGAGGCTCTCTGTCCAATGGGTCGGTAGCAATTCCAGCTGGACCACCAACAGCCAGGCCAATTAGTGGCTATTGTCTGGGCAGCCGTGAGTGCAGAGACCACCAGGACAGACCCTTCTACCTTTCTCACAATTCTGCCCTCAGCCCCCCTCTACACATCTGCTCAGTTTTCTCCGCTTTGCTTTACTCTTTCCCTCACCAGCCTTACCCTGGTACTTTTCCAGACTACACTTAAATAAAAAGATAATGAATATCTCCACCGGATTTATTCCAAATTTACAAAAATGACTTGAAACAGGTTTATCAAACACTTCCCTTGTCTTAACAGTAGGATACAATCATTCACTTATTTAAATGTATAAGCCTGCAGCTGATTGGTCCATGGTAAGTACACGTTATTTCATTGTAGACAACTTTTAGCCCACACTGCGTAGATTCAGTGGATGGACTAGTCCAGCAAGAGCATCTAAAACTGACCTCTGATGTGCTGCTCCAGTAAGCAGAGTGAAGCAAGTGCCCACTTTAGTCCTTTCATGAGAGGCCTTGTCTCTTTTTACAGCTTCCTCAAACACACACACACACACACACACACACACACACATACACACTCACACTCATATTCTGTTCTTAGTTTTTCCTACTATGCTGTTTTTCAGTGCCTTTTTGCCATCTCAGCAGACCTCTCTCGTCTGTGACTCCCATTGCTCCTTTTTCTTTCTCTCTCTCTCTACTCCTTCGCACTCTCACTCCTACTCTTTTATATTGCCCCATCATCCCCTCTCACTCCATTTCTTCTCTGGTCCTGTCATATCTCTGGCTGAACTGCTCTGGCCCATCTAATGGGGTCAGCAGAACACCACCCCCCGCATACTCTTCCCTTTCACTCTCCTCCTCTTTCATCTGTCCATTTCCAGGTTAAGAGCCCAGTGGCTGAGAGGCTCACTAGATTAGTGGTCTTTCATGCCCAGGCAGGGTCTGTGGTGTGGCTCCTTTACCCATCCACCCGCTATTTATGCTTTTTTCTCTTAGAGTGGACTAAAGGACAGACACACAGACATTTGCTCTTTAACAATACACACATTCACATCAGGCATGTAATTGTTAACTAAAACTATTAAAAGTAGTTTTAGAAAGAAAAAAAAAATGTTAAATGAAAAACATAAACATAGACGAACATTGGAAAGGTTTATATGTTTGTTAAAGTAAAGGCCGTCCATTCATTGGTTTATCTATTCAACCATAATAAAGTTTGTTTGGTGTGAATACAGCAATTGCACTCTGGTGCGGACCAAACAACCTTACTGAGACCCAGCTGAAGAGGTAGTCTGGGTCTGGTTGTTTGGTCCACACCCGAGTGCAATTGCTGTATTCACACCTGCCCAAAAGATCCACACCAAGGGAGAAACAAACATGAGTTTGATTCAGTCGAACCAAACAAGACAGGTGTGAATACACCCTTAAACTAATACTAAAATTAAAAACACTAAACAATATGAAAAAAAAACAAAAAAACACTAAACTAAAAAAACAAACCAAAAAAAAAAACACTGAACAAAATGTAACAAAACAACACTAAACTAAACAAAACAAAATAATACTAAATAAAAAGAAACAAAACAACACTAACCAAACGAAACAAAGCAAAACAACACTAAATAAGATGAAAAAACAACACTAAACAAAATAAAACAAAACAACACTGAACAAAACAAAACACTAAACGAAACGAAACAAATCAAAACATTACATAACAATTAAAACAATTAAAAAATAGCTAAAATCAAATGTAAACAAAAAACATGAAATAATGAGCTAATGAGATTAAACAAGATGAAAAAAATAACACTAAACAGAATGAAACAAAACAACACTAAACAAAATAAAATAACACTAAATAAAACAAAATGATACTACATAAAATAAAACAAAACAACACTAAATAAAATGAAACAAAACAACTCTAAATAAAATGAAACTAAACACTAAACAAAATGAAACAAATCAAAACAACACTAAAAACGAAACAAAACCAAACAACACTAAACACAACAAAACAACACTAAACGAAAGAGCACAACATTAAAACAAGACATTCAGTTTCTGATCCATGCATTTATACACTGACATATAAAATCCAACAATGGACAGTGGCAAATGAAAGTATGAAGTTATGAAAATAAATATGATAATAGTAATTAAATGCATACTTGAGCGTTTGATTTGGCAAGCAAGAATGTTTACTCCTGTGTAATGAGAACTTAGTTTTACTTTTTATTTGTTTCAATGATTTTTGGACAACTATATTTGTAACATTATAGTTTACTTTTCAGTTTTGAAATAAAACACAGTGATAAGTTACTTGCACATATAGCTAATTAATATTCCTGAGCTTAGCATTCACCATTTTGATATATCACAACTGGGCAACCCTTCACTTTCAAAGTGCCACCCATGAATTCTCAGACAAGATGACTCCCAAATAGTATCTTGTCTGATTGCTAATCACTAGCTTCGCATCCCACAATCCCTTAACTGTTGGCTAAATATTTGGGTCTACAACTACTTCCATCTATTAAAGCTTCATTTCACCTCACCCAGCACCACCTCTCCTACGTTTAGCACGATTGTTACCAGTCTAAAACATGCTGAAAGCATTTTCGGTTGCCATGTCTTACTGTGCATGCTGGGATAACAAGTGGCTCCCTGTTCCTCATAGGGGCCTTCAGGGTTTCTCAGTTCTGTTCTTTTTTGTCCTCCCTCTCTCTCCCTTCTTCCTCAGCTCAGGCCATTAGAGGAAGAGGGTCAGGAAAGTGCATGCCATCCTTTGCGTGCTATCTGAGCCACTGGCCTGGCAAGTGAAAATAAATGTTCAAAAGGTTGTACTTTATATTTAGCCAAGGAGATGACCTCGAAGTGCCTTAAAAGGGCTCACATACTTAAAGGTGCATTACAGGTCTTACACTAATTCACTGTGATAGCTAAAGTGCTCGTCGCATACCGCGGGAGAGAACTAACCCTGGAGGATCCGGCAAGGGCCCGGGATGTGACCAGTTAACATTATTCAGCATAAATTTTGAATTCTCTCCAGCCCTGAACTTGGAGCAGAGAAGGGTAAACCATTTGCATACTGTATTAGTGATGAGTGTAGAAAAGAGACGCTCTTGTTGCTGAATCCCAACTGCACGTTTAATCACTTTGTGTCATGCTTTTTTCTTATTTTATGTGCAGAAAAGTGGTATGGCATGTTTTAAGGGCTGTTTGGGGTAAATAACCTCTTGTGAGATGCAGCAGTGGTCTGAAGCTCCACTGGTAGAGACCTATTTTCATTCTTAACTAGACGGCTATGATTTATTAATTTGCATTTGAAATAACAATTACGATGTCAGAAGGGATCAAGCCCAAACCTTAATTGCAAAGGAAAACATTCTTAATATGAAACTTTCCCCTGCTGAAGTGCTTGGACAGGTCTGTAGAGCATCAGGTCCCAGCTGCAGGTTTCAGATAGCTGCTGATGTCACTTCCTCTACTCACCACCGCTCCCATTCTAGCTGGACTGGGCTGAGCTTTGTAGGAAACGTGATTGCTTTCAGAGCTCTCTTCTGTCATTCTCTCAGTCTCATTCTCACATTGTCTTACACATCTCCCTCTGGGGCCTTTAAGGTTTATGATGTTTCATTAAGAGGTCAGGTCCTAAGACATTTCATTAAATCACATAATAGTCTTTTGTCGACACTCCAGATCCAGTAATGATTGTAAAAGGACAATACGCTTTAACTGTTTCTACAGAGATCATCTTTGTTTGGAACATTACTTAATGGAGGGTTTTATTTATTTATTTATTTATTTATTTATTTATTTTATTTTTTGGAAGTGACAAGCCATTTGAAATTGAGAGAGTGTGGCTTAGTTGTTCAAAAATACCTTTGTTTTGGAAAAGGCTTGGTAAAGTATAATAATAATAATAATAATAATAATAATAATAATGCAAATATATTTAAGGACTGACAAAACATTTTACCTAAAAAATGATACTATGATAATATGATACTATGTTTATGATACTAAATAATAATAATAATAATAATAATAATATGATTACTTTTACTAATGCTACTGATAAAAAAATAATAATAATAATAATATGATTACTGTTACTACTGATAATAATAATAATAATAATAATAATAATAATGCACAATTCCGTACTTCCCGTAATTGTAACTTTTTCAACAGCTTTGAGTTTTTTTGTTTTTTTTTTGTTTCGTTTTTTAATGGCCAAGTGCTGATAGACAGGGAGCATTCTCATGTTCATGATGTCATTTCTTCATCCAGCTTCCTCTTGCTTTCATTTTTCCATTTTTATACCTCTGGAGTGTCATAGGTATAAGACGCTTTATTATGACATGAACACACACACATGTGCTCTATCCCTCTCATAATTCAGTCCACACTGCACATCTGAGAGAATTCTCCACACTTCTAACTCTCTTCCTCATTCTTTTATATTGAGGCTAGCTCCACTCATATTTCATGTCAAAGGCTTATTCTTTTATTGAACATCAAATCCAGAGTGTCTCAGTTGACGCTCCTTTCTTTTTCCAGCGCATACATATTCAGGAGCGCAGGCGGCTATATGGCTTCCCGCACCAAATCCACAATTGTGCGCATTAGCACTGTAATAACATTACATGAATGGAGCTCCCGTTCTATATTTAGGAGTTAAGTCATCCGTGTGAGCCTTGACATGCAGTGTTGTTTTTTTTCCATCTCTGGCATTGGCGCACCGGCCTTCTCCAGTGTCCAAAAACTTACACAGGAGGATGGCTCTTGCTAAAATTTCATGCTGTGACACTTTACATACTGGTTTGAACTTTATGGCTGACACACTGCAGAATAAATGCATAAATAAATAAAAAAAACAGCCTGTGTATTTTGAACGGCTCACAATGTGCCCAAGCCAGTATGACAATTGAAGTAGATAAAAACTCTGAAGAATGCCACCCCACATTTCCGTCTCCCTCACACACGCCAGACGTGGTCCCAAAAAAACACACGTGCAACACATACACACACACTCCAGTTCTACGACTCTGGCTTGTCAAAATATTGTTCCAGTATATCCCCACTGTTTCTGGCCTGGAGTCAACTTCCATCTCATCTAATGAAAAATGCAGAGTGTTCACTAGGGATTAACTGGAAGGCTCCTGCAAAAAGGATGAGGGAGGAGAGGAGCAGGGCTCTGCTTTATGGCAACACAACTCAATCATTTAGTACCTCCAGCTGACCATTTGACCCGCTGCTTAGAGTTTTATTCTTCCCAAATAGCAGGGCACGGGAGAGGGAAGTGCTTGAGTTTGCGTTTTTGCCGTCGTTCTGATAAATATCTCTTGCACCTCAGCATGTGTTCCCATTTATCTGAGTAGGTGCCGGTGCTGTAGATACATTATTAAGTGTGATTAAACACATGCGCAGGAACTGGCGAACACGGAAACGCTTCTGTTGCGTGGCATCGTTTTTCATCCCCCCACCTCTGCGAGCGTACGCCACTTAAACACACAGACACTTTGAGTGTGTGTGATTGCGTATGGGAATTTGTGTGTTGAGCATAGTCAGCTTAGAAATTACTGGACAAAGAAAGGAGAGGAAAGGAAAAAGAGACGAGACAAAGTGAGATGGGGTGAGACAGGAGGAAAGGGAAAGGGAAGGAGATGAGATTAAATGAGAAGAGAAGAAAGGAAAAGAAGATGAGACGAGAGGAAAGTAGGCGAGACAAAGGGAAATGAAAGTTGGTGAGACATGAAGAGAATAGAGGGAAGAAAAGAACAGGAGAGGAGTGGATATGAGATGAAAAGAAAGGGAGGAGACAAAAGGAGACAAGATGAGAGAATAGGCTGAGAAGTGATGAGAAGAGGAGACAAGATATGGGAAAATGAGGAGGAGCTGAGAAGTTACTAAGGGAGACAAGAGGAGACAAGGATGCAAAATAATGGAAAACAAAGGCCGGTGGAAAGGAGATACGAGATGAGATGAAAGGAGAAAGGAGGAGATAAGAATAGGTGAGAAGAAAAGCAAAAAAGAAGATGAGACAAGAAGAAGTAGACGAGATAAGGGGAAACGAAAGTTGATGAGACACAAAGAGGATAGAGGAAAGAACAGGAGAGGAGTGGATATGAGATGAAACGAAAGGGAGGAGACAAAAGGAGACAAGATGAGAGAAGACTAGAGGAGAGAATAGGCTGAGAAATTATGAGACAAGGAGACAAGATATTGGAAAACGAGAGGGTGGGATGAGAAGGAAGGAAGTTGAGGAAAAAAGAGAAAGGGAGACAAAACGAGGGCAAGGAATGAAGGAGATGAGAATAAATGAGATTAGAAAAGGAAAGTAGACAAAATGAATGGAGATGAAAGACAATTAGACAAAAAAATACAGGAGAGGAGGAGAAGAACAATGGGTAGAGAAGAGGATATGAGATAAGCAGATAAAAGAAAAAAATATATAATAAGAGATTAGACGAGGGGATATGAGTGGAGAGGGGAGGAAAGAGAAGGAGACAAAATAAGACAAGGTGACTGAAGACTAGTAGAGAGGTGAGGAAAGGAGCTGAGAAGTTACTAGGGGAGACAAGGATGCAAAATAATGGAAAACAAGGCAGGTGGAAAGGAGATACGAGATGAGATGAAAAGAGAAAGGAGGAGATGAGAATAGGTGAGAAGGAATGCAAAAAAGAAGATGAGACAAGAGGAAGTAGATGAGATAAGGGGAAACGAAAGTTGATGAGACACAAAGAGGATAGAGGAAAGAACAGGAGAGGAGTGGATATGAGATGAAAGGAAAGGGATGATAAAAGGAGGAGACAAAAGGAGACAAGAAGAGAGAAGACTAGAGGAGAGAATCGGCTGAGAAATGATGAGACGAGGAGACAAGATATTGGAAAATGAGAGGGTGGGATGAGAAGAAAGGAAGTTGAGGAAAAAAGAGAAAGGGAGACAAGACGAGGACAAGGAATGAAGGAAATAAGAAAAAAATGAGATGAGAAAAGGAGAGGAAAGTAGACAAAATAAATGGAGATGAAAGACAATTAGAAAATAAAAAATACAGGAGAGAAGGAGAAGAACAATGGGTAGAGAAGAGGATATGAGATAAGCAGAGACAAAAGGAAAAAAGATGATAAGAGATTAGACGAGGGGATATGAGTGGAGAGGGGAGGAAAGAGAAGGAGACAAAATAGGACAAGGTGACTGAAGACTAGTAGAGAGGTGAGGAAAGGAGCTGACAAGTTACTAAGGGAGACAAGAGGAGACAAGGATGCAAAATAATGGAAAACAAAGACAGGTGGAAAGGAGATATGAAATGAAAGGAGAAAGGAGGAGATGAGAATAGGTGAGAAGGAAAAGCAAAAAGAAGATGAGACAAGAGGAAGTAGACGAAATAAGGGGAAATGAAAGTTGACGAGACACGAATAGGATAGAAGAAAGAAAAGAACAGATGAGGAGCAGATATGAGATAATGGGAGATGAAAGGAAAGGCAAGGCAAGTTTATTTATATAGCACATTTCATACACAATGGTAATTCAAAGTCACAACAATAAAAACAAGAAATTTAAGAACATTTAAAATTTGTTAAAAATGATTAAATTATGATAAAATTAATTAAAACAATTAAGAATAAAAGTGATAATACATAAAATATAGTGCAATCAGTTTGGACATAGCACAGTGCTCATTCAGTAAATGCACAATTAAACATGAGCTTTGAGTCTGGACTTAAGTGTGGCTAATGTTTTAGCATATCTGATCTCTTTTGGAAGCAGATTCCAACTGCGGGCGGCATAATAGCTAAAAGCAGATTCCCCTTGTTTTGTGTGAACCCTTGGCACCTGACTTGAACCTAATGATCTGAGTGGTCTGTTAGGTTTATATTCAGTGAGCATATCTGTAGTGTATTTAGGTCCTAGGCCATTTAGTGATTTATAACAAGTAAAATACTTTCAATTCAATTTCAAGCCAATGTAAGGATCTGAGGACTGGTGTGATATGCTCAGATTTTCTGGTTCTAGTCAGAATCCTGGCAGCAGCGTTCTGTATCAGCTGTCTAATGGTCTTCTTAGGAATAGTCCACCTGCTGATGATAAAGGCATGAACAAGTTTCTCCAAGTCTTGACTGGAAATAAAGCATCTATTTCTTGCAGTGTTTTTGAGATGTTAGTATGCTGAATTAGTTACTGCTTTGACATGACTACTGAAACTAAGGTCTAACTCCAGATTCACACCAAGATTCTTAACTTGAGTTTTAGTTATTTCACCTTAAGAACTTCATGTTTGTTTCCAAATGCAGTGACTTCAGTTTTCTCCTTGTTTAACTGAAGAAAGTTATGGCACATCCGACTGTTAATTTCATCAATGCATTGGCAGAGGGAGTCAATGGGGCTGTAATCATTTGCCGATAAGGCTAGGTAAATCTGGGTATCATCTGCATAGCTTTGATATGCAATTTGGTTCTTTCTCATTATTTGACTTAGTGGGAGCATTTACAGGCTAAACAAGAGTGGCGCAATAATCAAGCCTTGTGGGACTCTGCAATGGATGATGAGACAGAGGAGACAAAATGAGAGAAGACTAGAGAAGAGGAGAAGCTGAGAAAAGATGAGACGAGAAAACAAAATCAGGAGGATGGGATGAGAAGAAAGGAAAAAAAAGAAAGTTGAGGAAAGAAAAGGAGACAAGACAGAGGACAGGGCAGGGAAGGACAGAGATGAAAATAAATGAGATGAGAAAAGGAGAGAAAGTAGGTAAAGTAAGTCAAGAAGAAAGGGAATTAGACAAGAAGATACAGACGAGGAGAGGAACAATGAGTAGAGATTGGGATGTGAGATAAGCAGAGACAAAAGGGGGAAAAAGACGAGAAGAGATTAGATTAGAGGGGATATGAGAGGAGAGGGGGAGACAAAATGAGACAATATGAGACAAGGTGTGTGAAAACTAGAGGAGAGGTGACGAAAGGAGCTGAGAAGAGACTGGGGAGACAAGAGGAGACAAGGATGCAAAGAAAAGCTGAGAAAGAAGATGAGACATGAGGAGCAGAGAGGATAGGAAAGGAGATGAGAGGAATGGAAAGAACAGGAGAAGAGAGGAAATGAGATAATGAGAGATGAAAGGAAAAGAGAGGAGGAGACACTGCACAAGGACATAGGAAAGGAAAGGAAAGGAAAGGAAAGGAAAGGAAAGGAAAGGAAAGGAAAGGAAAGGAAAGGAAAGGAAAGGAAAAACAGATGAGCCAAGAAGAAAGGTAAGGTAAGGCACTGAATAGAGGCAAGAGGAGCAGTGAGGAAAATAGACAAGATAATGGATGACGAAAGGTGATGTGATGAGATGAGGGACTATGAGAGGAGACAAAAAGAGATGCGATGCAGAGCAGACAAGGATGCAGGGAAAAAGCAAAGAAAGAAGATGAGACAAGAGGAGAAGAGAGGCTATAAGATAATGAGAAAGGAAAGGAAAGGAAAGGAAAGGAAAGGAAAGGAAAGGAAAGGAGAAAAGATAACGGGAGATGAACACTGATGAGATGAGCGACTATGAAAGGAGACAAAAAGAGATGAAGGATGAGGAAAGGAGCTGAGAAGAGACTAGGGGAGAGGAGACAATGAGACAAGATACTGGAAAACAAGAGGAGAGGTAAGAAGATGAGAAGAAAGGAAAAGATGCAACAAGGAGAGAAAGATGAGAAGAATAAAGAAGTAGAAAGGAGTAGATACAAGACAGTATAACAGTAAAATGAGATGAGATAAAGATGTGTCAGTTTAAAAATAAAACGTTAAATATAAAATACTACAGTACACCTGTCCTGTAGCAGGATGAAACTGCTCACCTAAAATGGACCAATTATTCTGTTTTTGATATTGTGCTTTCAGTCGAATAATCCAGCATGTCTTTTGGATTCTGCTGCATCAATAATGTACACCGGGCGGTGTATAATTTATGTAAGTGGACATGCAATCACCTCAAATTAAAGTGCATGAGCGGAGGTCAGGTTGTGTGTATGTTTATGTGTAACAGTGCAGGAAAAGAAGAGGCCAATCCAGTGCATTCAAGTGCCAAGCGCATCTCGTTCTCTCACGTTTTTCCCCACTTAGCTCATTCCTCCCTTTCTCTCTCTCTCCCTTCCACACACACATAAATATAAAAAACCCTAGTTACTGCTGGCTTAGCTTAGGCTGGAGACACATGGCTCACCAGTGACTGAGACTCACAAAGCAGGAGGCATTAAGACATCAATAATTAATTAAACCAACAGGCTCTCATAGATACCTACAGAGGAGGACATCTGGCTGAAAGCATACTCAGTCTCATTAAAACTGGGCTCCAAATGGGAGCTGATTAATCCTTTCCAAATGTTAATTGGTGGGTTAAAGTCTGGATGGCTGTCAGTGGTGCTGGTCTGTTTTGCGGGGCCTCGGCAAGTGGAACAGGCCTGGATCACAGCTCATCCTGTTCCCAAGACGCACTGCCCAGTGCTGCACATACCGGCCAATAGAAATCCCCGCCGCTGCCTCTTCTTCAGTAATGGTTATCACAGAACATGGGGGAATTGCTGCGTGTGTTTGTCTTTCAGCATATTTCCCGTTTTGGTGGGTAATAAATTATATTACCTTGAGTTTGATTGATTTGTGTACTTTATGCCTGGACAGAGTCACTTTTATTGCTGTTGGTCCCAGTAACATTATCATGGCTATCCATCATGTGCAGGGACAGCAGAGATGTCCATTTTAAGGCTGTCTCGCTGGTGTTTCAGGAATCTGTGTTTTAGCCAATGCTCAGTGTGTGTGTGTGTGTGTGCAGGAGTGTGACATGTTTATGAATGCCAAGATGTACTGTGGAGTCACGGTGCTGTCCAGCAGCTCACTGCATTAGCTGACAAACTCTCCCACTTGTCACATGAAATGGTGACCTAAAACACAGCAGAGTTCAGCTCTCTCTATCTTTGTCTCTCTCTCCCTCTCTCTCTCACACACACACACACACACACACACACACACACACACTCTCTCTCTCTCTTTGTATCTTATTCATATGTCTTTTGTAACTGGAATGCCACATCACTGAACATTAATCTTTTTGTTCAGTTGTGAAAT
The DNA here is from genome assembly GCA_033026305.1 of Cirrhinus molitorella. Taxonomy (NCBI): domain Eukaryota; kingdom Metazoa; phylum Chordata; class Actinopteri; order Cypriniformes; family Cyprinidae; genus Cirrhinus; species Cirrhinus molitorella. The sequence goes on along the minus strand of CM065126.1, from coordinate 26,643,057 downwards.
TGAAAGCTCAACTTCAAAAGACAGTTCTGTAAATGGATTGTAAAACACAGTTGCTTAGTCAGCATATTTATCTTGAATTCCAGTAAAAATATTTATAAAGGGAGATACATAAAAATAAATACAAATAAAAAACATCATTTATTTTATTTTATCCACAGCTCAAGTTAATTGTAAGTGCAGCTTGTTAGATTTATGCTTGATTTTCCAGTTCAGTTAGAAAAATAAATGTAAAGGGATAGCTCACTCAAAAATGAAAATTACCCCATGATTTACTCACGCTCAAGCCATCCTAGGTGTATATGACTTTCTTCTTTCAGACAAATACAATTTTAGTTATATTTAAAAAAAAAAAAAAATGTCCTGGCTCTTCTAAATTTTATAATGGCGGTAAATAGGTGTTGAGATCTAGAAGCAAAATAAAGTGCATAAATCTATCATAAAAACTCCACATGGCTTCAACGGGTGAACGGTCATATGTTTGTATGATGATTAGCAGAAGCTAGAGATTACAGTTTACAAAGTTTCATGGATATTTTTTCTTACTCAAATGCATTGATTCGCTTTAGAAGGCTTTTATTCACCCCGGAGCCATGTGGAGCACTTTCTATAATGGAGTTATGGATTTATTTAGCTTCAAAATCTCAACACCCATTTACTGCCATTATAAAGCTTGGAAGAGCCAGCACTTTTTTTTTTTTTTAATATAACTCTGATTGTGTTCATCTGAAAGAAGAAAGTCATATACACCTAGAATGGTTTGAGGGTGAATAAATCATGAGGTAATTTTCATTTTAGGGTGAACTATCCCTTTAATTTGAAAAGTAATCTTGTTTTAAGGATATTTAGATGGTTTCCTTTAAAGACAGACAAAAATACTGATTAGGAAAATTATTTTTTCCCCCTTGTAAATCTGAATGTTACACAACAGCAGATTTTTTTTAGGATGTTTTTGGACTGAATCCTCATGCTGATTTCTTGGGATGTTGGTGAGGCTGTATGTTTAGTTGATGCAATCGTGTCTGAGCCTGAAGTCGAGAGTTTTTTATTTTTATTTTTTTATTTAAAGCCTAACCTTGTACTTCTTTTTAGAACCTCTTACCTCACTGTCCTCCCACTTCAAACAACTAACACCATCCAGAGCTCAAATGCAGTTTTATACAGTTTCAACTGTGTCTATATGTGTGGAAACCGTGTATGTGGGTTCATCTATGTGGGAGTGGGGTTATGACATGTGTGTAAGGGGCATGGATTTGCACAAACAGCTTGCTTAATTACCATGAAGAGAGATCCGTTAAAGGATCATTAACGAAGCACATGCATCAAACAATAGTTCTAAACATATCACATATCAGAGAAAGAGAAAAAGCTGTAGCATTGTAGTGGCAACCATATTGTTGTGGACATCACTCATTAACAGCTTCTGTGGTGACTATACTTCTTTTTTTCTTGACCTTTCACCAGCTGCCTGTCAGGTCTGATCTGGGGGGAAAAAACATGCATGATTATTGTGGTTCTTAAAAGGAAATGACATTATGGAGAAGTGAAGCTGTGTTTTTGCTATTGTTATTGTAGAACATCTTTAAGTAAATCAACTTGTGATGTATCTAGTAGCCATGACAATAACACTGCCAATCACTGCCATCATCTTACAGGATGCTTATGTGTGCAATTATATCCCTAATGTTGTGTTTTAAAAAATAAAATAAAATAAAATAATTAAAATGTATTCTTTCTAAATGTCATATTTATTTATTTATTTATGTTTATTTATTTTTTTATTTTTTATCAATTTGTTTTCTTTCAGTTAGAACAGGTTTTGTGATTTATGTTGGAATAAAAATACGATCTTTTATTACATATAATTTATTGAATTTATTGTAATAAATGTTAAGTAAACTCCTGCAGTAATAAGTTAACATGTTTTACTAATGTGAATTTAATTACTGCAATAATAATAATAGTAGTAGTAGTAGTAGTAGTAGTAATAATAATAATAATAATAATAATAATTTTGTCAGGTAAAAATTAATTATTGGTAAATTGATTTAAAGATGTTGATTTTACACAATGGATGCATTTTTACTGTAAATGTCAAAATCTACAGAAACAATACATTTAATTGAGGTTATTTATATTTTAATATGTTCAAAAATATTAGAAATTAATTAAAGGCAGGAGGGAGATGGGTTGAAAATGGACAAACTGTATATATGGCACTAATATATGCATACATCGTAAAGCCAGTTGTTTTCTGTTTTTTTTTTTTTTTTTTTTTTTTTGTAAATAAATGCTCCTTACACAGTTGTAGAGCTGTGACTGTTTGTGCTGTAGCTCAGAGCTGCTGTTTGCCAACACGGGAAACATTCTGTTGTTTCCATGGCTGAACTGTCACAGGAGCCTTGTATACAGAGCAGGGTGATGGTCTAGCTCAAGATAAAAGTGCACCCTGTCAACAGTGCCTGTCCTCGCCGTGCAGGCCTGGACATTTTTGTTTCACCTTATCAGATACAGCAGCCCCATGTGTGTGAATGGCACTTATTTGTGCACCACAGAGAGAAACTGGTGGAGCGCTCTAATATGATCAACTCCCATACCTCACACTGGAGCTCATTACACACGCACCCAGGGACACGTGTTTAATATATCAAAAATCTCAATTATACCACCTAATTGATATCCGTATTTGCTTAATTGGTCAATTTCATTCACCCCCCACCCCCTGTGCATAAAAGAAGTGTCTCACATGAGGTACTATAACATACAGTACTTTTTTTTTTTCCATTCTTTTTTTTTTTTTTTTTTTTTTTTCAATTTCAATGAACAATTTCTCCCTTTTGGTTCTGCTATTTTTTCCCAGATTGGAAAAGATAATAAATGCATTCTCATCAAGTTAGGCTCAGACTGACTGTGAAATTAAACCAATCACCAAAGCAATTACAGCAGGGGAGGAGAGGGTCAGATCGATAGCAGCCCATTATGAATAGCCGATAAAGAGAGAGAAAACACCCAGGAATCAGGGAATCCCTGAATGTCTGATTGAGTGATTGCTAAGCAGAGGATTCTACACCGAAACGTTACATGTCATCAACGCCTCAATGCAGACAATGGGCAGGTAATTATTTTTTTAAGCTTCTATTTAAATATGTTTACTTTTTAGCAGCATTCAGCAAATTTTAGAATGCAATATATTGTTTATGTCAGTGATTCTCTTTAAACTCAAGCAACACTTGCTATAAAGCCTATATATAATGTGTTATATATATATATATATATATATATACATACATACTTACTATACTTCTACAGCATGTATTCATCTTTATTAATGTGTCTAATTAATTTTCAATTATTAAAATTTTTCATTTTTGGATGCGTTATCCCTTTATTGCCCTTTAAATTAGCGTAAAGTGTTACCAGTAATTGTAACCACAGTTATGTTATGTCTATTATTTACTGAAATTTAATGCAAATGCAAACTTGCATTTGTAAGAAAAAAAGTCATAATTGAGAAAGTTTTTATCTCACAATTCTGATGTTTTTATTATATGAAATAGTTTCAATTATACAAACCAAAAATATTTTTGAGAAAAATAATTTTTTGGGGGTATTTAGGAAATCGTTGCCATATGGCAAGAAAATGAGATTTTCTATTAAATTATCTTTTTTTTTTTTTTTTTTCAATTGAAATACACATTTCTTTTAGAAATTGATGCATCCAATCTTAATGTCCATCAAAATCTGCCACACGCACATTTAGACACATATACACACTCATTCTCATTGTCATCACATGGAAGAGCCAACTCTGCACTCTTCCTTTTGCCCTTTCTGTGAAACGTTGCTGTTTCCATTTTCAGAAAATAATAAATAATTTTCTTATTAATACATAAATACAACTATACTACAATAAACACTTCAAATTAATAAATAAATGCAATCAAATTATTGATGTTACTGTTTATAAAAAATCCCAATGGGGAAATGCATTACTTCAATTCCACCATGGTACAGTGTTGCCATAAGGAAATTTTGATATTTTCTAATTTTACAGTAATAATATGTTAGATAATGTTGATTTGTGAATATAAATATGTAATTTGCTAACTAAAGATGATGCAAAAAAATCTCCCTTGAGAAGAGATGTTCAGAAACAGAGCCATTTCTGGAGCACTTCAACTGGTGTCCTCCATGTGAGGGTGACAATGGGAAAAATTGTTTTGGAGGAACATTCAAATATAATTTTACTTAAAAAACAGCACATCACCTTAGGACTGTCCCTTTTAATTAGAATATTACAATATATTGTATTTTATTCAGAATAACAAGGAAATCAGTAGAAATTAATTATTGCCATATGGCAACTCCGAACCATAGAGGTGTATAAATATATAAATATCTGTATATATATATATATATATATATATATATATGTGTGTGTGTGTGTGTGTGTGTGTGTGTGTGTGTGTGTGACCCTGGACCACAAAACCAGTCATAAGGGTACATTTTTTGAAATTGAGATTCATACATCATCTGAAATCTGAATAAACAAGCTTTCCATTGATATATGATTTGTTATGCTTAATACTTGGCCCGAGATACAACTATTTGAATATCTGGAATCTGAGGTTGCAAAAAAATTTAAAGTCGTCCAAATGAAGATCTTAGCAATGTGTATTACTTATAAAAAATTAAGTTTTAATATATTTACGGTAGGACATTTACAAAATATCTTCATGGAACATGATCTTTACTTATAAATAGGTATATAAAAAGGTAATTGCAACTTTTCTTCTCGTAATTGCGAATTTAGTTGTGAGATATAAACTCGCAATTGCAAGTTATAAAGTCAGAATTCAGACTTTATTTCTCACAAATGTGAGTTTCTGACTTTATAACTTAAAAAAAAAATATATAAAAAATTTAAATTTTTTAATTTTTTTATTCGGTGGGGGAAACGGGCTTACATACAAGGATGATGTTAACAGGGGACAAAATATAAAAAGGTCAACTCAGTCGTTAAGTATAAAGAATACAGTGCATCCAGTAGTCCAAAGTGCATTACTGGTTACATCTCAGCTACCTTTATTTCTGCAAGAGTAACTTCTTGTAAGGTATGCCATGAAGCACTGTAGAATAACCTGAACATTTTTCTCCTTTTTGCTCTAATCCAGCGAACAATGACCCAGGCCAAGGCCCCTCTACACTGGCTTTCATCTCCTCTGTGTAGATTCACCCACCAGTATTGATTCCTTATTGACCTGAAATGTTCTCCGCTTTTGCCTGCACTCTTTTTCTCAAGAAACCCTTCAGCTGAATGTAAGAAACACAAGTCTAAGGCATTGACTTTCTTTCTTTCTTTCTTTCTTTCTTTCTTTCTTTCTTTTAGTATACATTTGAGTGCAAAATGTGTTCTGGTAATATCAAGAAAGACAATTTGTTGCTTAAAGCCAAGTCCTTTATTATAAAAACATTTGTATATTTGACATGCTGTATTTTACTTTTGATCTGTTGCCCATTTGTTAGGCTAGTTATCATATTAAATTCAAACTACCTCTTTGATAATCTTTGATGCTGATGTAAACTGTTTCAGATTGATCGAGATAAAGATTTGCATTGTCTGTATATCCTCTTGAACGATTCGATGTATCTGACAGTGATACATTTGAATTACTTTTGACTATAGGTCAAGGTCAGCGACTGACTGCCCATTACTTTCCACTTAGTATATGTATTTGTAAGATATGCAAGACAAGGTCACAGTGATGGAAAACAACTGTCTTACTGATTGGTATCACATGCAAATAGAGTGCAATAGAAATGAGATAATTATTCATTCCTTTTCAACTAATTAGATCCAAGTCACACTGGACCAGCAGATCCAGAGAGCTTCTATCTGCCTGCCCTCTGGAGCTAAAAGAAAGAAAGAACTAAAAAGAAATCAACTCGAGGGGGAAATTCTCTCAGGGTCTTTCAGGTCTCCGATTGTTTGTACTTTTATTTGTTTATTCGTTTGTTGACTTATCTATTCATTTCATTATTATTGTTTTCCTTTTTCTATTTTTCTCTTATTTCCCAGTTGAGGTTTAAGTTTTAAATGGTTTCAACTCTTCTTTTGATCTCATTTAGAAAAAGAATAAACAAGGAAATAAAAGCCCTTGAAGTTCTTTTAACAAAAACGCATTCCCTTTTTACGCATGCCATCGTATCCGCGCAGTTCGGCTGTATCTACATTTGTATGTTAAGAGAGCCAGTTAACTACACGTGCGTTTCGCAGACGCATTTGGTCTTTTGTATTTGTTTGTAAAACTAACACGTAACACACGTTCAGCTCCACTTTTCTACCTCCTCGTTTAGATACAGTCCTTGAAATAGAATATGTCATTTCCTTTTTTTTCTGCTTTGATGAAGACGTACTGTGTAAATAGGGTTTGACTGTCTTGGTAATCATTTCCATTGAGTGCAGGGTGCTCTGGATAAATAGGTCCTAATTTGTGAGAGGTGTGCAGGCTGAGCTGACAGAGGCTGCCAGCGCATATTACCAGCCCTATTCTCAGCAGAAGGGAGGAGAAACGTCTGTCTGATCTCTGGCGTTCGCTTCACAGAGCACTGGAACGGCGACCTCCCTGTTAAAGTTACATCCTTTTTCTAAAATCCACATTCACCAGGCAAATCGTCATTGACCTGGGTCTAACTGGGCTTTATGATTTTAGTCAGAGTTCCAGATTCAGGTTTGTGAAATGGAGAACCAAAATCTGTGGAATCAAATTGGCCTAATTGAGGAATGAAGTAACTAGGGAACTCACCTAAACCAGGTAAAGATGTTGATTTTCTATGGCTTAGAGTTTAGTCATGTTTTCTAACAGCATTTAATGTAAATGCTGACATTATGAAAATTATTAACTGCTAAAATCAATGTAGCACAAAGGAAAACACATCCAGGCCACAGCGTTGTCAAATATGCTGATATTTGATCGTCGGCACTACTGCTGGATGGTAAAGGGCCCTGATGCACAACCCTGAACAATAGAAGTGATTGTGATTACAGAGCAATGATAAGATCAGTTAAAGCAGCGATAACACAGATTTCTCTTCGTCGTTTTTATGACATTTTCATTTAGTCTCTTAATCCACGTCCTATGGGCAGTAATTAAAGCACGTGCTCGGTGAGCTCTTTCCTGGAGTGAGGGAGTATTACATTCTGACCTTTCCAGATAAGGATCCACACACAGGATTTCTAGTGTCGTTCTTCAAGTGGTGCTTCTGAAGATGCCAAAATTGATTTATTCCCATTACCGGGGCGCTAGTTTTGGTGTGCGCAGTGTTTAGAAAGACGCTATTCCCTGGTAATTTACCCCACTCCAGGTTTTATAGGTCACACACAGCATTTGTTTTTGCATTTGTATTTTGCCTTTTGTTATCCGTATGTCAAAGTACTGATAATCATTTGTAGAGAGTAGGGATGAATAATAGAATACCGTTCAAAAGGCTGCTCATCAAGGCTGCGTTTTTTTGATCAGAAATACAGAAGAAAAACAGTAAAATTGCAAAATGTAATTACAATATAAAAATAATGATTTATATTTTAATATATTATAAAATAGAATTTATTCTTGTGATGCAAAGCTGAATTTTCATCAGCCATTATTTTTAAGTCTTAAGTGCCACATAATTAGATTTGTCAATGTTGACAATAGTTTTGCTGCCAAATATTTTTTGGAACCTGTGAGACATTTTTTTCAGGATTATTTGATGAATAAAAAGTAAAAAAAAATAAAAATAAATAAAAAATAAATAAATAAATGTATTCAAAATATAAATCTTTTCTAACAATATACATCTTTGCCATAACATATTTTTTTATCCATTTAACACATCCTTGCTGAATTAAAATATTAAATAAACAAACAAATAAACAAATAAATAAATAAAACAAAAATGCTGGCCCTAAAATTTTAAACAGTAGTGTATATTGTTGGAAATGATTTCTATTTAAAAAAAAAAAAAAAAAAAAAAATATATATATATATATATATATATATATATATATATTACTCAGAAATCATTCTATTATGCTGATTTATTATCATATATATATAGCACTGATAATAAATCAGCATAATAGTATGATTTCTGAGTAATCCAGCATTGATCACAGGAATACATTGGAATTTAATGTATATTAAAATAGAAAAAAAATATATTTTACATCATAATAATATTTTACAATATTCTTTGTTCAATTAAAAAAATTCTTACTGATCCCAAACTTTTCAACGGCAGTGTATATATACTTTTGAAATGTAGCATATATCAGTACTATTAATTACTTATTACACTCTTTATTAGGCTAGTTTGCAAAAATAATATGTCATCAAAATAACTACTTCATAAAAGCAAATAGTTAGTGATTTGTAAACTTTTTGCCCATTCTGTGGAGATGTGCATCTTCACGCCAGTACATCAAGTCAAGTCAAGTCAAGTTTATTTGTATAGCGCTTTTCACGAAACAAATCGTTTCAAAGCAGCTTAACAGCAAATTAAAAGTTTGTACAATAATTAAAGTTTGCACAATAATTAAAGTTTGTACAATAACGTTTGTTAAATTAGAATTTGTACAATAATTAAAGTTTGTACAAATTGTATAATGTTAACATTAATGATTATATGTTGCAATCAAATCACTGTAGTAAAAATCGGTAGTGATGCACATGTACATAATATGTGCTTCTCCAGCTGGAAAGAGTTATAAAGACTGAGAAATCCACTATAGTCGAGGCAAGTTCATCAGGGAGTTGTTTTATTTCTACAAACTCCATCATCTCTATAATGCTTCACTAATTTGTTTTGACTTTCTTGAATAGCTCTGAGTGGGAGAGCGACTTTAACACGACCCTGCTCCAAAGCCAAGTTCAGTTTCTCCTGCGTGATTTGCTCACACAAATGAAATGTGTGGTTTGGGTGACAACAGAACCCCTCACGTTTCGACAGAGCGTCGTGCGGAATTCCAAGGGCTTCGATGCTGCCCGGCCAACGTTTGCGAACCAGTTCCATTCAGATGGAATTCATTTCAACAAACCAGCCCTCATCACACGCGCCAAGAGTGACAAAGAGCTTTTGAGCAACAGGGGAATTAATAGAAGGTGGTAAAAGGCAAAGGAAAAAAGGAAAGGAAAATAGATTTTGATTGACAAACACAGGATGCAATTAGCAGAGTGTCTGAGCGAGCGAGTGAGAGGGGGAAAGTGAGAGCACTGATGTGGATCCGTGCTCCGGTGGTGGAGGGCTGCAGCGGAGGGGAATGCTGACTGGAGACTCTTATGTCTTGTGCCATATGGTCTCCTCATAGCTCTGCTCCGTACCCGAGCCCACAGCTATGCGCAAGCCGCACCGTTTCAAGTGGAGGTTACACACAAAAACACACACCATCTGACTGATGTTTTTGCATCCTGATATATCAAAACAATTCATGCATCTGAGGTATCGCCCGGTTTCCCCCGAGGGACCATCTACCAAGCAGTTGTTAAAGAAATTTACGAAAAACTCAATTAAAAACTATAGCGATGAACAACGCTCGTGGTTAAATTGAAAGCGAGCTCATTTATCTCAAGTTCTATGTGTTATTAATGACATGGGAGCTTTTGTTTACACTTCAGAGCTCAGTGTAAATAAATGAAATTTTCCGTCTGTGGTTGGTTTTGAGGTTGACAGGGTCAGATGGTCAGGGTCAGGCCTGCAGCAGGGCTTTTTTCTCTCATACCTTTGAATCTGTGTAATTGCGGAGCTGACCTGCCGACAGGAAGTCCGTTCTCCCTCCCCTTTTGTAGAGCAGCACTGCAGGCTTGTGTGCCAGTGATGGATAGTTAGTTAGTCCAGAGCCAGGGGCCGACACTGGGCAAGGTGGGATCCCGTCAAGGGCCTACGCCTCTATGCCAGCTCTCAAGCCCTTAGACCCATGTTCTCATTAACACACAGTCAGAGTTTGGCCTACATCCTACTGCAGCCTGCACTGTAGCTTTCCCTGGACATTAGAGACGTTTAGCTATGAAATGAGCTCACTTCTTTAGAGGCCTGTATGTTTTTAATCAATGATATTCTTGCACGGCAAAGTCATCTGAAGATCTTTTTGATTTTGGTAGTTAGAAAAGTGGTTATTAAATTAGATCTCATAATTTTTTTGTAACATATTTTATAATTTTTACAAAGATACTGTACATATTTATAGTATCTGTAATGCACATTGTGGTCATGTGGAATAGTGAAATAAAAGGCATAAATCACCCAAAAATGAAAATTCACTTTCATGTCGTTTCAAAGCCGTAAGACCTTTGTTCATCTTCTGAGCACAATTTTTTGATGAAATCCAGGAGCTTTCTGACTCTGCATAGTCAGCAATGCAACTGACACATTCAAGGCCAAGAAAGGTAGTAAGAACATCATTAAAACAGTCCTTGTGACATCAGTGGTTCAACCGTAATTTTATTAAGCTACGAGAATACTTTTTGTGCACAAATAAAACATAAATAGCAACTTTATTCAACAATTTCTTACGTCTTTACTGGGCCTTAAACATGGTAGTTCCATTGCTTTCTATGCAGGGTCAGAAATTCTAGGATTTCATAGAAAATATCATTTGTGTTTTGAAGATTAACAAAGGTCTTACAGGTTTGGAACAACATAGGGATGACTAATTAATGACAGAATTTTCATTTTTAATATTAATAATATGAGCTCTATTATTATTATTATTATTATTATTATTATTATACTTTTTTATGCTTTTGTATTTTTTGCAAGCCTGTTACCAACCAGAGCATGTGAGCGGAGCGGAGCGTGAGCGGAGTGGGGAGCGGAGCGGTAATATTTCCTTAAGAGCGCAGAGCGCCTTTCTGAAGATTCCGCTCCGCTCGCTCAATACGCTCAGCGCCGCTCGCTCAACCCAGAATACCCTTTGGTGATTTACTTGTTCGCGATCGATAAGCTGTAGAGATCGAGAACAGTAGAGCAGTTATGGAGTTCAGATATTGTTTCAACGAACTTGCAAGCCTTATACATAAATGTAAAGTACTACGCAAACATGGTGTAGGCTAAGGTTATATTCGGTCGTACGGAGCCCCGATCATCACGGCATGCAGACAAAATCACGGCCACGAATTTAGAGCAGTTCTCTTTTTTTAATGCGAATTAAATTCATTTTTTCGTTTAGTCTAAATTATGGCCACGAATTAAGCATTCGTTCTCTTGTTTAGGCTTAGCTGCCAGCCTGCCACAAATTCATTCGTTCGTTAATTCGTTCCTTCCCTAGATTTGGCTTAAATTTTGGAACGAATTATTAGGATATATTTCGTAATTAGGCCTACTTATTAAAATAATTATTGCTTAAAATTAATAAATAATAGGTAGACCTAGGCTACAGAATGTAGGCTAGATAGGCTATATGCATCAGTAATTTATAATCTAATATAACGCACGCAGATTTGTTCTTTACAAAAAAAACTGCAAAAGGCCAAAGGGAGATAAATATTTTTTTCCCTCTCCATTGTCCCCAGTTCCCCGTGTCCGTGTGTTTACTTTAACAGGCTTTATAATAGAGGTGAATTTTGTAAAGATCTGCGCACAGTTCATCTCATGTGTGTCCGTTTGTGTTTTAAATGTTCTATTACACAACAACGGCAGCTATTCACGGAAATAAAGTTAACGAAAATCAAATACAAGTTTTTGCATTTTAGGTAGGTTTGCTAAGGTTATTCGTGTATTTAATAGCCTACATTTTAATTAATACAATTAAGAAGAATGTAAGAATTTTGCTCTGAAACATGCATGCTTAATTTTAGACAATTATCCAAGAATTTCGGTACAAACAGTAAACAATAGGCCTACTAGAGAAATTTTATGTCAGAGCGGGATCTGAGCAGGATTTGGTTTACCGGTGAGCGTGAGCGGAACATTAGCGGAGTGTTTTGCTTTGGCCATGAGCGACTGAGCGGAGTGCACGCCCCCAGAGCGGAGTGCTGAGCGGAGCGTTTTTGCTTCATTAAAAAAAAATATATATATATTATTATTATTTATTTATTTGTTTGTTGCAGCACGGAGAGCCGCTTTTGGGACGCTTCAACGAGCCCCAACGCTTCAAGGATTGACTACAGTCATCGCGATCTCCTCCGGTGGCTGCGTCAGAGCCTAGAGTAGCCGCGATCAGATCCGATGGCCGCATTAGAGCCGTAACGTTAACCGCAGACGTGTGCAGCTTGTGGTAAGAGATTTATTCTTTATACAGTGTAGATGTAAACTTATATCGCAAGTGTTTTTTTAAAAAAATACATATACTTGCACTAGACTAGGCTACACTAATCAGTGATGTTATTTAATAATGTTAATGTTCCTTGCTCGTTTTCTGTAGCTGCTTTTTAAATAACTAAGAAAAGGTAAGCATTATAATTAGTAACTTACAATGTCTTTATTCGATTGTTGTCATATTAAATACAAATTAAGTCATATTAAAAACATTAGCCTTTTTAGCCTTATGCTGGAGCTGGTTTCAGGCAATGAAAGTATGTAAATTATTTAATAAATTAGCACGATAATATTATGTATTGGCAATCTGGCAGGCTGACGATAGGACCCAACACTACTGTAGCATCAACTATACCTTCATATGTCCTTAACTATAACCAAGTCAGAGCTTGATGCTTTAGCAAGGGTTGTAACAGTACTGAAACAATGTCTAAACTGTTAGCCAATCACAACGCAGTGGGAAAGCTAACTAATCACAACACTCACTTCTTTTTCGGAAGGCGGGCATTCCTCAAACCTGGAACTAATCGAGCCATTTGTGCCAGGCTGGGGAGAAAGCTGTTGTAATAATGTAAATTATGTGAAAAACAATGCATTTTTTCGAATCACCAAGCATGAGAATGGTACACCCCCAAAACAAAATCAAGACTTTGTAAAAGAGCACAATATTACCCCTTTAAATTATTTCTATGTATACATAATAATAATAATAATAATAATAATAATAATAATAGTACTGTTTTATTTTGACAATTCTGTAGTTTTTTTTTTTGGTGATACAATTTAGTAATGTTGAATCTTTTCTTATAGGATCATTAGATAAGAAGGCCCACACAGATCAATATATTTAGCTTGCTTGTTTATTTCAATTACAGTTAATTGAACAGAAAATTGTTTAATTGTTGAATATAGTTGAGAAGGTCATAAATCCCAAATCCACAATCATGAAGAGGCTAACATTTGTTGTGCCTTAAAAATGTGTTTAGCTGTCTTTTTATTAAATGTATCTAAAAAGCACTGACAACAAAGTATAATGTTTTTGTAAAATGTATCAGAAATGTCTGCAAAATGAAAGTGTCTGTTTTCATATGATCCAGTAGCTACATAGCTCACATAGCCACATGACAGGCTAAACATGGATGTCCATCTCTACAGGAATGCTCGTTGGGATGTGCCCGTGCGCCTTTGACGCTTGTTTAGGTGTATATAAGTTATTAAAAGAATCATTTGGCACACTCTTTCTCACTCTCTTCCTCAGTTCTCACACTCATAGTTACATGCAGTGCAGCCGTTGAAGCAGAAAATATTGCTGTCTAGATATTTGTCCTGGGGCTGATAGAGAGGGCATTGTCTTGGGACTCACTCAGGCCTCCGAGCTCATAGTTGTGCATGGCAGCTGCAAAAGTGTGCTTTGTTATGTGTCTAAGGATTGGGGTTCAAGACCTTGCTTTTTCTTGAAATACTAGGCAGATCAGAGACGCACATGTTCCTAGGGGAGCAGGGGTCGACGCTTCTCTGTCCAATTTTTCTCCATTATTTATTTATTTTGATTCCCATGCTTTGTATCTCTTGTTCCCGCAGCTTGATTTTCCAGGCCAGACCCTGAGACTGCCCTGCAGAATACGAGGCCCCAGGGGCTTTCCTCTTTCCTATTGTTCTCATTATCCAAAACACAGTATTTAACCTACAAACATTTAAAGTAAAACTGGGAACAGCTGTCACATTAGAGGGAGACAGCGCTGGCAGTAATAACCAAAATACTGTAATTGAAGCCGTGATGTAATGCGAGCGCGGACAGAATAAACAATAGACTTACTTTTGTTTGTTGTCCTAGGCTGTTAAACAGTAGTGAGTTTTCCCTCAAGATAACTAGCGCAGTTATTAAGTTCAACAGCGCGCTGAGGGATGTGCTACAGGAAGTGAGGCTCGTGTCTGTTTGTTAGCATCGTTGCTGGCGCTGTGTGGGCACCGCCAGCATAGACGGCTCTTTTTCTCTCACGCTGCCACTCTATCCCTCTCTCCCTGTCTTTCTTTCTCTGCAGGCCTCTAAACTGTAGCAGAGGGTTAGTGTCATATTGCGTTGCAGTGTTTAGCGGAGGAGCATGTTAGCATGAGGGGTGGCATCTGGCAGCAGATGGGCCCTGAAAAAGCCACAGTTCTGTCTATGTATGTATGTATTTAGAGTAATTGAACATTAAAAAATAATGTAGTAATAATAATGAAAATACTTTTTTAAACCCAGAAGTTCTTTTTGCCTTTTTACCGACTGAGTCTCTGCTTTCTAATCGCACAATTATGCCATAAATACTTGTTTTTAGAAAAAAATATAAAGAAGACTTAAGTAACATGGTAACTAAAAACAATGCACAAATATTTAACAATACATTTATAATTTAATTGCTTTTTCTTGTGTTATCTAAAGGTCTGTTTTACTAAAGAGGAATGGACACTGGATGACTAAATGTAATGTCAAGTGATGTCATTCACAAGCTGTTTTATTGACGTCTTTCCATCAGAAACACTGATTCAGAGATTATACGAGTTTGAACTGAGCAGCTACGTTACAGGATTAGTTCTCTTCCAAAATACAATTTCCTGATAATTTACTCACCCCCATGTCATTCAAGATGTTCATGTCTTTCTTTCTTCAGTCAAAAAGAAGTAAAGGTTTTTGAGGAAAACATTCCAGGATTTTTTCAATATAGTGGACTTCAGTGGGGATCGGTGGGTTGAAGGTCCAAGTTGTGGTTTCATTGCAGCTTTAAAGGGATCTACACAAAACAGTCGGCCATTTAAAAAAAAAAAAAAAAAAAAAAAAAAAAACTACACATTAATTTACTTTTTAACCACAAACGCTTTTCTTGCACTAGCTCTGCAAAGCGCATCTATGACTTTACGTATTACGTAATCATGTTGGAAAGATCACGGATGGTTAGTTCTTCATCTGTATACTCCAGTTCAAAAAGGTAGGGTAAGTTTTTTTTTTTGCACATTTGCTTTGTAAACACAGGGTCGGTACTTCTGCCTACGTCATGCGTGACCTTTCCAACGTGACTAAAGCGTAAAGTCTTGGACACAGAGCCTTTGTGGTTAAAAAGTATATAAATGTGTCTTTTTTTTTTAGACAATGACCAATCGTTGTGCTAAATAAGACCCTTATTCCTTGGCTTGGATTGTGAGCCTATTAAAGCTGCATTTGGACCTTTAACTCACTGATTCCCATTGACGTTCACTATTGTTTCCTCAAAAAACGTAATTTCGTTTCGACTGAAGAAAGAAAGACAAGAACATCTTGGATCACATTGGGGTGAGCTGCAAGTGAACTAATCCTTTAAAGAGTGTCAAAACAGCGTTATTTAACCGATTTTTATTTTTATTTTATTTTATTGTATTTTTTTTTATTACAATTTGAAAGCTGAGAGTGTTTTCTCCTTACAATCGCACTTCTCCATGAGCTACTCATAGTGCCTTCAGATGAGTGTGTGAATGCGTGTACATGTAATATATAAATATATATATTATTATATATTTATACCTTAATAAATCTCATAGGATTTATGTTGATCTGAAGCTACAGTGAGTGAGCCACTGAGCTCAGCTTAGCATCCATTGACTTCACCAACACTTGCTGTCCATTTGCACTGGCAGCCTGAAGAAATATGGCCTCTTAATTGGTGAATCATGACGCGTTGTAGTAGCTGTGATTGCCACCAAAGTGAAACAGTGAGATTATTAGCCATCCCGCAATGAAATTTATTATGATCTACAGGGCTCTGTGTCTGAAGAGACCATTCCACCTCAGCGGGGAAGCAACAACACCGCTCTTATTAGTCATACTTCACTAGCTGTCAACAGCCACAAAGGCGACTCATGATTAAAAATGAACATGCCGCTTGTTCAGGACGGTCTCGTGTTTGGTGTCACAAGCAAAATGTTGGGTTATTTGTGCGCTTTATTGATGAAGCAGTTTTGAGGAAAGATGCACATTTGAAATGTCTGTTAATTTTCATATTGCGGAGAGAGAAAAGACAGGCAGAGATGATAACAGCAAATAAATCAGCGAGTGAACCGAATTCTCCATATCATAATTCTGTGGAAAATACAGCGAATGAAACCCCCATTACAGAGGAAATTGAAACCCTTTGTTCTTAAGCATTCACTTCTTCGGATATTTCCCTGGATGGAGTCGGAGATTTGCTGGGCCGGAGTTACCCAGATGAGACAAACAGGAATTAAAACGCCATATGCTTGGAAACGCTACCTCGGCGCTGCTCAAATGCCTCTGCAATTTCTATCAGTTTAAAGAGGGAAATCTTCAGAGCATCTCAAACATTTATTTATATATTTTCATCCTGCTCATTTGTTTATTTGTTCCATCTCACTCACTGTCATCCTCATCGGTTTTGCCAAGACGGCGCTGGCTCGTTTCAGTAGCGTGATGCCGTTTGGTTATTCGACGAGTTGTAAAAATGCACAAAAAATGCCTGTTTTGACCAAAATTCATCTCCATCAAGGGTCCTGAGAGAGTCAGCCCCTGACAATGAGTTCATACCGACGGGGTTAGATGGCTAGGAGCCTGGGAGCCCCTTCTTTGATTTGTAAAGCCGATGAGATGTTTCTTATTTGGAAGCCCGGCTCAATCTCAATCTAGCGGTGCATTAGAGGTGCTGTTCCCCTACGCCCCACCTAGCTCAGTTAATTGTGTGTTTTCAACCCGCTGTCGGAGGCTAATTTAACTATAGATTGAAATGAAACAGCCCTGGCCTCACATTTTCTGGCAATCAAGACTCCAATTTGACTGTGTTTTCTCAGCAGACATTAATGATTCCAAAGCTAATACTCATTGTTTGAGGTGACATAGCAGCCCTGGCATTTACTTAACCTTTTGTCTTATGTACAAGTCTGAGTCAATGCAGAATCTACTCTTAATTAATATCTTTTCTTCTCTCTGCCAACATTCATTTCTTGAATATTCAGGGACAGTCAAAGTAGACAAAGGCGGATAATTCAAAGATAAAGAACGCCAGGAACATTTTATTTAATCCCCCCAAAAGGATAAACTTGTTTCTTTTTTATGTATATCATATATATATTAGATTTGTCAGGCATAATTAACATTCAGCGCAGCTTCTTTGGTACGATTAAATAACACTAACAAAGAGCAGCTCTGGTCACCTTGAACCTTAAACTGCTTGTTTGAACTGGGTCAACAAACCAAAATGTGATTTTCTGTAATTAAATGCACTGTTATTCATTATTATTCATCATTGTTGTTATTGTAAACTGAAATAAGTTTAAGTACTAACATTACTACTAAAACTGGAAGAAAAAAGCTATAAAGAAATATATAAAATAATAAAATAATAATAAAATTTGAAAAAGCACGTAATAGAATTACTAAAACTAAAACATAAAAACAAAAGCTATATTAATATTAGGTAATACTAAAATAATACTTAGCATTGTTACAAGAAAGTAATAAAGAAAAAATATATATATACAATTCTATATATGTGAACCAGTTTTAAGTAGCATGGGTATATTTGTAGCCAAAATACATTGTATGGGTCAAAATGATGGGACTTCTCTTTTATGCCAAAAATCATTAAGTGAAGATCATGTTCCATGAAGATATTTTGTAAATTTTGTACCAAAACTAGCAATTGTAGCTTTTGATTAGTAATATGCATTGCTAAGAACTTAATTTGGACAACTTTAAAGGCGATTTTCACAATATTTAGTTTTTTGAACAGTTTTTTAAATTTAACAATATTTAGTTTTTAGTGATTTTCAAGATGTATCTCGGACAAATATTGCCCTATCTTAACAAACCATATATCAATGGAAAGCGTATTTATTCAGCGTTCAAAAAAATACCTTATGACTGGTTTTGTAGTCCAGGGTCACATATGCAAATGCAGTTTTATGAATAGTTGAACCATGTAGTGTCAGTGAAATTGCTGTAATCTCTAAAGGACTGCTTTTTGAACCACATTCATAATGATTTTATTTACATGCTACTGAAGATAAACCAATGGAAGCTGTGCATATGAAGTCTGCCAATGATGTAATAGCATAGTGTAAACAAAGACAAAAACACAGACAGCGTAGCAGCAGTCTCTGAAGACATAAAGTGCTTTCATTCTTGTTTCCTTTTGCAAAGGCCTTGTTTATACAAACCTTTTTTACGTTTTTACATTTGAACCATTTTTATGACAATAAAACGAAAATTTCATATGTTCACCTCTCTCTCCTTCTGTATTCTGCTATTCACCTTCTTTTTTCCAGATAGGCCCCTCTGTGTACATTATCCAACATACACACGGCGTGCAAGTTGCACGGGTGTTTGAAAAGTGTGACAGAAATCATTTATTATTCTGCGATATTCAGAACAAATAAGGTTATGAGGCAGCAAAGCAAGCACAGGGCCTTGAGCTCAGAGGCTATTTGATTTGTCACAGGCCTGTTTTATGTCTTTCTCTCTCTTTTTCTTTCCCTCGCTCACTCTCTCTCTCTCTCTCTCTCTCTCTGTCTTTTGCTATTCCTCTCTATGAAGGTTCCCAGCTGAACTTGGCTGAGGTCAGTGTCCGGTCAAATGGAGTCGGGCCTGTGCGTCTGTGGGGGTGCAGATGAAGTGGTCAGCGGTGTGACAGTTAGCGGGGATTCTGACAGCCCCAGCTCCAGTGTGGATTAGAGGTGAGGAGAGCAGACAGAGAGAGAGCGAGGTGGTGTGTGTGTGTGTGTGTGTGTAGGGCTCTGAAGCATGGAACTAACATGGACTAACAGAGGGACTAGCCTTGTAATAAAGGGAAGTCTGACTCATTTATGTGAATCAGTGGTTTCTTCCTGCTTGTTTTAATTAACCCATTCAAAAAATAATAATAATAAAAAATATATATTATTTTACATCTGTACATCACCACATGATCCCTGACATCCTGGTGAGGCATTTTACATGCCCAAATGTCCTAAAAAATGGTAGGTCCATATTGGTGTTAATTGTTTTATGTAGTTTTTAATGAAAGAACTGTATCAAATCAATTTATTTAATTTCATTTCATTTTCATTTTTTAAAATATGGAACCTTTTTAGAATAAATGCTGTCATTAAAGTGTCAAAAAGTCATTAAATGAATAGTTTACTCATTAAAGGACTATTTACTCACCTTCAGGCCATCCAAGATGTAGATGAGTTTCTTGATCATAACAGATTTGGAGAAATTTAGCATTCCATCATTTCCTCATCAATTGATCCTATGCAGTGAATGGGTGCCGTCAGAATGAGAGTCCACACAGCTGTTAAAAACATCACAATAATCCACATGAGTAATCCACATGACTCCAGTCAATTTATGCCTTGTGAATTTAAAAAAAACTGCATGTTTTTACATTTTTAACACAAAGCAGTTTTAAACAAATATGCTGGTGGATTTTGATGTGAGAGAATGTTTCAATTTTGGGTTTATTTCTTTAGCATAAATTACTGTTCAAAAATGTTGGGGTCAGTAAGATTTTCTTATGCTTGCCAAGGCCGCATTTACTGAAAAATAAAAATTAAAAATTAAATTAAATAAACCAACAGTAAAAACAGTAATACTAATAAATATTATTAATATTTTTTTAATGCAGTGCAAAAGATTAATTGTGATTAATTGCATCCAGAATAAAAGTTTTTGTTTACACAATAGATGTGAATTTACAGCATCATTACTCCAGTCTTCAGTGCCACATGATAATTTAGAAATCATTCAGTAAGATGATTTCATGCTCAAGAAACATTTCTTTTTATTATGAATGTTTAAACTGTTGTGCTGCTTAATATTTGATCAAAAACCGTGATTGTTTTGATGCATAGAAAGTTTACAAGAACGACATTTAACTGAAATTTAATTTTAGTTACAATGAATGGGTTAGGGTTAGGTTAGGGTTAGGATTAGGGTTTTCACTTTTGGTCTATGTTTTCACTTTTGGTCTATTTAATGTGTCTTGAATATAAAAATAAAAACAATTTGGGAAAGAATTGTTTTATAAACCAGTTCAACCGATTCATTTAAAATAATAAATTAGACATCACTATAGCCTGGCTTCATGAATATGCTCAGTTTTGCTCTGTGTGGTGTGGCAGAGCCTAAATCAGAGCATTGATACATGCTCCAGTGTGTGTAATCTCACATAAGGCCATCAGAGATTAAAATGGCGGGATAATTACGGCGGCACGGGAGATTCCCGCTGTGTTTGCATACACGCGTGGGATTTGTAAGCTGTGCATTAGCCGCACGGTGCGGGACACCACTGAGAAGGTAATTTAAGGAGAAAATTCCACCGGATTCTCTCTCCCGATATCATTACCAGTCGTATATGCTCTATCACGTCCGTGCGTAGCTAACCCCACGCTGTAGATGAACACCATAGCAATTAATTGTTCTGGGCTTGGTTTTATAGCTTGTTCGTTGACCGAAGCTCAGGGAATGGTTTGTTCTAGCCATTGGTATCTAAATTAAATTGTCTTTATCTCCTGCTAGTGAAAAAGGGAAAAGGGGGGAAAAAATTAATTTGTTAGATCAAAAAAATATTTAATTTTTCAACACATCAAACAAACTTTTATTCAGTCAGGGTGCACTGCAGCGGCCCTTTTTTCTTAATTAAGAAAGCATTCTATTATTAAACCAGATGAAAAGAAACATCAATTCAAACAGTACAGTCATGTTCGACTACTACTAATCTTTTGGTAATTATTTTTTAATTGAATCTTTTGAACACAAAAGCCCTGAGCAGATGCTTGTATTACTTGAATCCCTCATCACACCCAGTGCTATATGTGCAAAGATGATGCTCTTCCGTGTGAGAGCAAAGGGAAAGGAGTTGAAGAAAAAGAAAAGGAGAATTAAAAACTAGAGGATGGAGAACGGGGGGGAGAGACGAGACCCGTGGCACCCTGAAGAGTTGGAAACTTCTGCATAAACGAAAAGCTCAGCAGCGAAACTTCTTTAGATGATCACAGACACGCACAATGGTGTGCGCACAGGGCCGCGGTGCTGTTTTGCTGATACGTGCCGTATTTTTAAAAATGAAGAGGTCGAGGTGGTTTGAATTCAAGCGCGGATCTGTGATTTTTACCTCGTGTATCCCTTAGAAAAAAAAGACCTGGACGAGCGTTGCCTTCAAACTTTGAGTTTAACGGAGTGCTGATTCGTCAAAGTTTGTGTGATGAATCTTGCGGGAAACATGCTTTAAAAAAGTATTAGCCCAACCTGATGTGAAGTTGGAAAGGCTTTGGGAGGAAGCGGGGGAAAAAAGATGTTAAAGAATGGAAAAGCTTGATTTTTTGACAGCTGATATGCTCCCTGTGTGGAAATTTGTGAAGCGCACTCTAAGACTCTTCAAAGTACTTAAGGCGGTTGGTGAAGATGCAAAGAGGGGCTTATGAAACGGGACTGTATGTGTCTGGACAGTTCTAAAGAGACATCCTTAAGAGTATGCAGGAACGCGAGCGGCAATCAGACCCAGCCCAGTGCCAGATAAACCTGGGAAAATCACATTAAACACGCATTATGCATGTGGCTACAGGAAGGCAAGCCACAAAATGGCTTCTACGCCGGCTCAGACGCTCGCTGCATCAAAAGCTGTCAGCATCATTTCTGACAAACATGATTTACAGTACCCCCCACACACACACATAAACACATCGCAGAAATGTCTCTCGCATCCACGCTGTATTCACCGAATGGTAACAATGACCGCTACTCTCTTTAGAAGCTCGAATGTCGTTTGTAGGCAGATTAGAGGTCAGTTTGAAACCAGAGACAGATGTGTCCCTGTGTCCTCTAATCAGGCCTTTCAAGAGCAAGAATGCATGGTTTTCTTCTTATTGGCTGCCTTAGGTGGCTTCTTTCAGTTTTCAAAGCGAAGGACTTCTTTAAAAGCCGATGTTAGTTAAAGAGACCTTCCTATATGTAAGCAGGAACACAGAAAAATAGAAATAGAGAAAGGAAGCGAGAGCGAGGGATTTCTCAGCAGAAAGACGATGATAAATAAACAATTACATGAATAACCTTCTGAAAAGTCACCTGTCCTCCATAAGGAGGCTGTCGACAGCTTGTCAAGGGAAATTAAAGGTTTGTCACCATCATCCATGCACAGAGCCAACAGAATGGAGCTCTTAGAAAATGGAAGTGCTTTTGAGAATATAAAAGTGTTTTTATTCAGGATGTGTATGGATGCAGGCGGTGATTTGCAGTCTCTCAAAGAACTGCAGCAATAGTACAAGTGCAAACCCTCAAAACCATTACTCTATACCCAAATGTGATTTTAATCAGTGGCGTGTGCTGGACTTCTAAAATGGGGAGGAACAGGCCCTCTCTGCATTTGAGGTTTTTTTTTTTTTCTATTGTTCATGTTCATAAATTTCAGTTACATTTTTTTTGTATTCCATCCAAGAAACTATACAACAAACAATAATGCTTTTCTATTGTTATTGTGTGGTTGGTATTACAACATTTTATGTGTTACTACTCTTTGTTGTTTGTCTATTATTAGTAATGTAATTGACTCTTTGCAAAAACCCACCCCCTTTGTTACTGTTGGTGTGTCCGACAAGCCATAGCGCTCTCACATCACACATAATGTTCTCATGCAGTGAAAAATACATTGCGGAGCAAAGAGGAAACTGACTATGCGCATACAGACATGACAGATAAGGTTATTTTTTGGTATAAAACAAAGTCTCAGTTTCGAATTTTTTCGTTTTGTAAGAAATTCAAACAATGAATACTGTTTTGTGGCTCTTTAATGTGTGGCAACAGATCACTGTAGCGCCTCAGTTCAAACGGCATGTGAACCGATAATCTCTTCCGGTAACACTTTATTTTGATAGTCCACTTTAGATATTCTACTAACAGTAACTAACTTTGCAACAAAATGTCAACTAGCAGTTAGTAGAGTATTAGTAGACTGTCTGCTTAATATCTTCTAACACTTTCTTTGTCAACTTATTCAACTAACCCTAAACCTACCCTAAACTAACCCTAAAGTCTACTCTGAGAGTTAGTGGATATGTAGTTGCAAATAATGAGATTTAGTTGATATGTAGTTGACAGATAGTTGACATGTAGCTACAAAGTTACTTACAGTTAGTAGAATGTCTAAAGTGGACTATCAAAATAAAGTGTAACCTCTCTTCCTCTTTACTTGTTACAGCACAAAATAAACATTAATGAACACCAGAAGGTATCTTTTTTCAACCGCAGAAAGATATCAGTACATAGAGTACCATTTTTCAAGTTCAAGTTCACAGTTGTTAAAAGCATAGTTCATCCAAAAATGAAAATTTGATGTTTGTCTGCTTACCCCCAGGGCATCCAAGAGGTGACTTTGTTTCTTCAGCAGAACACAAACAAAGATTTTTAACTGAAACCGTTGCAGTCTGTCAGTCATATAATGGCAGTCAATGGGCACCAAACCTTTGAGAGTAAAAAAAAACAAAAAAAACATGCATAGACAAATCCAAATTAAACCCTGCAGCTTGTGACGATACATTGATGTCCTAAGACACGAATCGATTGGTTTGTGCGAGAAACTGAACAGTATTTACATTTCTATTTTTTTTTTTTTTTTTTTTTTTTTTTACCTCTGATTCACTGCAGCGTCCTACAGTCCTGAACGTGTTTACAACAGCATGACTAGTCAACGTGCTTCTTTTTATTTTTTTACTCTCAAAGGTTTGGTGCCCATTGACTGCCATTATATGACTGACAGATTGCAACAGTTTGAGTTAAAAATCTTCGTTTATGTTCTACTGAAGAAACAAAGTCACCTACATCTTGGATGCCCTGGAGGTAAGCAGATAAACATCAAATTAAAATTTTTGGGTGAACTATTCCTTTAATCTAATCACCTCTCTGGTTTGTTTGTTGGACAAAATGGCAGATTCAGCATTATAATTAGTCAGATTGCCTGTCAATCAAACCCCCTGCAAAGGGTCAATTCATTTAAATAATTATATATATATAATTTAAGTTTTCAGATTTTTTTAAAAATTAAATATTTAAAATAATACATTTTAATTACGTTGACAATTATTATCAGCCAATCTTTGTGAAAAAGATACCGCCTCCTCCAACAAAATTATGTTTTCTTTGTATTTTGTTGTTAGCCCTCACACTCAAGGCAGAATCTTAATGAGACTGAATGAGTTCGAGGAAAAGAGACACTGTCTCCCTCTGAAACTTTATCTATGTCTCTGTTGGACAGTGTTAGTTTAGAAAAATGAGCACTTTACACGATTTTTGAGGTCATATTTCATAATCATTTTGCTTTACTTTTATGCTGTCGAATATTTTCTCATCCCAGTTTTCCTGAAGTGAGACTGTGCCTCTGTTTCCTTCTTAAAAAAACATCCATAGTTTTAATATATAACCATAACTGTTTATCATCATTGAGCAACAGCCGAAATCAATCAATACTCTCCAATATTTCATTTCAAGTTGGAGTTTTAGCCATAAAGGTGTTACAGAGCGTAAACAGAAGAGGGTTTCTATTGCATTCACAGTGGGGGAGTTTTGGCACACGGTTCACACTGAGAAAAGAGGCCGCGTGCACAGGTTGAGTGGGCAGGTGCTCGGGTTTTGTTTGGGCTCCAGGTGTGCCTGTTTGGATCAGCAATACAGTGCTCTTTGCACAGGTCCTCAAGATAAAGTGCTAGCCCCCAGATCACTGAGCCTATGAAAACACGGCATGTAAGATGAGCTTTTACTGTTACTCTGACTTATTTGGGGTTATTACAGTGGCTGTTTTTATTGCAAATAAACAGCTCTGAGCCACTCATAGAGTTGCATTCAAGCTGTCTATTGAATTACATGGTTCCTGGAGCGTTATTTCCTGTCAAGAAAGGCAATTTTTACACACTGTATGATTTAGTTGGTTTCTGCATTGCTGTGTTTTATTTATAAGTATGAGCTAGACTTATTCAGTAGTTTTGTTGTAGGGAAAACAAAACAACTAGTAAACAGCACTAATCAAATGGAAGTGAACATCATTTTAGGACAAATTAACATATTATCTTACCGTAGTAAGATAAAAAAAAAAAAAAAAAAAAAAGCACAACGATGATTTATAAAGGATCATGTGGATCATCAAGACTGGACTAATGGCTACAGAAAATTTGGCTTTGCTATCACAGGAATAAATGAAATTGAAACAGAATACATTTATTTTAAATTGTAATCATTTTTCACTGATTAATTTTTTCTCTCCTGCGTTTTTGATTAAAAAAATGCAGCATTTGTGAGCATAAGAGAGTTATTTCAAAAACAAAATACTTTGGAATGGTAGTGTGTATTTATGCCCATTTTATACAATTTCATGCAGCTTAGAATCTGAATCCAATTTTCTTTTACCCAGAATGAGGTAATTTACAAATGTGCCATCATTATTTATGCTAGTAGTACAAGTTAGTTTAGCTTTTTGAAGCACAATTTGCGAGCGGTTACATGACACATTTTACCGTCTTTCCTCCTGCATGCCAAATCTAAATACAGAATGGCACACTTTATTCTAGAACATGACCATTTATATTTGAAATTGACTCTAAATGCAAACAGGCAGAACTCCGGATACCCCAATCATTTTTGCGGAGAGAACCCTTTTCTTCGAATTTCACACTGTGTATTGTGCTTGGATAAAAATGGAGAGAGGGAAAGAAAAAAAATCAATAGCAAAGACATTGCTGGAGGCTTACATATTACATTTTGCATAAAAGTCAGACTTAATTTGGCTTTGATCATCATTCCCAAAGATGACTCACTGGAGCCACTATCATTAGCCAATCCTGGGAAAAACCAGACGCTGACAAAGACCAAAGGCTTTGAATCACACTGTCTCCCTTCGGCTCTGTGTTTTTGGATACGGATTTCTGCACGGTGACTGAGAGGATACCTCGATGTTTATTGAAGTGGACACTTTTAGACCTCCCAGAACTGTAGCAGAACAAAATGTATAGGACTTTTGTAAAGGCCTTATCTAATGTAGAGATAGAATTATGCATTTTAATGTTATCAGGCGCGGTTGTTCTTTTATGCTTAATTCATTAGGATTAAAACAGGAAATGTTCGCTTTATATCTTGCGATTAAAAAGAAAAAAATGTTCAATCTGTATTCATCAGCCTTTGAGCAACACAATATCCATTTCAACAAGAAGTTGAAGATTTTTTTCGTATTTGTAAAAAGATAACTCCAAAACTTCAGTGCACAAAGAACTTGCCCTTGATTTTTATCGCTCTCGTTATAACAACAGTTTTTGTGCAATTGATCAGAGCGAGATCAAGAGACCTTGGTTATAAAAGTCTGTTTAATAATTTTCAAGATTACATTGCTTAGCTTCACTCCCTGATTAAAAATCACATTAACAGGAAGAGAAAAAAAAAAAAAATGAAATGTGAATATTATTAATAGATAGAGGAGCGTCACAGAGAGAAAAAGGAAAGAATTTGTCTTCACTTTCACACACAATGCCATTGTTCTTGGGACATTCAGAAGTCACTTTATTATTAATGATACTGAGATTTGATAGTTCTTTTTTTAATTCACACAGTCCTCTGATGTCCCTTGGATGTGAACACTACAGTATTGCGCCCAGACGCAAACCTTTACAAATGTTTCACAGGCTGTATAATTGCTGGGTGATTTTAAAACATCGCGTATGTGGTTATGGGAACAATCTGTCGTGATATATGCCCACAAGCGCTGGCGAGCTGTTACCAAACACCCATACACTGCTAATAACACAAGGTGACCACTGAAAGACGTGTTCACGGAGGCCCGAGGCGAATGCTGGATTCACTGGCTTTTCCTCCTCCTCGCTCGGCCTCAGAAAACGAGACATCAGTGTCAAAACTGACAAGAAATGTGCTTATTTAGAGAGCTTTCCTGGATGTCTGTGGGGAGGAATGCTCCAGGATGGGTCGCTTCGACTTAATAGTCTAGACTGGGTGCATTATACAAAGACTGGTTTGGGGCTGGGGTGTAACTTTATAGGAAAACATGTGAAGCGGTCTTGAACGTCCCGTCCAGACTTGGCTTTCACGTCCACACATGAAAGCAGCAGAAGATGCCATCATGTTGGGAGGGTTTGTTATTATTAAAACCAGACCTCTGCACTGTTTTTGCTGGAGATCAAATCAAACATGTGGATGCAATGGCACATAATCTAAGTGAACAAAAATAGACTGCTCTTTCACCTGGCAATGTGTCGCTTGTAGACACTTTAATAGATCGCCACACAGATCCAGGAAAAAGTATTATTTATGACTGGGGAATATTCTTCCTAAAATTGATTTAATATGCAAATTATCTCTTATATGCATTATATTGTGTAGAAATACAGAGAAATATATGAGTGGGTTGTGTGTTTACTTCACATTATTTTTCTCAAGTTCGATTTATTGTATTTATTATTATTTCTACACACTATAATGTGCTAAATTGTAATTTAAGATTTGTACATTTTGTAAAACAAAGAACAGCTGTATTAAAAATATTCTAGAGCTGCAAAATGATTAGTCATGATTAATCGATTCAAAATAAAAGTTTATGTTTGCATACTATATGTGTGTATACTGTGTATATGTATTGTAAAGACACAGACATACATATATATATTAAGGAAAAAGATGTTAGATTTATATGTAAAATATTTACATTTATATATAATATAAATAATGTCCAAGTGTATACATGCACTACCAGTCAAATGTTTGGACACACCCTCTCATTTAATGTTTTTTTAAAGAAGTTTCTTATGCCTATCAAGGCAAAAAAAAGCAGCATTTATTTAAAATAGAAAGGTTTTCCAACAATATACACTACTGTTCAAAAGTTTGGGGTCAGTATTTTATTTGTATTTATTTATTTATTTTTTTTTAAGAAATTAATAATTTTATTCACTAAGGATGTGTTAAATTGATAAAAAGTGATAGCATAGATTTGAATTGTTAGAAAAGATTTATATTTTGAATAAATGGTGATTTTTATTTATTTATTTATTTACTTATTCATCAAAGAATCCTGAAAAAAAGAATCACAGGTTGCAGCACAACTGTTTCCAACATTGATAATTCTAATAATAAATTAGCATATTACAATGATTTTTGAAGGATCACGTGACACTTAAGACTGGAGTAACAGCTGATGAAAATTCAACTTTGCATTACAGGAATAAACTATATTGTAAAGTATATTATAAAAAATAATAAAATAAAATAAAATAAAAACATTATATTGTAATAACATTTTGCAATAATTCTGTTTATTTTATCAATAAAATATATGTATATATATATATATATATATATTAGATATATACGTGTGTGTGTGTGTGTGTGTGTGTGTGTGTGTATATATACACACACACACACACACACACACAAACATACATAAATATACACAATACACACACATAGTATGCAAACATATATTTTTATTCTGAATCGATTGATCGTGACTAATCATTTTGCAGCTCTAAAATATTCTGAGATTCTGCACTTTTTCTTGGTCACAAACATTTTTGAACATTGTCAGGTCATGCTGAAAGTCCTGTTGTCACTAAAAATGTCAAATGAATTCTGAAATTCATAGAAATTTGATAGTGTTATTTTTAGTTTAAATGTAATGAAATAATTTGTTATAATAATAAAATAACTTATTATAGAAATAAAATGTATTAAATTAGAAAAATGTAAGATATATGATTAAAACATAAGATTCAAGTATAGTGAATCTTTGGACCCCATTGTATGAAGCTGCTGACTGAATTTCAAATGCAGTCATGTGAAATTGCTGCTCCATAATGAAGAAATGTATTATAGCATCTTTCATCAAAGTGCTTCTTATTACAGTCAGCCACAATGATGGAGAATTGTTCATAGATGTGACAAAGAAGAAGAATAACATTTGAACTACAATAGGCCCTGGATCTTACTTAGTAGGTTGCATTAATTCCCAAAAATGCTACATTACACGTAGTGCCAGACAAGACAAGAAAAGAACATTCGAGCTTCATCAAGAGCTTCAGCGAAAAGCTAATGTGAGAAAATGAATGATCTTCCCCAAGTTATTTTTTCCTCTTTATTATCTGTCTCTAGCATTCAACTCAAGGTCACAGATGTGCTGGTATCTAGTCATTTCTAACTATGACAGAGTAAGGACCTCTCACGTTTTAATTGTACTTTAATTTACTTGGCTTGTGTAATTACTTGTGCATTTGCATAGTAACTCCATTACTAGTTTCAGGTGTGAAGTGTCACTCAAAGTTCGAAATGAAGCCTCATGTTTGAAACATCACAGTCATCGGATGTAGCCTGTGAATGTTCACTCATATGTTTTTGAGTAATGTAGTGTCCTTAATGGCGCTCTTCTCAGCCGGGTTGAAACTGCAAATTTGATTGTAAAAAAAAGGCAAGATGGTTTTAGATGCAGGGCTCAGTCATCACGTGAAGCACACTCTTGCTTAGATGAAGTGAGGAAATTAAAGTGACACTACCTTTAATAGCACTATAGTGCTTTTTTCTTGTGTTTAGTGCATTGTTGTCACCCATTCAGTACATAAGACTGGTATTTTAGGTGTATCTCTAAATTCTGTCTGTGGGGAGGTGGCATCGGTGTAGGAGTGCGTGATTATCTGAGGTTCGCTACAGCACAGGCTTAAGAAAGAGTCTTCTCACACCGCGCACCTCGGGGAATTGTTAAATGATTGGCCCAGCACTTAATTCAATCACTTAGCGCTTTCTTTCGTTCTCTCCTTTCTCTCGCTCTCTCTCATTCCCACTCCTCTCCTCATTGATCATGGTCATGGAAAAGTGATATTTTGCATATCTGGTTAAGTGCTCTTAACAACCTCAGCTCGTGCTACGTTAAAAATTAATAAATAATAAAAAGGGGTGGGGGTGATCTTGTCAGGGAAGTAATTTGCTTCTCTTGAACCAATGATGGCTTGCACTTTATGTAAATTGGTGTCTAGGGACAACAAAATCCCTCTTAATACACATGCAGACTTCATAACAAAACGCGACGACGAGGAAGGACGAATGGTGGAAGGGAAGGTGGAGAGATGATAAATAGCGAGTCGTGTTTTCTGTGCGAACGTCCCCGTTGAGCGAGCGCTTTGACTGACACTATCAAAAGCCGTGGTGACATGCTTAGCGCGCGTTTTTTGGAGTTGCATTATTTCTTAGTGACAATGTGTAATTTGGAGTTATAAAACCAACACTGTACAAATTAAAAAAAAAAAAAAAAAAATCTAAATTGAAATGGCTCTTTGCTGTTATGGGGTGCAGTGAGAGAGATAAATTGTTAGTGCTTAGTAGTGTTGTAGTCAGAGGTTACATGTTGGGCATTGTTGCTGACAGGCAGCAGCTGAGGAGTGCTGTGTTCTCGCCAGACGCAGCTCTGAGAAAATGAATAAGACAAGATGTCTGCTTGTGCCACCACATGGCAATATCACATAGCACTCTTAATGCCTTTTAAATTCCAATTTAACTAAAATTTGAATTTAAGGAATGAGAAGGTAAATATAACTGCTGTAAGTTTAGGTTTTAATAATGTATTTACATTTTCAGTCAGTATTATAACAATTATATATATATATATATATATATATATATATATATATATATATATTTTTTTTTTTTTTTTTTTTTTTTTTTTTTTTTCTCAGAAAGCCTAATTTCTAAGTTGAATGCCTTTTACATTCCAGTTTAACTAAGATTAGAATTTAGGAAAGAGAGTTCAAATATAACTGCTGTAAGTTAAGGTTTTAATAATGCATTTACATTTTCAGTCTATTTATAATGAATTTATCAATCTGAATGCCTAAATTGTAAATTGAATGACTAAAATTAGCATTTAAGGAAATATAATTAAAATATAACTGCTGTAAGTTGCATTTTTAATAATACATTTACATTTTTCAGTCTATTTCAGTCTATCACTCTGTATGTCTAAATTCTAGATTTAAAGCCTTTGAATTCCAGTTTAGTGTAATTTACGTTTTCAACAATACATTTACATTTTCAGTCTATTTTATAATTATTGTATCACTCTGAATGGTTACATTCTAAATTGAATGCCTTTCAAATTCCAGTTTAAGTAAAATTACAATTTAGGGAAAGAGAATTCAAATATAACTGCTGTATGTTATGTTTTTAATAATACATTTTTAATTTTCAGTCTATTTTAAAGTTATTTTATTTGTTTTCTAGAATGATTTTATCACTCTTAATGCCTAAATTCTAAATTGAATTCCTTCCAAATTCCAATTTAACTAAAATTAGAATTAAAGTAAAGATTATTCAAAATATAACTGTTGTGCGTAACATTTTTAATAATACATTTACATTTTAAGTTTATTTTATAATAATTGTATCCAATTTTTTTTAGCACTCCGAATGTAAATTCTAATTTGAATGTCTTTTAAATTCCAATTTAACTAAAACTAGAATTTAAGTAATGAGAAATCTTCTTTGTGACTCACTGTTTGAACTTTCTTTTCTTTTTTTTTTTTTTTTTTTTTTTTTGGTTTTGTTGCTTATTTTGTTGATGCATATTCATTGTGTTGCCTGGTTTTATATCAATCTATCTATCTATCTATCTATCTATCTATCTATCTATCTATCTATCATCTATATATATATATATATATGACTAAACTATATATAACTATATATATATACTTTCTTGCTTTTTTGTACATTTTGTTGCTTATTTAGATTTTTTTATTTTTTTTTATTTATATGATGTTGCTGAGGATTATTTTTCATTTTCTTTAAAATGTGCAGTTACAGTTTCATTTATATTTATTCTGTATTACTTTGTGTTGCATTTGAGTCCTATTTCTAAATAATGGAGCCTTTAAATCTCCTTTGTAAAAGCTTTACATGGTATAAATGGTCTTCACTTTAGATGAGCTCTCAAAAACCATTAAAAAAAGTATTTATTAATAAAGCATTTATTACCACACTATTACTATATTTCTAAATAATATTTCTAAATGTACCTTTAAATAGTTCATTAATCATTTACTTACACTTTCTAAATGATCTTATGAACCACTGATGACAACTAAATATCTGCTTTGTAAAATATGTAACACTTAATTTAGAAATTGAAAAAAACTGCTTACTACTGTCTACTAATGTGGGGATAATGGTTTATAAATTATGAATTGACTATTTACTAATGCTTAACTAATTAGTCATAGCATGTAGTTATTATTAAAGTGTTATTGATGGTTCTTTTATTTGTTTAAACTGTATTCATCTAAGTTTAGAGACATGTTTCATCAGTTGATGAAACATTATTCAGATGAGGGATGTATTCAGAAATTATACAGATGAGGAAATAAATGCTCATAATTACTCAAAATTAATGATGTAGTGTCACTGTGTTGACTGTTTTTGAATTGTAATTCAGTTAATTCCTCTTCCTGACATTCCAATCCAGCCTATTTGAATTCCAACTTATTAATTTACAAGAAACTGATTCATAAATTGTAGAGTGTTAGAGCGGAAGGTATAACCACTAAAAGCATCCACACTCACTTTCAGAGCCGGGACGAGAGCATCACTCATAGATTTATGAAGAATCCAGAAATATGTGTCATCATTATGGACAGAGGTAAAGAAAGCCACAGTGTTTTATTGTAGTAATCCTGTGCCTTATTCAGGCAGACTTTTTGTGTGTGTGAAGCTCACACGAGTCCCCTGTGTGAGTCTGCATGTGTCTTTCATGTGCCACCATAGACGGCTTCCTCCATACACAACTCCTTTTGTATTGTTTTATTATTTATGCATGGGGCCACTGCTTTAGGATGGGGGGAATAATTCGTATTCAATCTCTGCCACATCTTAAGCAGCCATTCAGTTCTTCTTTTTTTTTACCACGGATAAAATATAAAAAGAAAAAGAAAAAAAAAACAGGAAGAAAAGAACCTAAAGAAACGATAAGGCGCAAGAGGTGCGGAATATGTGCATCCTCAAACAGATGGAGATGAAAAGAGCGAACGAGAAACAAATGGGGAAAAAAGCAAAGGGAGAAAACAGAAAAAGAAAAACAATGCACAGTTGAGCCAGCAGAGAGATATTTTAGATTTACGAATCTCGAAGCCTATTAAATATAGATTTAACTTTTGGCATCTAAAAGGGGAGGGATCTAGAGGGTTCTCACAGGCGATGAGGTGCTCATTGTAGTACTTGCTCCACTCCTGGTGTTTGTGTGTGTGTGTGTGTGTGTGTGTGTGTGTGTGTGTGTGTGTGTGTGTAAAATCCAGATGAACAGCTGCCAAAATGAACTGTTGTTGCACAGCCATGCCGTCTATGAAAGCTGTTTGCGATGTGGAGAGATCCCTCCCTGTTACGCTCGTGTCCACACACACAAACACACTTAGAGTAGAGGAGTGTCTATTTTTGTCTCTCTTTCAAGGTGTTCTGGATACCTATGCATGTCACTTGAGACTACAGCTCAGTCTATTACTGCACAGCAAAACACAATCAGTGGATTGCAACCATAGGTGAGCTTGTGAATATTACTGTCTTGTTAATTCCTTATGTTTGCGTATGGCAGAGTTGGTTGCAGTAGTAGGTGGTTTCAGTTTAAATAAATACGTTTATTTTTCTCCCAGAGCATTTCTTATTGTAAACAGGAGAGGACGAATTTGCTAACATTTTTGAACACAGTACCCCAGCATCTTATTCACTAATGTATGTTATCATATATTATGTAAATTAGGCTCATTATAGCCATACAAAGTTATTTATTGTTATTTAAAAGAGAATATTGTGTACATTTTCTAGTGATTAATTTAATGATAATGACTTTTAAAACCATGCACTTAATAATAAATTTAAAAAAATAAATAAACACACACACACGCACACACACAAACAAACATACACACACACACACACACACACACACACTACCATTTGGGGAAAGTCCATTTGTTTATTTATTTATTTATTTATTTATTCTTTCATTAATTCAGCAAGGATGCATTAAATTGATCAAAAATGGCATTTTTTTTTTTTTTGTGCTTTTTTGTACTTTCTATTCTTAAAAAAAATAAAAAGAAATCCTGCAAAAAGCAACACATTATGATAATAATAAGAAACACTGTGTAAATACATACATACATACATACATACATACATAATTTTATTTATTTATTTAAACTTTTAAAACCATATTCATATACATATTACATTATTGGAAATATTTTATTTTATTATTTTTTTTTATTTTTATTTTTATGCTTTTTTTGAACTTTCTATTTATACAAAAAAAAAAAAAAAAAAAAACTGCAAAAACTATATTAACACATGCATACATACTTACATGCATATATATTTATTTTGTACTTTTAAAACCATGCACATATGCATATACACCACCATTTGAGGTCAGTCCAGTGTAGTTATTTATTTATTTATTTAAGTTTATTCTATTATTCAGCAAGGATTAATTAAATTGATCAAAAGTGGCAATGACCTGCATCATTATATTGCATTATTGTAATTATTTTTTATTGTAATTATTTATTTTAATGCTGTTTTTGAACTTTTTATTCATAAGAAAATCCTGCAAAAAGCAATACATTATGATGATAATGAAAAACACTAAATAAACATACATACTTTATTTATTTATACTTTTAAAACCATGCACACATACACTACGATTTTGAGGCACAGTCCAGTGTAGTTTTTTATTTTATTTTATTTTATTTTATTTTGTAAAGTTTATTATTTTACTCAGCAAGGATTCATTAAATTGATCAAATGTGACAATGACTTACATTATTATATTACATGAATGTATTTTTTTCATTATTTATGAACTTTCTCTTCAATACAAAATCCTGCAAATATCAACTTATGATAATAAGAAACACTATACAAATGCATACATACTTTATTTACTTATTACATTAAAAAAAAAAGTGTTACAGTGGTGCTGAGCCAAATCATGGTATTTATTTAGTTATTTGCTGTTACTGTTACTGTTGATTTTCATAATTATTTCAAGTAATTGATTGCTAAAACAACTGGAATGACTTATGTACACAAAATCAGTGAGTTCACTTTTTGGGCTGTTGTTAAAAACCCCAAAAAAATTTTCATATTCAAAGTTCACAACTTTAGTATAAAATTAATTTGATTCTGATTATCTTGAATCTCATATTTATTTATTAATTTTAACATTCATGGCACATTCAAGGTGGCAACGATTGGATTTTAAATTAGAATTGCGAAACTCAATTTGTCCTTCCATCACGTTATGCTCACATTGTGTTTCCGTCCTTAAGGAAGACAGGAAGAAAAGAGAGGCAAAGTAAAATGGGAGCTGTCAAGGGAAAGGCAGGGGTTGATTTGTGCTGAAAAGTAAAACAAAAGACTTCAGTAATGGCCGAGCTCAGAGCAGCTGATTATCCGCTGTCTTGTCAAGATAATACCATAGATCAGAGGTATTTCTTTATTCAAATGATATGCCTGCATCTGCACTCAATTGGAGGCCATCAGCTCTCAGCGAGCAGGCAGACATTGAACACCCCTCCCCTGGGTCACGCGAGCTGCCTTTCGCCTCTCTGTGAGCGTGGAGAAAAGCTAACGTAAAATTGATATCGCAATAATGCCCTGTCCGTGTCCTCCGTGGCAGTCCAGAGTACTGCTGTGCCCTGAACTGACGGACCTGAGAGTGCTACATTGAAACCCGCTATCTCACCCAGTCAGGGTCGCACACTGCTTTTTCATAATATGAATGCCCCACAGCCTTAGCGTGCGAACGCTTGGATCAAATGCTAGCAATTAAAACAGAAACATATGGTATAGTGTACTAATAACGCTTTGTGTCAGAGTGTGTGTATGAGTGTATTGAGTGTAAATGAGGAGGGCTCGTTTAGACCTATTGTTTTATCTTCAGCCATATGTTGGTTATAACTGTAGTTACAGGGCTATTTAAATTGAATATTCAGAAGAACTTGAATGTATGTTGGATTTAAAATGTGTCCAAAAGTAATAGCTTTGTCATAACATTTTGTCACTTTTTTTTTAGAGAATAATTCCCTAATGGGGAAAAAAATATATAAAACACTTATTTTTTTACAATTATTTTAGTATGCAAAAATGAAATAAACTATTTGTACAAGGGGGGAATATATATATATATATATATATATATATATATTTATTTATTTTTTTTTTTTTTTCCTGTTGCTTTTTTAGACATTATACCGGATGCTGGGTTTTAAAGGAATAATGCCTGGCTTTTAAGGCTGACTTTAACTATACGTTGCAGTCCTGAATTATCAGTAGGTTACGTCACTTAGCCCAGCTAAGTGTCACATATATGTCAGTGGGCTGAACTGATCGCCTACCTCTTGTCCTTTAGAAATGTACAGTAAATGAAAATAAGGAGTTAAAAATGTCTGTCTATTTTCAGCACCTTGGAGTTCAGCCCTCGTTCGATGTGATGTAGCTTAGAAAAACACTTTGGTGGACTGTAGACCGGTCTTTCCTCGGGCGTCTTGTCCAGGAGGAGTTAACCTTTAGAGATGCTCAGATGAAGAGAGTGCTTTTATTCGGCATGAGCCACGTCTCCTCGGGGATTTCGAACCATTTACTTAGATGAGTCCAGTAATGCCTTGCAAATATAATTTAATTCAAAGTTAATTCTGCTGCATTACTTTTTAATAAAGAAATGATAATTTATAGTCGCCTCTGCACTTTAATCTGTTGCTGCTGTTTAGTGGTTTGTTGTGAAATGTTTTAATGGAGGAGAATGTTAATCCATGCTAAAATCTTAATGGCAAATTGAGTGAATTAAATTCTCTCTTTTGATGCAGAAGAAAAAAAAACTGAGAACTGACCCATGCTGAATTTACACTGCACTTTCATTTGCCATTGTGTTTTTTGTCTATCTATCTATCTATCTATCTATCTATCTATCTATCTATCTATCTATCTATCTATCTATCTATCTATCTATCTATCTATCTATCTATCTGTCTATATACTGTGCAAGCCCATTTATGCCACTGAATAAAAAAGGTTATTGTGACTTTTTATTTCACAATTCTGAATTGTGTAATATAAACTCACAATTGTGAGTTATAAAGTCAAAATTATGTGATATACTCACAATTCTGACTTTTTTCTCAGAATTGCAAAATATAAACTTGCAATTTCGACTTATAAAGTCTGAATTGCGTGATATAAACTTTCAATTGATGAAAACTTGCAATTCTGACTTTTTTTCTCAGAATTGTGTGATATAAACTCTGAATTATGACTTATAAAGTCCAAATTGCTAGATATAAGCTCACAATTCTGACATTTTTCTCAGAAATTGTGAGTTATAAAGTCAGAATTGCTTGACATAAAAACAACTGAAAAAAATAAAAATTCTGACTTTTTTTCTTGTAAATGTGAGTTTATATCTCACAATCCTGACTTTTTTTCAGAATTGTGAGACATAAACTTGAAATTGTGAGTTATGAAGTAAAATTTTCAGGGGAAAAAAGACTGATATGTTCTCAGAATTGCTTATATTTTACAATTCTGACTTAATAACTTTTGAGTATTTTTGAGTGAGTATTTTTTATTCAGTGGCAGAAAGTGAGTCCATATACAGTAGCTAGCTTTGATATTAAGTAAACATTTTCTGATTAGTTTACTTTTTTATGTATCATACTTTCACGGCATCATTAAAGCAGTTTCTGAAGAAATATGCACGCTTTGTGAGTATAAACTGGTCAGTGAGCTGATGGCGGCGGTAACCTCCTCTGCTCCACAACAAGCCTCCAGCACAGAGCCCAACTGTGTTACATGCAAATGCAGGTTTGGGTTCAGCTTTTTTATTTGCATGATCATATGCAAATGTACTAATTAGCACATTGTCTGGTTTGACTTAATAGTCAGCATTTCTGACAGTGTTTAACGAGGGTGTTTATTCTGTTCAGGGTCTGGATACTGGCAGGAAGACAGCGGTACCAATTTACCCTGAACTGCCAATAGACACCACTGACTCTTTCCACTGTTAGAGAATTATTCTAACATCTCTCTCTCTCTCTCTCTCTCTCTCTCTCTCTCTCTCTCTGTCTCTCTCTTTTGTTTACACATCAGTATAGCATCAAAAACGTGCTCTTCAGTTAATGCTAAATTAATTACGGTATCTAAAAAAAAGGTTGTTTTTGGATAACGTTATAGTAAAACTCCATTCAGACATATTTAAACTAAACAAAGATGTGACGCTATCACAAAAGAAGTAAGCACACTTTACAAGGACAAAAGATCAAAATGATAATATTCCAAGGCTCATTTCTTAGATATCCGAGGTGATTGGTTGATTAGACTTTTCACCCCACTGAGGATCTGTTTTAATAGCTTCATAATGCTGTCATTGACTAAGATGGGTAAAACTCAACCAATTAGAATTGTAATAAGGCTAATTAACAAAACCAAAAAAAAAGAGAAGAGATGAGAAAAGAAAAGTGGGGGTTTAAAAGAAAAGGGGGGCAATGACAATCTTGATAATTAACATTTTCTCTTATTCAGGGGCCTTCGTTGTCTCATAATTTATGCATGTCTTCAAGGCATCACAACACATGTCTCATCAACAACGCCCCCTTCAGAACTCATGGAAGCTGGGGGCAGAGTTTCTTATGAATATCTATGTTAATTTCCTTAAAATCAATGCACACCAAACTGCTTCAGGTTTCCGTTTTTGTACATCGCCATGTCAAAATTACACAGACCAGTCAAGCATATGCAAAATCCAATTTTAGTTTTGTTTTTTTGTTTTTTTGTCAGAGAAAACAAGCTTTTTCGGGCTGAGTCACCATCAGGAGTGGGTGCAGGTATCACTGCCATGCCGTTTAAGCATCAATTCATCAATAATTTGCAGAAACGGTTTTAGAGTGAGGCTGGTCTCCCCGTGCGGAGACTGCTCTGCTCATCGCCTCGGGTCATTCCAGAAATTTCACTTAAGGAGCCCCGCATACAGACCCAACACCATATGGCTGGCAACCCACAGCGAAGGCTCCCTCTCTCTTGCTCTCTTCCCACCTCTATTTCTCTTTTCTTCTTTTCACTTGCTCTGGTATATGTGTGTAAAGCGTGTAGCTGTTTTCTTCCCGTTTTTTTTCTTCCCAAACCTGACATCCCATTGCTCTCAGCCAGGGCCTGTCACAGTTTGAGAGACGGCAACGAAAGCAAAACCGAACAAAAAGGACAGCAGGTAGCAAAACATCCCCTGCAAGCAAAGCTAAAGCCACCAGGTCGCTTTGCTGGTGTTGCTGCCATATGGTAACCTCAGGCAAAGCAGGCTTTCTGTTTACCTGCTCTATGCAGGGTCATGTCAGCTTAATTTCTGCTTAACCGCGACATGCTTCTGGTGCCAACCTGTCCACATCATCCCCCCGCGACAGTCTCAGCCCCTCCTGAGCAAAGGATTGTGGATGAATCAGGGCACATGCACGAAGTAGTTTCCGACATGCTTTTTTTTTCTGGTTGTTTTCATCATTAGCTGACATGTCTCCAGAGTGTAACTATATATTGTTAAATGCCAGTTTTAGAGTGTTAACATCAGAAATACATGTGTACCCATCCACATTCTGTCTTTTGCATAGAATTTGATCTTAGCGGTGGTTCACCCAAAAAAAAAAAGAAAATCCTGTCAATTCTGTTGTTCAAAATCTGTATGACTTATTTTGGTCTGTGAAACATAGAAGATTATGTTTTGAAAACTGAAATCAGTGGGGTCCAGTGGGGCCTCACGCTCATGTTGTTCCAAACCTCTCTGACTTATTTGTTTGTTTGTTTAGGAATATAAAATAATATATTTTTAAGTCTCGCTTGAAAGAGTTTTGTTTTGTTTTTTGTTTTGAAAGTCAGTGGGGTCCAATAGCGCCTCACACTCATAGTGTTCCAAGCCTGTTATTCATTCATTCATTCATTCATTCATTCATTGATTTATGCATTCATTTGAAATATAAAATAAGTCTCTCTTGAAAGAGTTTTGATTTGAAACAATGAAAGTTAGTGGGGTTCAATGGGGCCTCACCCTCATACTGTTCAAAACCTGACTGTTCATTCATTCATTCATTCATACATACTTACATGCAGTCTTTATAATATAAACAATGTTTTTAAATAAGTCTCTTTTGAAAGAGTTTTGCTGTTTTGTTTTGTTTTGTTTTGTTTTGTTTTGTTTTGTTTTGTTTTGTTTTGTTTTGTTTTGTTTTGTTTTGGCACAATGAATGTCAGTGGGGTCC
Source organism: Cirrhinus molitorella (assembly GCA_033026305.1). Classification (NCBI taxonomy): domain Eukaryota; kingdom Metazoa; phylum Chordata; class Actinopteri; order Cypriniformes; family Cyprinidae; genus Cirrhinus; species Cirrhinus molitorella. Next base: position 26,602,452 of record CM065126.1, on the reverse strand, counting down.
TATGGGGCCTCACCCTTGTGTTGTTTATGTTGTTCCAAACCTGTCTGACTATTTATTTATTCATTCCTTCATTAATTTAATCAATCTTTGCAATAAAAAAAGTGTTTTTAAATAAGTCTCTGTTTTGTATTGTATTGTTTTGTTTTGTGTTGACACAATGAATGCCAGTGGGGTCCAATGGGGCCTCACCCCCATGTTGTTCATGTTCCAAACCTATTCATTCAGTCAGTCAGTCAGTCAGTCAGTCAGTCAGTCAGTCAGTCAATATTTGGAATATAAAAAGTATGTTTTTAAATAAGTATCTCTTAAAAGAGTTTTGTTTTTTTGTTTTTTGTTTGCTTTGTATTTTGTTTTGATACAATGCATGCCAGTGGGGTCCAATTGGGGCCTCACCTTCATGTTGTTCCAAACCTGTTAAATATTTATTTATTTATTTATTTATTTGAATTTCCACCTTTTTCCTAAGTAACCAATGAGCACCGCCATGATGGATTGTCACTTTCGTTTGGGTGCTCTCACCTCCGGTCTGTATAGAAATCCATGTTAAAATGTCAAAAAGATAGACTGAATCAATTAAACTGAAACTTTTTTCAATATAACTAAAGATAAAAATGTGCACAGGGTTAAGCTGTGCTTTTGTTTTCTGCCACAGTAACAGCAATACACTTAAGGAATTCCTGTAAAGTAAACTTGTGTTGCATACCAGCAAATCTGTCCATGTCCAGCGTTGCATGCTTTGCATAAACAATGACAAAATAAAGCTAGCATGGCTTCGCAGAGCTTAAGTTAAAATACTGTATGTGAAATAAAATGTGTTCAAATAATGTGTGCTCTTATCATTTTGTGGACAAAAACCTGCAAACTTCACCCAGATCAGAAGCTGTATGCGCTCATCTGTTTTCAATACAGCTAGCCTTGCGTCACTTCATGTCATCTACTCACTCATTAAACTATGACAGGTGAGTTACTGCAAAAAGACGGTCATTGCGACACTGTAAAGTGATGAAACTATGGCACCATGTGAGGTCAGTGGTGGGGCCCAATGTTTTTTTTTTTTTTAATACCTTCTTTTGTGTTCCAATTTGGAAACAGTATTCTGTAAATGTGAGTAAAATGCTTCTTTCCAGTGTGATCGTAATAAACTGTCTACCGTTTTTTATTTTTATTTACGTGGGCGAAAGCCTGATCTTAATTATGTCCAGTCTAGCTTAAAGGGTCACTGTGAATGCTGTCAAAGTGTTTGTGTCTGTGCATATGCCTGTTTGGACATATCTGCCAAATGTCACATCAGTGAAGCCTTCGGAGGGTGAAAAGCCTCCTTATTGGGTCACAGACAATCACAAGTGACCTTTCTTCCCTCTCTGATGCCCATGGCTCAACATAACAACATCAGCTCCCATCAGTCAACGGTCCTATGGTGTGAAAAATCCAATGGCATCTGACGTGGCATCGTCTCATCATTAGACTGGTTAATGCTGTAGCTAGATACCCTCAAGATGGCAGGAAGCTGTGCCACTGTGCACATTTTGTCCTGAGATGTTGTACTGCATGAATGGTGTAGAATCAGTTTTGCATAGTAATACACACATACACTACATTTCAAAAGTTTAAGGCTGGTAAAATTAAGACCCTTTGCTCACTAAGGCTGTATTTTAATTAAAAATATAGAATAAAAGAGCAATAGTGTGAAAATCATTGCAATTTAAAACAACTGCTTTCTATTTAAACATATTTTCAACTTTAAAGGTTCTCTAGAACTGATTTTTTTTCTTTTCTTTTTTTTCTGACATATAAAAGGTATTAAAACATTCTGTAAGTTTCAGAACTCAAAACTTTCTTGTTAGTCTAAAAACAGCTTATATTGAAGCCAGTCCGCCAAAACGACAGGTTGTGGAATGTTTCACTTTATGATGTAATAGTGTGCAGTGCCAAGTTGTAGAAAGACACAGTCTTTGCATTGACTTCCTTCTGATCCCAATGTTAGGAAAGAGTGGATGAACTTTATTTTTTATTTTTTATTTTAAGTATATTTTAAGATCCAGATCACGTCAGTAAGAACTTGGTCTTTGTTTTTTGTTTTTTGTTTTTTTTTTACCGCAGATTCATTTACAAACAAGGCACAATTTGACACAGGATTTTCAGAAAGATCAAAACGAAAAGACGATGCTCTGCCGACTATATTGATATTATTACAGTTTTATATGTACTGAGTATTTACACGTCCATCTGTGAAGGTTGTAGGCTGTCAAACATACACAACTGTTAGCCAATCATCGCAGTCGGTGTTTACTTTCGAGTCTACAATCCACCATGCCTATTCAAACAGAGCGTTCTGATTAGGGGGGTTAAAACAGGACAGAAAATAGCCTATTGCTTCTAAATTATGATGCTTTTTGATGTAAAAATCTTGATAACATTATAAATGGACCTCGTAGAATAGAACAAAAAAACAAAGGCAGTTCATGACTCTTTTAATGTATTCCTGTGATGTAAAAGCAGAATTTTCAGCAGCCAATACTCCTACTTCTGTTATGCTAATAATATATTTGAGAAAACAATTATTTATTTATTTATTTATTTTTTTCAGGACATTTTGATGAAGTCTTTACTTGAAATAGAAATATTTTGTAACACTATAAATGTATTTACTGTCACTTTCTATTCTTGTCCTTGCTGAATAAAAAAAAAAATGTGTATTTTATTTTACCTGGGCAGTTAATGACTAGTAAAAACAAGTGTTTATGTGTCTCTTATGTAAGCTATTTGTCCCACAGAGTAACGACATAAAAAGTAGCTGTGCAGATAAAGTTTTAAATAACAAAAATAAACTCAGATTTTGAGATATGAAGCTGCACTTGTGAGAAATTTTGATCATAATTTGATATTAATTGGATCAATTTCCATAACTGGAGCAAGGGGTAACGACATACAGGAAACACACTGTAGGTATTGAAATATCTTTTCCTCACACGCGCACAGACAGTAACAGGTGTCTGCATGTGCCCGTTGGCATCATGCCACACCACCCGCCATCTTGGCTGCTGCCGCTTGCTGAACCTCCTGTCTATAATGGCTGGCTCTCAGCACTTCTAATTGATTTACTAATCTCTACAAAGTGCCCTGACAAGAATTCAGCCTGCTTCGCAGATTTATTTAACAAGTTTGATTTTAGTACGCGTCCTATATGTACATCACACTGACGTTCTCTCCGCTCCTGTAATGCGAGAATGTGTTTTATTTGACAGAGGTAGCTTGCGTGGAGGGCTGTGGTCTTGCCATGTGTGAAAAGAAGATATGGTCAGAGGCCAACCAATCTTGCGTGTGTATGTGTGTGTGTACGCGCTCTGAGTGAAAGGTTGAGGGACCATGTCCCTTTAACGTCAGAAGCGACAGCCTGACACCCACCACCCACCCTTTTTCCATTTCAGATGCAAAGCCGGCAAGCGACGCATGCATATAGTCACAGCAGCAATCTCATCTATGTCCAATCTGTCATGGCACTGCTTTTCATTATTCTTATTTGGAGATAGGGAGTCATTTTTTATAGGCACTTGAGCTGCGGAGCGCGGCCGGCCGCTCTCTGGTCAGGCAGACATGTCACTTTCCCCGCACGAATCTAGGTCAAGGCGAGAGAGTGAGAACGCAGGAAGGAGATGGAAAAAGGCTCCCGGCATTTCTAAGAGGCAAATGAACTGATGAAATTATTGAAATTCGGCCTCGCTGGTGGAGGGGGGAGGGAGCAGGCTGTGGTCAGTACTCTTATCCCTCACCCGCAACCTGTCCTTCTTTATTTTCCTCCCTCTCTTTCTCTCTGCTCTCGCTTTCATACGCACGCAGCCCTGAACAGATACTGATATGCATGCATAATCAGAATCTTTACCATGTAAAATGTTAAACATGCTGAAATCTAGTAGGGTGTGTGTTCCAGAGGATGGAGAGCCTCTGTAGTGGCCTGTTGGGTGACTGAATCTCTGTTTTCTGCACTGGAATGATGGTGTATTAGCTGCGGTGTGCATTATCATCTGCATAAACACTCTCCGATTCAGCCAGCGACAGCAGAGGTGGCTTTGTGTGTGTGTGTGTGTGTGTGTGTGTGTGTTTGCGCGCGCAGTGCATCCAGATGTCACTGTCATGAGGCAGCAGGGGTGGGTTTAAGGTGACCTGCTTTAAATATAGACAGTGTCATGACAAGATGCTACGCTCGACTTATAAAGCACATTTGCATAACATCCTTTTGCATTTTTTTTCTCTCTCTCTCTCTTTATATACAAGGAGAACAAGGATGCATTCTCTTCTATGCCATTATTCCCATGTTGAATGCTGAAAATGTCATCTTTAGTATTGTAATATTGTGTAACCTTTTTGTCAAAGATGCAGGACAATGGTGCAAGTTGATAGTGGACATTAAATAGTGGTATATCTTTGACAGATGCATGCAATATATTTAAAGGGTACATAACATGCACAGTTTCACCTAATCTCATGTTAATCCTGAGTACCTATAGAGTAGTAATGTATCGTTAATATCTTCAAAAAGTCTTTAGTTTTCTTATATTTATAAAAGAAAAATACAGCTTTCCGATTTTCTGCGGAAAAAGCCGAACTTCTGGAAGCGCACCGTGGGCGGAGCTAAGTTTGACGATCACATGCGTTAGGATTGCCAATAAAACAGACATTTGGCGTTTCACTTATCATCTTCATTTCTGTATCATTACCTGGATCTTTTATAGCTGGGACCGCTCCATCTTTCAGTATCAAACAATGTGCAAATTCAGCGTCGAACTGGTCCTCGTATATGAAACATTCATCAACAAACACACACTTGCAAAACTCCATTGCTGCCCCAGAAAAAGGAACTGCATCCACTGTTCACATAACACTGGGTTCTTCAGGAAGCTGAGCAAAGTTATTTTTGCCTTACAACCAAAACCACACTTCTTTAAAGACATTCTTCCCGAGTGAATCCCTTGCAGAGTGCAGCCGATTGATCTTTCTCACGGTCTAGCCGATGTGATCGCGGGCACCGTGGGCGCACTTTTCCAGGAGAAATGCTCATAAAAGGAGTTCCACCACCGATTACATCATTAATGCCATGATCAAAAAAAAAAAAACAGCCGAAACTTGTACCAACCCGGAAGTAAGATTTTCGGCAAAGAAATTCTTTGTCATTTGTCCAAATTATTTTTTTTAACTTTGGCCATGTTTAGCATGAGAATCCAACTCTTTAACACTGTAAACAACTCTGAATATACAAAACACCATTATACCCCCCCCCCACCCCCTTTAATAAAAGTATGATTTTTTATTTTTTTTTTGGTGACAATTTGGTCTTGTGGCTCAAAATAAATTCTGATCACTTGAGTTTTTATGAATGGGTTGTAAATCTAACAGTGTATCTTTAGTTATGTAGACAGACAAAGAAATGTTGCATCGTTGATGGAGTCTCAATAACTGTCTGTTATTGTTCAGAATAGAGTTGTATTATTTGTTGTTTTTAAGTGTTATTTTCTCCCCTTTTCTGTTCATGGCCTTGGTATTCTTCATGCTTTATAGAGGAGTCAAGGGGACATTCAATGGAATGTTTAATGAGCTTTCAAAGTTGTATAGTACTTTGTGTTGTGTAGCAACCAGTCAAGAGGAACGTAGAGGCCTGAAATGACCTGTTCTTCGCCATTCGCTTTTAGCTCCAAGACCTTCCAATCCCCAAATCACTCTCACTCATCTACAAAACAGAACTTTCTAACTTACAGAAATTTCAAATACTGTTATATTAGTAGTAGTAGTAGTAGTATTTAAAGGGTTAGTTCACCCAAAAATATTTCTGGGATGAATGAAGGCCTGCTGTAGCAAATCAATGCATTTTTGTAGAAAAAATATCTAAATTTAAAACCTAAAACGTAGGAAAGGAAAACCAGGGAAACAAGTCTCCTCTTGGCTTATATCGAAATTGAAAAATTTTCTTTACAAATCCTCCTTTTGTACTTCTAATTTGTGACCATTGTTTTGTTTTGTTCTCTTCTCTGCATTATTCCACATTAGTCTTATCTCATCCTATGTCATCTGGCCGGAACAGTTTCCGTGTACGACAGTTAGCGCAAGCTAGAGAAAAGTGATTACTACGTTTTAAATATGGATATTTTTCTTAGAAAAATGCATTGATTCACTACAGGAGGCCTTTATTCACCCGCCTGAGCCTTGTGGAACACTTTTTATTATGGATGGATGCACTTTATTGGACTTCTTTTGGACTGTTGAAGGGAAACACCCACCCCGGATAATTTTTAATGTAACTCTGATTGGATTCATCTGATAGTAGAAAGTCATATATACCTAGGATGCCTTGAGAGTGAGTAAATCATGGGCTAAATTTCATTTTTGGGTGAATTAACCCTTTAAGGCCTGGTAGTACTAAAAAGGAGCTAATTAATTTGGATATCATGTTCAAACATTTCGCTACTGCCTATCTTTAAATGTAAGATGTAGCTGAACTGTTTTTGCGTTCTTATCCCTGACAAACATGATTAAAATGCTTTCATTATATCATACATAAAAACATATCAGCTTTCCATTAGTGAACTGTAGACAGAAAGCCAGGGTGTTTTAAACAATTACCTGCTTTATAAATGTGAAGAGCCCAGATATACTGAATTTTACACATATCCTCTTGACCCCAATTCCATTAACTCGTAAACAAAAGACACAAAGTAGTGAGGGATCTGCCTCGTTAGCCAAGTCTGATGGTGAATTAACATGTGCAAAGGGTCAAAGTCCACTTTAGCTCCCTGTGTGCGCACACACGCACACACTCGTATCCTACTGAATTATTTATAAAAATTCATGTACTGACATCCATGCAGTCCATTCATCCTGGGACGACTTTGAGCAATATTACTAAAATTATATGTCCTACGGTATGTTCTTTCTTTCTTTCTTTCTTTCTTTCTTTCTTTCTTTCTTTCTGTTAAATGCATTGTGGTACTCTTGTGAATGCATGTCGCCTGACCCAGAAGAGAAGAAATTGTGGAAAAAAAGTTATTTGTGCACAAAAAGTATTCTTGTAGCTTCATAACATTACGGTTGAACCACTGACGTCACATGGACTATTTTAAAGATGTCCTTACTACCTTTATGGGCCTTGAATCTGTTGCGTTGCTGTCTATGCAGGCTCAGAAAGCTCTCGGATTTTATCAAAAATGTCTTTATTTTGCGTTTCACAGATGTTTTTCTGTGAACTATCCCTATCGGTTGCACTCTATTTCTTTCTCTCTTTTTTTTTGCTTGCTAAAAAACGGAGATCTTCCTGTTACAATCAGGCCTAAACTGGCACGGTCGCCATTTATCCCTCTAGCCCTTCTCTCTCACCCCTTTCACCCCTCTCTCTTCCTTCTTCCCCATCCATCCTTCCCTCCCTCCATTCCATTCCCCGGCCTGTCATCAATCTCTCTAAAATGACAGCCGACAGATGTTAGCCTTTGCAAAGATCAAATCCATGGCTGGAGGGCTGCTCACTGTGGAGAAGGGTAGCCACAGAGAGGCAGGGCCACAGCGGTGGCACCAACACACACACATGCCCATCGCCACCCGACCGCTGCATCCGTCTGTGTCTTCATTGCCCTCACACACACACATACACACCCCCACCTCACACAAGAACTGATGCCTAAATGTGTTGTGACATGAGGGCAGGGTGGCATAGAGACAGGACTGTCAGGATGGACGGCTGGAGGGGACAGCCTGCCTAACTAAGCTGTGCTGAACTTGGGAAAAGAAACAGTATTGACTTTATGGCCTTTATGTCATTCTTTTCATGTGTATCCACTGACCTCCACATATATATATATATATATATATATATGTATTACAGCTTAAGTAGCTCTGTAATTTTGTTTGTGGATTTAGTGTGTGTGCCTTTATACTCTAGTCTTGTGTTGCAGACATTAGGCACATATCTGTCTTGGTGCAGTTTAGCTGAAGGCTAGCATGAGTGTTTATACAACGGCAGGTCTTTGTCATGTATCTCATTTGGGCTTTAATGACTCAGATGGGTCAAGAGAAGTCCAGTGATGACCAAGTCTCCTCTGGGCCACTGGCCTTCAGCTTAGTCTGCATCAGCAACCTCATCTGTTAATATGTGTATTTGCGTCTTGGTTTTGTCTACATTGTGATAACCAATCTTAAATGGCTAATGACAATCTAAAAATGCTAAAACTTTGTGGGAGGGTTCAGGTTAAAGGATTAGTTCACTTCCAGAATAAAAATTTCCTGATAATTTACTCACCCCATGTCATCCAAGATTTTCATGCCAAAAAATCTGTCCATGTTTTCTTTGTAAACACTGGGTCGGTATTTCTGCCTATCCAGAAATAGGCAAAGTGCAATAGTCTAACGTGACTACGTAATGCTTGAAGTCGAACTAGTGCAAGATGAATATTTGTGTTTTTTTTTTTTTAGAAGATCACAGATGGTTTCGCTAGACAAGACCCTTATTCCTAATCTGGGATTGTGCCCTTTGAAGCTACACTGAAACTGCAATTTGGCTCTTTAACCTGATCACCATTGAAGTCCACTATATTGAGACAAATCCTGGAATGTTTTCCTCAAAAACCTTAATTTATTTTTAATTGAAGGGAGAAAGACACATCTTGGATGACATGTGGGTGAGTAAATTATCAGGATTTTTTATTCAGGAAGTAAACTAATCCTTTAAGGGATAGAAAATATCACTAGCTCTGTTTAAAAAACATAAAAAATCAATGGAAAGTCGCCCACTGTGGTAGGAAAATAAATGTGTTTCTGATGTAGCTTTTTATTTTTGGGGGACAAATTTAGTTAGCAGTTATTGTTGACTTCCAAACAGAAAATGGTTAAAAAAAAAAAAAAAGACAAAATACATTATGGAGCTATTTGATGACCAAGCAAAATCTGTATTATCGGCACCTTAAAATAAAGTGTTACCAAAACTCTTATGTAACAATTACTTCTCAAAAAGTTGGATGGAATTCAGATTGGGTTGGGCTCTTAAATGTTCAGTAGATCTAATCTAATCAGTGCACTGTAGGTAATTCCCTTGTTTATATGGACACTTCTGAGGAACTACCAGTCACTAAAAATGGTTTGGTGGCTCCAGATCTTTCAAAGATAGTCAGAGTTGTATCTGATGTACTAGCAGTCAGCAAGCTAGAAATTCAAAAAAAAAAAAAAAAAAAAAAAAAAAAAGAATATTGTGCTTGGCCTTTTGTATTACATTTGTAAAATCAGTACTTATTACTTTTGTATGGATGGATTCCAGTCACAATGTTTACATACATTTCTTCTGCACAAGAACGTTGCTTTCATCTCTATCAGATTTTTTATTTATTTATTTATTCATTTTTTTCTGTCTAGTCTTTACATAGAGTATATACTCCGGTAGACTACACTTGTATGACTGTCAGTGCTAAGGTTTGGCTGTGTTCTGGTGAATGATGAGTTTGATTCATGTATTTTTATGACCTGAAACAATGGCAATGACAGTTTGAGTGACATGACTGCTGCCTTTCAGATGACTGCAGAGGACAGGCTGCTATCAAATAATGACAATTTATTCAGCATTCAGTGGGAGGTGCAACAAAAAAAAGCAAAGCTAAGAAGCTAGATGGCTGAACGCACCTTGGTGCTTGTAGAAATGATTTAGAGTCTGTTTGCTACACAGACAAATATTGTCCGTAAACAACTGTTCACACATTTTTTTTTTTTTTTTTTTTGTGCTTCTGCAGATATTTCAATGGAAATCAAACAAGGTAGAGTGCGTGTGTAAAAAAAAAACATTGCAAAATAGCATATTACGACAGAAAACCCTTATGTATGCACTCTTGCATTAACTCTCTTTCATGTTAGCCTTCTTGCATACTTAGCATGCATTTGCACTGTTTCTGGACAGGTTTGGACAGGACAGAAGGGAAAAGTCCCAGGAATGCAGACACCTCTACCTTACCCTGGTATGAGTTTTGGAGACAGGACAGGGGGGATAGGTTACAGAAGAAGGAAAAGAGGACATTATGTGTATGCGGGAAGGAGCACACATTGCCCAGTAGAAAGGACATATAGGGGTGGAAAGTTAGGGGGAGTTGAGGGTGTGTTGACGGGCTGGACTCGCTTGACTAAGGGCCAAAGGACAAGAGGGGCAGCTCTTCCCAGCAGATGTCACTAACAAGCAGTGTTGTTGTGTCTACAGCCCAAGGCAGGAGAGACAGGCCAACCCATATGCCACTGGTAAACACAGATAACTTTAAAGGGAAGCAGTAACAACTCCCTAATACCACACGTCCAAATGCACGCAACCCCCAGACCAAACCAAACCAAATCAAACCGGCTGCTTTTCAACACCAACACAGACAGTGTCCAGAGTTCCTGTTCTAGGCGCCAACATATGACACCATCACTGAAAGACTCCCCTATAGCCTCAGTATTTACTGACACTCAACACCTGCATACTCTCAGTTTAGACTTGATTCATTCTTCTTGTCTTTGTTTATACCGCTTGGTAGTTTTTCTCTTCTTTCTAACTAAAACACCAGCAGGTTAATAGATTTACTGCTTGGCCGTAGCTCGTTGGTGTGTATTGACCCGCATGTGAAAGTCCTGGTGATGTTAGCATGGGGAAGGTGAGGCCAAGTGCAGGAGAGCAGGGAGGAACACATGGGACTAAATATTGATTGAGCTCTGACATTGATTTAGCTCTGCTTGATTCACAATACCAGGCCACTGTATGCATGCATATAGATCCATACGTGTCCGTCCCAAAAGAGGAGCCCCTCTCTCGTTCGCTCCCTCCGTCTGTCTTCCTCTCTCCCTCCTTGAGAGAGAAGAGAAATCAGGGGAGCCCCCTTTAGCCTCTACTCTTTTGTTTACTGTTGTCCTTTTGTTTCTTTTCATCGTTAATCCTCGAGCTCTGGACGGGGATGTCACGTTGTTCTGTTTCGTTTTCTCTCTCTCTTTCTCGCTCCCCCTTTCCTTGCTTGTTTCTTTCCATTCTTTCTTTTGTCATCGGTGGCCTTGTCACACTACTGGAATATTCAGTACATGACTCCCCATCTTTGTATTAATTATCATCCTACCACCAAGACATCAGATGCTTCTCTCTCTCACTGGTGTATGGGACACCCCCACAGCCCGAGACTCTATGTGGGGGCCTCTTCACAGTGTTCTGAGCCCATTATATTATGGTTTAATTTGCCTATCTTCAGAGATTTTACTCAGCATAAAAGCTGATTGAAAGGCATAGTGTTGAGGAAGCTAGTGATATAGAGGGAAGTTTAAAGAGCAGGTCATATGGGTTTTCAAAAAATATGTATTTTTTTTGCAGTTTGTAACATAGCTATGTTTCAATGAAAACCGTGTGCAAAGTCGTTAAAAAATGCATTATACATAAAGATATTGGGCCTCATTCATGAAACACGAGCAGAACGAATGTTTGTGTAAATCGTTCGTAAAGCTGTTCTGACGTAAACTTTTGTATTCATGAAAATGTTTGTATTTTCAAAATGTTAGTTGGCACGAAATAAATGTACACCTGCTCCCTACCACATGTAAATGGTGCGTAACACTTTCTGTGTTCCTTTTAGCAAACTGATGACAGTGAATTTTGATGCACTCATTGCACTCATTTTTATTTATTTTATATTATTTTTTATAGCTGAGTTGATAACTGAAAAACACAGCGCTTGTCACTGTCACTATTTACCCAGCCGTAAATAGAGGAGGGGCGGGACAAATACCGACCAACCATCCAACAATGGAGAAATCAGTATTACTGTTTTTTTATATTTAGTCAAATTATTAAAAATGAGATGCAAATGCATTGCCGCCGTGGATATTCCAAATCATAGCAACTAAAGCGTCTCTGCTGCCACCACAGCATTTTCAAGTGTCATCAGCTGGTTGTTTTAAGAAGAGCGCCTGACATTTCTCAGCTGGCTAAAATCTGACACACGTTATTGAATATTTGTTGTTAGGCATATGGACATGCATTTTGCGTAGCTGTAATTCATAGGCGGGGATTATGCTAATTGTGAATGAGCGTGCATGTGCGCCTTATTTACGAATGATTGGAATCCTTTAACACACACGTTTAACTATCAAATCGGACATTTACGAAGCGTTTGTGAATCCGGAGGAGAGTTTTCATAAAGGTCTGTTTGATGCACAAATTACTTCGAATTTACTAATATATTTATGCAAGTTTCATAAATGAGGCCCATTGTCTCTCAAAAGAAAGAGTCGACTCAGAATCTCCTTAATGAGTCATCATATTTTCCAATCTTCTACCTGTTATTGATCTACGTCACTGGGCAACATTAGTATAATCCCGCCTGCCCATGAAATACAATCAGTCTGACCTGCCCACAAACACTTCCACTAGTTAGTGTGTTTATATCATGTTGAGAAGATGCTGTGTTCTGCGCTGTGAAAGAAAGTTTGTTTTGTTTTCATTGCCGAAAGATGATGATGTGAAGAATCAGTGGTTAAAATTATTTGTTTTCCACAATACCACAGCAAAACAATTCAAACCTTTTGTTGTGTTCTCATCATTTTGCTGAGGACTGCTTCTGTGGTCTTGGCTTTTATCTTCTTTGGCTTCTAATCTATTTTACCTGGACCAACAAGTGTCTCCGAAATGCAACCTGTTGGTACGATTGATGCGTTATGTGTACATTTTCAAGTGAGTGCTCAACATATCTATTGTGCTAATATGTGACGTATACTCTAGTGCAGCTTTAGGTTTCCAGGTAAATAACAATATTACTGTCTTACTGAAATAGTTCTGATAATTTGCTGTGAACCTACTATTTCCTAAGAATGTGACAGTTAATATAGACTGTCGTTGCTCTAACTACTTTGTTTAATAATAAAGAATGTTACTTAGCCATATTTTGGTTTGCAAACTGTGTTGTTTCATCAGTTAGTCACATTAGCACTCGGCTAACGTATCCACCATTATTGTTTTGTTAACTGTTTACAGTTTGGCAGCTGAACTTTAGCACTATATTATTGTTTTATGTAAAGGTGCTCAGGATTATCAGGTTTTCACAACAAAACCCGCCCAATTGCTATTCAAAACTATAGCCCAATTACATTTTGAGGGGGTCCCCTGTTAAAATGCATGTTCCTGGGTGTAAAATACATGCTTTTTGTTTTTGTTTTGCCTGGTAAATTTGCATTTCTGGGGCTAAATATGACATTACTGGGGTTGCTTCAACCTGCGACATCAAACCCGCGGACTTAGAAACACAGATGGTAGCACTCGCTAACTTGCTTAAGTCAAAGCTGGTTCAAGTACTCCTATCTGCGCCAATCACAACAGGCTTTGCCAGCTGACCAATCAGAGCAGAGTAGGCTTATGGAAGGGGGAGGAGTTTACAGACATTACGTTCAAAGCTGGTTCGAATGAACCGTTTCAAAATCATTGACAAATGACTCTATGTGTAAATGTATATTCTGACCTTAGATGCATTTAAACCTGTTGTAAGGGACTCCAACACAATATTGGGACACTTTAAAAAAACATATGACCTGCTCTTTAGGAAGAGTTTCATTTGCTTCCCTCCCCTTTATGTCTATAATATCACTCTCACCGTAATATCTCTAATATTTTAAGTTTATAAAATCACCTAAAATATCATAGTCTGTATCTGTCGGCAAAATTATTATGCTTGTGAATGATGTCACTGCTTATGAGTGGGGCTTTACCTTATGGATTACAAAGGTTCCCAGATATTGCGGTGTACCACTTCTCTCTCCCTTTTTCTGTCTCTCTGGCATTCGCAGTCCCTAACGGAGAGGGGGGTTGAGAGATTTGGTGAAGGAGGGGTCACGGATGGAGCTGGGAGAAGGGGGTGGGGAACTGGCAGGGGTGACGGGGGTTAAGTTCAAGGGCAGTGGCTGGGAACACAGACACATAAACAAGGCAACTGGTATGCAAGACATAAAAGTTAGGATGGGGGCACGTTGTACAATAAACAGCCACCATTACCTGCTTTGTTTATACAGATAAAGAATCCACTGTAAAATCTCTGGATGGCGGATGTAACGCTCAACTTCTTCGAGGACAACTGGCGGTGGATGGGGGGCCGGAGGGGTTTGGGAGGGGAGATGGAGGGTGGTTTATGAGGTGCTCTGAGAAACGCTACGAAAAAAAGACAAATCGTTACTAATGACATTTACAAGCTCAAGAAAGCATTGTTCACAGATGCTTCACGTGCACTTTGCTAAAATGAAGGGACGAGAGAGAATGAAAAACAAAGACGCAGAGTTGTCTTAATGGACTGGTACATCACTTTTTAGTGGAGTAATGGAAGGGTAAGTGGGACTATTCTCTTTTGTGTGGACTGCCTGACGAATATGTCTATGTCATTTTTCCCTGCAACAACATAGAGAGGCCGAGGGGTCAAATAAACAACACACACACACACACACACACACACACATTTCGGCACATAGCTTTAGATATGATCTGCAGCTCTCCAAAAAACAATTACACCGCATTAAATTTAGTAAACTTTACATACACAACTACAGCAGATTCCCTTATGCATACATACATATATAAATACAATCCATTGGTTAAATAAATAATGAAAAGGAAAACCTTTTCTCCCATGTGATTTCTCTAATCTCTCTTTTTCATCCTCTATATTCTTGTATTGATTAAGGGAATCATGATGGCGGTGAGTTTTTGCACGGGGAGGTGCAGAAAATACCCTGCAGTACATGAAGATATTGAGATAAAAGTCCCTCCCCACACCACTGACAGAAAGAGAGCAAGAAAAAGAGAAAAATTAGAGGATCTTTTATAGTAGAGAAGTTCTTCACTAGTGGTACTTACATTTAATCATGTACATCTCAGCTTAATCATGTGACACTAATTCATACATACTTACAGGACCAGGGTCGTTGCTAAAATTAACAGTTTCTAGTGTCATGCGCCTCTTCCTCAATACCTGATTAAAAAAATAGCATGCTATAATTTCTAGTAGTTTTATTTTAACCAGTTAGCATTGTCATGCTAGTTAGCTTGCTAACCAAAAGCAAAATGAAAACGTGCAAGATTAATCAATCACTTCTAATTAGGCACCAAATAGACTAGGTAAAAAAAGCTATTTAAGCCAAGGTGTGTTTGTTAAGGCCTGCTTAGGATAAAAATCAAAAATAATAAATAGATGAAAAATAGTTTTGATATTTTCACGCTTTCACTGTCAGCACTGAATGGCATCCCACTGAGAACGCAGCTTCAAGGCCTCAATCATTTAACACAGAAAGTCATTATACAGGAAGCATTTTCATCAAAACACTGGTATTGCTTTCATACCAGCATGTTATGGTTTAAAAGAAGGCAGAGCTTTGCCGGGTCAGGTCAGGTTTCTCCTGGCAGTGGAAGTTAATGAGTGTCCAGTGTATACACTAATAAGATGTCAGGGTTCATTTTAGCCCGCCGCAGTGCTCGGCCGCTCCCAGCTGCCCTCTCTGCACATATGGAGCCCCACTATCAAGATCGTTGCCATGCCAGCCAGGGAGATTTGCATGTGTGTTATCTATTTAAATAAATTCTCAGGGTTTATAAGCGCTATAATGCATCTTGGCTAGGCTCAGCTCATTGCTAATTTATAGGCAGTCTACTGTGTCTGGGGCTGATGACACCATCTGAAGCATGTAGTCTAGACGACATTGAACCCACTGTCCGTGGGGTAATTGTTTTATGCAAATGAAAAATCCAAGGGTGACATGTTCCTCGTGCATCCGTGTAATTTGATTGAGGTGTGCTAAGACTGCTGCCAGCCCGGTATGCCTTTACTTTATTATTATTGTTATTATGGTGATTATGATTGTGTGCAGGCTGGCGGGCAGAGGGTTGGGTTCTGCTGCCGGCTGGATAGAGAGAGAAGGATCACGGAGCCCTGGGGTTGCATCGCCTCGCAGCCTTTGTGTCATAGATAATGCATGTACGCGCACATAGAAAATATGCTAGCTCTTCATGCTATATTCATGGCTTGATGGATTTTTCCAATATTACATGCTTTTGTTTTTCTTGCCAATGACAACTGGCAAGGCAAATGACAATGGCAGATCGTGTTGTCGTGATGTGATATTTTACTCTCTGTGGGAAAGTTTAACAAGGGATCAATGTAGCACGGGTATATTTGTAGCAATAGCCAACAATACTGCACAATCAGATCATTAGGATATTATATAAAGATCATGTTTTATTAAGATATTTAGTAAATTTCCTACTGTAAATATATCAAAACTTAATTTTTAAATACTAATATGCATTCCTAAGAACTTTATTTAGACAACTTTAAAGGTGATTTTCTTAATATTTAGTTTTTTTTGCACCCTCAGATTCCAGATTTTCAAAGAGCTGTATCTCGGCCAAATATTGTTCTATCTTAACAAACCATAAATCAATGGAAAGCTTATTTATTCAGCTTTCAGATGATTCTCAGATATATCAAACTAATCAATCTCAAAGCAATATCACACAAGTAGCCGTGTGATACGGCTGTATATTGGCATGGCTACAAGTGTGATATCATGTTTATACAACAGTCCGTGGCACGAGTGTGTAAATATATAAGAAACAACAATGGAGTTGAATGTCTACAAAACTTCCTTTTGTGCTGAGTTTTGTAGATCCACATAAAAGAAAAACTCTGTTTTGAGCAGATCTACTTCCACAAATTAAATCTCAAGTTGACAGTTTAACAGCTTAGAACTAGGTTTTAGAAGTAGTAATGAAGGAACGTTGAGTTTCTTCAATAAAAGCTTATATTACTGTATTATTATGTAGAGTATTTTAAGAGAGAGATGGACTGAGTAAGTGTAATTATCTGGTTCAGCATTCATTCTTTCAGCTCAGTCTTATATTCACAATGAAAAACATTACCTTGAATGTCCACTGAAAAAAGTAATATCTTTGTCGTAGTATCGTTTCATCTGAAAGTAAAAATAACTTCCTTGTTTACAGCCCTGTTTCAGTCTTTTTCAATATAAAAGTCTTTGCTGACTCACTCATAAAAACAGTCACTTTTCGCCATCTAATGGCGGAACAATGTAACTAATCACTATCACGAACACACACACCATTTCTAATAATAAATACTCTACTTAAATACTAAATTTTTTTATATAAAATATTATTTCTTGAAAAACATCGTATGCTCTGATATATACAGCATTAAAATTACAAAAAAAAGAATAATAAATAAATAACATTATGAGATTTTGCCCTTAGTCAAAGTTACTTGTTTTGGAACAAATAATAGATTAATGACACCAAAGACTGCCTGTTAGATTTACCCAAATTATTTATATCTCATGTTTAACCATTATAGAGATATCAGAGATAGCGGCAAATTCCAGAAAATGTGGCTGAGATAAAACTGCTCTCTGCGAGTTCATGAGTGCTGAACGGCTGCTGACACCCTAGAGCCCACATCTCAAAAAACGGTAAAGCAAATTTTCAAAGACACATTATCACGTTACCGCATATTTGAAGTCTGAACAAGTATACTCCTCTTAAAAAAAAAAAAAACTCTTAAAAAACTTAATGCCGTGACACAAACACAGTATGATTTATAATATAGTGGATTTTGCTGTTCGTTATGACACTTGGTGTGAGAAATGCCACAAGCGGAGTGATACAAATGGTGAAAAGCTTAAAGCTCTGTTATCACTAGAATATTGCACACCTCTCAGCCAACCAGATTCAAGGACCAGGAATAACTGTTCTATAAAAATATATAGTTAAATAGAAAAAATTATATATATATTGTTTTTTTTGTTTGTTTGTTTTTTTCCACACATACATATATACATACATACTTTTTTTTATTTTTCTTGTGCGGTTTGTGCCGTTTCAGATGGTGGAGAAGAGAGTGACAGTGTGGATGTTTTATGTGTGAGGTGACCGTGTTTCTATTGGGAGAGTTGAGGAATGGCTGGGGTGCTCAGAGCCTCCTCCTGACCTTTCACGCTGCCCTGCTCTGCATACGCAGCTAACTAATAACGACCCCTTTAATTATCAGAACCAAGTGCATGCAGCAGCAGCCCAGACGATCATAAATCTCAGCCAGAGACAGCACAGGACCAAGGACAGAGTAGAGTTCTCACCGCTTACACCCCAGCAACACTGCAAGCGAGACAAACTAGAGCACTGCCATTACAATAAACAAAGCTGGCTGTTCGCTCGCTTTCAGTGTAGACAACTTTGTTGATTGTAATGACAGCATTCTAGTACATGCGGTGTTATAATTCCCCAGATCTGCACTTTTGATCCATAGTCATGTCGACAAAACAAAATAGCATCACACATCCAGCTCTCTCTCTTTCTCTTTGCCTCTCTCTGGTTTTCTGTTATTCACATGGGGGAATCACATTGTATTCACGTGACAGCGAGGTTCATCACTACAGAGCATGACCTCGGTGTCTGGGAGAGAAGGCTCTTTGTTTGGACGACAGGCGTTTCAGTGATGCTCTATTGTCAGGGAGACAGGACTTTAAGAAGAAAGGCCATTAATGTGCACAGGGGGCTGCCAGGTTCAGCTCTGCTGAAGGCTTCTGATTTAAACAGAGAGATGCAGCGAGAAGGGTAATTACTGTTTAGGTAGTCATACAAGTAACGGTGTATATGAGACTGTGCTGTGATTAATGGTGACAGTTTTAAACTAAACCAAAAATAAATAACAAAACAAACAAATATAATTAATTAAAAATAATTTGTTTGTTTTTTTTCTATTTAATTATTGTTGAAAATATATTGCACATAATGCAGTCTTGCAATAATAATAATAATAATAATAATAATAATAATTATTATTATTATTATTATAAATAAATTATATAGTATAAATATATATGTTAGGCATTTTAATCCAAAGCACTGGAATTCATACTGGTATTTTCATGTCAAAAGTGTATATGTCTTCATTAAGCATTAAGCAAGATTAATTATACCTCTAAGAGCTCAACACATATCTATAGCTAGGTAGGTAGGTAGGTAGGTAGGCAGATAGATAGATAGATAGATAGATAGATAGATAGATAGATAGATAGATAGATAGATAGATAGATAGATAGATAGATAGATAGATAGATAGAATTTCATGCTAGATTTGCATTGTTCATCTGAGTAGTTCTAGAATGGTGCTTCAGAGTGGCACTTCTCCCAAGGTCATGGTCAACACCATCCCCACCCACCTGACCCTGAGAAGTCAGTCTGTTCAGCCCACCGTGACGGTCGCGGAATGGAATTGCATACTTGCTCTGCATACTTGCACAGAGACAAAGTAAGTCATTTCTACACACATACACACACACACAGTCTGGTGAGGATATACACTCAGCAAGTTTATTTTTAGAAAATATTTTCAGAGTCTAGGTTGTCCACTCATTACATACTAATGAAGCTCTTCCCAAGAGTATTTAATTGATCACTGGTCTATGTGTCTGATTTATTTGTGGTCTAAACTTGGTGGTGTTCCGTTTAAAAAGACCTCTACTTACCATCTCCATGCAAACCGGCTTTACAGTGGGCAGAAATGGAAAACAAAGTTAGGAAAGCGAGAGGAAGGACAGAGTGTGGGGTGTGGCCTGTCTGTAAGTGACAGGGATGAATAGCAGGACTGTGGGGTGGGACGTGCTGGCCTCCTGCTGACCTTCCACCGGCCAGTGTGTGGATTCAACACGACTAGGTAAACACACTGCTGGCCTTGTCAGAGAAGAGGCCCCGGCACTGGTTTATATCATATACACATCTAACCCTTAACAGAAACTCACATCACCAGAGAGAAAGAAAAACATCAGGAGACTATGTGTAGCATTATTACATTTAACGGAATTGAGGATATTTGATTTTGAAAGTGTGTATTTACCAAATGGATTTGAGTGAGAGCATGTGCTTTTGTTCTCTTTTTTTCAGCCTAAACAGGTCTTACATTAAGGGTGACTAACAGGTTAAGAGTAACATTTTCCATTCTAAAAGTTCAGTCATGAACTTTTGGGAGCATTTATTTGGGGATAAAAAGTAACTTATATAAAGTAATGTATATATAAAAAAGTGCACCTTTCATATAACATTTATGACCCGGGACCACACCAACCAGGGTAACACTTTATTTTGATAGTCCACTTTAGATATTCTACTAACAGTAATTAACTTTGCAACAAAACCTCAACTAGCAGTTAGTAGAGTATTAGTAGACAGTCTGCTTAATATCTTCTAACACTTTCTTTGTCAACTTATTCAACTAACCCTAAACCTACCCTAAACTAACCCTAAAGTCTACTCTGAGAGTTAGTGGACATGTAGTTGCAAATAATGAGATTTAGTTGATATGTAGTTGACAAGTAGTTGACATGTAGCTACAAAGTTACTTACAGTTAGTAGAATGTCTAAAGTGGACTATCAAAATAAAGTGTAACCAAAACCAGTCGTAAGTAGCACAGGTATATTTGTAGTAATAGCCAAAAATGTATTGATTGATTTTCCTTTTATACCAAAAATCATTAAGATATTAAGTAAAGATTGTGTTTCATGAAGGTATTTTGTACATGTCATACAGTATATCTACAGTATATCGCAACTTATTTTTTAATTAGTAATATGCATTGAACTTCATTTGGACAACTTTAAATGTGATTTCTCAATATTTAGATTTTTTTGCACCCTCTGACCCTCCAAATAGTTGTATCTCAGCCAGATATTGTCCTACCCTAACAAACCTTATGACTGCTTTTGTGGTCAAGGGTCACATTTACGATTTAATACATTTAAAAAATTGCAAGGCTGAATTTTCAACAGGAATTTCTTCAGTCTTTAATCTCACGTGATCCTTTAGAAATCATTCTAATATGCTGGTTGGTATATTTTTGTGGAAACTGTAAAACGCTTTTTTAGGTTTCTTTGAATAGAAAGTTCAAAAGAACAGCATTAATTTAAAATAGAAGCAGAAATCTCTTGTGACATTATAAATGTCTTTATTGGCACTTGTTATCAATTTAATGTGTCCTTATTAAATAAAAATATAATTTCTTTTAAAAAGAAAAAAGTTGCTGACCCCAAACTTTACCCCTGATGGCCTCTTATCGGCAGCCCTGTGCACATTTGAGGAATGACTGTTTGTAATTTATAAACCACAGACATTATTTTACTCATAAATCGAGAGCCGCTATTCTAAACACTCATTAGAAATTATAGCTCAAACTGCTAGTTCTTATCCAAAAATTTGGGCTATAAACTGAACAGCTGTATTTGATTTGAACCTCAATATCCAGGTCAATAAATCAATCAAGGGACCATCAAGGTGTCAACAACCAATCATATTAAAGTAGGAGGAGCTTAATAGAAGTAAGCCTTTTCCTTTATTCTTTCTTTAATATAATACCACCACCTTGTGAGGGGACTCATTATGTTTTCAGCAAGAAAAGTATTCTCTAAATTTAATCCATCCTTCTGTTTTTCTCTCTTGCTCTGTCCATCTCTATTCTTGCATTTCACCTCAGCTTTTTTTTTTTTATATCCTTTCTGTCTAGACATCTCCAAGCAGAGGTAAAGGAGGGAGGCCAATTACAGAGGTTACAAGCTGCGCCGCAATTAAGGAAATGTACAGTTCAGCAGAGTTCAGGGATTAAAAAGGCCGTCAAAACTGGAGAGCCCTGTAAAAGTATGACTCATAATTTTTGCACAGTAAAGCCGCCGCAAATGGCCGTGTCGGTGATAAGGCGGCTTTTATATGTTGAGTGGGCCGGAGCCCGTGTGAAATAATTTACTCATGCGACAGAGCAGTAAACAAGATTACATTAAGGTGATTGTTTAACCCTTTCGCTCATCACATGTCCACAAATTACTGACAGCAGCAGGTTTGAAAGAGCCTGATAAAATGCATTCGAAAGCATAAACCACTTCGGAATCTCAGGCAATGGCGCACACATGTCATTCCCATCCAGAATCGGGGAGTGTGGATGAACTCCTTGGCAGGGGAGGTGGACCTGGGGTCTGGCGTTAACCACCCTTAAAACCTTGAGACAAGCGAGGGAGGATGCAGGTTGTGATCTTAATTTCATCCGCCGCTCTAAACTGTTTCGCAGCCTGTCGAAAGGTTGACTCAGCGTTCCGCACGGGCGTCCCATGACAGTGGCGAGATGGAGAGCTGCAGTAGAAGGCTTTCAGCTCCTCACAGAAAGGAGCTCTGTTAGATCCATTGACCTCTGCTGGACAAGGACTCTCTGTCTACACATCTGGCCCCCCTCGCGCTAGGAGAAAGAGAGCGAGGCGAGTGGGAGGGGGGACAGTAGGGTGTCCTGGGAGAGGCTGGTGGACAGGATGATGTATTTGGGAGAGTGGAGCAGCTGTCCTGTTGGGCCGGAGTGCAGAAGGGCTGTAGCAGCGTGGCCTCATAAAGAGAGGAGACTGGCCCCTGACATCCCAGCCTTTCTCGGATATAGAACAGAGACACGCTGCCAAAAAAAGATACACATACTGTCTGCAGCTTGATTAAGTTACAGTAGAGGAGATGAGGGATATGGGAGAGTGTTTATTTTGCCTCGGTTTGCTTCTGCTCTTGCCAGAGCTCTGTCTTCTGCCTTACCGCAGGCTCATCTCTGTTGTATCTATCAGCCCTCTGCAACGCCAAGGTCAAAGGTCAGACAGCTTCATGGGTGGCAGCCTGGCTGAGGAGTGACAGTAAACCTCACTGTATCAAGACAAGATTATGTTGTCTGGTATAAGCCCAGGTTTTTTTTTTTTTTTTTCCCCTTCATTCAGAGGATATTAATGTTTGCTATATATATGGATGTTTTTTTTTTTCTTTGTATGGAAACATCTGTCTTCCAAATTTCCAAAAGTCTGCTTTTCAAATTTAGGGCTGTCAAGCTATTTACAGATGCAACTGAATTAATTGAATGCTGTGTTTATTAGTACTTAAAACTTAATGACATTATAATTGCCATATATATTTTTTTCTGAATTTTTTTTGTAATGTTTTTGAAAAAAGTTTCTAATGCTTACCCAGGCTGGAATGATTGTATCAAAAATATAGTATAATATAATATAATATAATATTATTTTTAATAATAATTTACTTCAAGTAATCTAATGCATTAAATACATGCAACCCTAAAATTAAAGGTTTATAAAGGTTTTTATCTTAAAGGGATAGTTCCAGCCAAAAATTAAAATTCTGTCATTAATCACTCACCCTCATGTAGTTCCAAACCTGTAAGACCTTTGTTGATCTTCAGAACACAACTTAAGATACTTTTGATGAAATCCGAGAGCTTTCTGACCTACTAACTACTATGTTCGAGGCCTTGAAAGGTAGTAAAGAAACTGATAAAATAGTCCAATAGTATCAGTGGCTCAACCGTGATTTTTTGAAGCTACAAGAATACTTTTTGTCCACAAAGAAAACAAAAATAATGACTTTATTTAACAGTTTCTTCTCTTCCACGTTCTTGTTTACAAGGAGAGGAATGCACA
Organism: Cirrhinus molitorella; assembly: GCA_033026305.1. Taxonomy (NCBI): domain Eukaryota; kingdom Metazoa; phylum Chordata; class Actinopteri; order Cypriniformes; family Cyprinidae; genus Cirrhinus; species Cirrhinus molitorella. Next base: position 26,578,940 of record CM065126.1, on the reverse strand, counting down.
TGTGGGTGATGTTGAACCACTGATGTCAAATGGACTATTTTTAAGATGTCCTTACTGGCCCTTGAACGTGGTAGTTGCGTTGCTGTCTATGCAGGGTCAGAAAGCTGTCGTATTTCATCAAAACTATCTTAATTTGTGTTCCGAAGATGAATGAAGGTCTTACAGGTTTGGAACGACATGAGGGTGAGTAATCAATGTCAGAATTTTCATTTTTTGGGTAATCTATCCCTTTAAGTGTTTGTGTTTGTCGAGAGAGAAACGGCCAGCTCTCTCTCCCCTTTCTGTGAACACTCTCTGTGTGCCAAGCAGAGGCACTGTGACATGCTCCCACAAGGCCTCTCATTAGAAACAGAGCTGTCTGGCAAGCTGGACCATAAACTTTAGAGAGGTCACCCCCCATCTTGTTCTTCTGCACTGTAAACAAGCAGAAAGGTTAGTACTGTATACGTCTGACACTGTCTTATCTCATTAGAAACAAAGGACACGGCGCTAAGTGCTCTGACAACAGCAGTCATAAAGCAGAGTCCTCCTGAAAACTCCCCCCTAGATAGTCTTTCTGTGTGACTTTGGGTTGGGGGTGTTTACCGCATGTCTCGCTTGTTTGTGTGTGTGTGTGGGCTCATGTTTGTGTGCATCTGGGCACTGATTTGGTCACAGTTTGTTTAGCTAACTACCTGATGCAATACATGCCCATAATGCATCATTTTATTTACAGCATTTATGCAAAATTGGCTTATTTGCACTATTAGGCATTGGTTTGTCTACATTCTGGTGTGTTTTTATTAACTCAATAAAATGCTACAGTATGGAAGTACATTGGGATGTAAACTCAAAGCATTGACTCACACTGACTAGTGTAGTGTGTAATTTCTATACCATTTTGATGTAATCACTGAAAACGGATATGCTGTGTGGCCCTATTTGTCTAAATGCAATGGCTTCCAAATTTATAATGTATAAAAATGTCTTACAGTACCTTTTTTATGCAAATGTTCCATTGTCTCTAATATAGTCACTGGTGTAGTTAACCCTTTTTGTAGACTTTTTTCACCACTGGCTTGTACTGATTCACTTAGCAGTGCGGAGACACGCGCACACACCATTGTACGTGTCACTTCTTTTGTAAGGACTGCTCCTTTAAAGAATGTGGCTGTGCTAAGTTTCTCTCAGGTATAGATTCATTAGTTTTTGGCCTCTTGCTGCCTGTCTTCTGGTTTGCTGACTGCTAGTGGAAAAAGCCATTTAGCCCACTGAATGTCAAGGTTAGTGCGCGTTGTCCTTGTCATCAGTCTCGGCGGCAGAAGGTCAGGGATAAGCTTTCCTCAAATGGGCAGCGTCAAACAAAAGGGAGGCTGACTTAACTGGCCCAGAGAAAGAAGACCTTCTCTTTCAGTCGATAAACAATCCACTGGGCAAAAGCTCTCAGCAGCGTTAACCCCTGCACCGCTGGCCTTATAGTGACAGTCCGTGTATGTATGTGTATGTTGGTATGAAGGCCACGATAGTTGAAAAACTTGGCAGGAAGGGTAACGTTTCTCCACAGCACACTATAGAGCAGGCTTGATCAATGCACAGTTAATATATTCATCAGCCAAATGAAATAATCATCCTTAGATGGGGGTTTTAATATAAATATGTAATCTTCGCTTAATTGGCTGGCTGTGAAAATCAGATTCCGTTACAGAAACAGCAGGATGGAAAGCCGTGAATATATTTCCCTCTATCAGTTCGATCAGGTAGAGAGACATGTGTCCGCCACACCTCTATCTAAACAGACATGGAAATGTCATCTCCCGTGTGGTCCCGGCTAGCTCAGATCTCACTCAGCCAAAGGCGGCTCTGCGGGGAGACATAACATATCATCTTAACTGACTCACAACAGCCAAAATGGCCAAAACCCATAAAAGGAGCTTTGGGCTGTCAAACAGGGTACATCACATGCTCTACTGGACCCTCGAACATCCAGTCAAAGCTTTCTTCCTGTTAGCTGTTATATGCTGCTACAGTGTAGCTCAACAGCACTAGCAACGCAAAGGTCATGGTTTTGATTCTCAGGAAATACTTGGCATGTTAAAACATATACCTTAAATGCACTACAAGGCTTTTTTTTTCAGCTGCAAATTGCACCAGAGGTGACACAAACTGTACCTCAGACCAGCTTTTCCTGTGGACTTGGATGTAGTTTGGTGTTACAATTCCAAATTGAACCATAGTCTTGTGTCAAACAGATCATGTTCCACATCAAAAGCTTTTAAGTTGCTTTGAATAAAATTCACAACATTTACATAAAAGCACATATAGAATGTCTAGTGGCTGTTGACCTTTCTGATACTTACATTAAGCGATGTCAAAAAAAAAAAGAAAAAGAAACGTTTTCTAGCACATTAAATGATGAAAAGATTTCTGCTGCTTCTTTTAATGTTTCAGAATAATTAAGGTGTGAACCAGCCCACAGATAAACACATAAACCGTTGTTTCCTTACATAAAATCTAGTTACTATGCTTTATTTATTTTTGCATTTATTTATTTATGCATTCATTTATTTTACCTTGAGGAGGAAGCAGATGGTAATACAGCATAAATTTCACTATTGGTGGACCAAATATCAATTGGGCAGGTACCATGTTAAAACAAACAAATAAGTAAAAGGATAATTAATTATTTTGAATTCATTAAAATTTAAATATTAATTCAGCAGCAGTTCACCCACAAGAAAACAACAACAACACCAAAAAACTGGAAACAAAAAGAAAGAAAATTCCTTAAAATGTTTTTACACTCACTTGAGGTGTTTTTTTGACTTAAAACGTGAATACGTGTTAATGTGAATAATTACAGATAAAACATTTTTTTTTGCCAAATATATTCCTCTATGCGCATCAAAAAAGTTGTGACTGCGTGACAGGATGGCATAACTTGAGTAACCCGCAGACCGATCTTGTTGCACAGCTTTTGAAATGTTATGGTCATTCTGAAATATCTGCCATCAAAGTATTTTTGTATAAATGACCGCATTTATCGTGTTTCGTAATTAGTAATTTATTACATATGACAATTATTATATTCAATGGCTTCTCTTACTTTTCTTCTTATATTTATTGCCAGTTTATCACGAAGTGATCATTTTGTTCTATTTGACTCATTGGATGGTAACGGTGCTTATTCGCAAATGTTTTATGGATGTAAACTAATGCTAGTAATTATTTATATGTAGTCTTACAATTTTATCTTCCAGTTTTCAAAATAACATTTCATTTGTTTTGAACTCATTAATATTTAAACATTACTTCAGCAGCAGGTTACCCAAAATAAAAAAATGCTCAAATTTTTTCAAGTCTGACAAGCTTTTTTTTTTTTTTTAGATTTAAATTGATTTTATGGAATAAAGAAAGGAAAGACAAACTGGAAAAGAACAAGAATGAGCACTTTTTGGTAATCAGTATCAACTCTTTTCAAATATTTGTATTTTAAAATGTGCACATATTCACTATTTTGCGGCAAATTGTTTCTTGTTTTGTCACATCCAGTTATGAATTACATTAATCACATAAATGCCTATATTTCATTAATTTTGGATATTACTTTTGGTTGTTCAACATTTCTATCACAAAACAGTTGACAAATATTAAATGTTTTGGCTACTTACATCTTACCTCACACTCTTTTACTAATAAAAACTGAAGCATCATGCTGGACTTATAACCTTAATGTCTAAAGTGGTTACTCCCCTGTCACCATCCACTTGGCAAAAAGCAGCAGGAACGCTACAATGAGTAAAATGATGACAGGGGTTTCATTTTTGTACAAACTGCTCCTTTAAATGTTGCACAATTTAGAAACAGCAGTAACGTAACGATGAGCAGTTTAATAATACATCATCAGATTTCTTCCTGTTGTAGTCTCAGCGGTGCGGCTTGTCATTGTGCCCTTGGGAGGTCTTTGAACACAGAGGCCGTGATAATCTCTGCTATCTCCGTGGCTTATTCTCCAGATCTCTCTAATGGCGCGACAGTGTCCACAGTGGCTGCAGTCATCTTAAACGGATGAAGGCAATTCCAGCGGCGGTCACGTAGTAGTGTATTCCCAGTGTCACCTTGTCATTTGGAGCCTGTTTGTGCAGTACTTGGAGTAAAACCGAGGGACGTGTGTGCGGTTCTCCGTGAAAGATCTCCTTTGCCCCCCTCCTCCGTCTCCGTCGCAAAGGTCTAAGCAAACACAACTTCGCCCTCCTTCATTAACCTTCCTCCGATCTCTCTCCATCCATAGAATCTCTCTCTCTCTTGCTCACACACACACACACACACACACTCACAGACTTTCTTTCATTCTTCCTTCTCTTTAGCCTCTTACAAGGTTAATGTTTGCACAGATGAACTTAATTAAGGCTTTTTCAAATGACTTTGGCAGTTTGTGTGTTTTAGATTTTTAAGAGCAAGAAAGGATTATTATGCTTGAGGATCAGGCCTAATGTAAAGCAGCAGAGCTGAACTTCTTGTCCAAAGCAAAGTGAGGACATTAGTAAGCGTGTTCTCTGCCCTCTCAGTAGAATAGTCATTATCAAGGATAACAGTTTGATATACCATATTTTTTAGCCCTCAAGTAAATCACAAATGTCTTACTGTGTTAAACACTATCACTGTGTTTTTATATGCATTTTAAAGTTTTACACAAGAGTGTGATATTAATGCCAAATAAAAAAAGAAAAAAAAAAGAAAAAAAGAAAATCCCTTAATTCTGACAGGAATGGAAACGTTACTCTATGCACATTAAAAATGTAATGTGACGTTGCACTATAGGACAACATAATCTTGTTGCACAGTATTTAAAATATTGTTATGGTCATTCTGAAATGTGAGAGAGAAGTATGCCATCAAAGTATTTCTGTAAAATTGCCTCCTAGAACTGATTTACACGACTGTGTTCCCAAATGCATATACCTTCAAAAGCAAATACTGCATTTATTATTTTGTCTGCTCGCTCTGAGGCAAAAATGTTTATATTCAGTGGCTTCTCCTACTTTTCTTACTTACAGTTATTGCCAGTTTATCAGGAAGTGACGATTTTGTTCTCTTTGAATCGTTGGATGGAAACAATGCATATTCACAAATCTTTAATCATTTAGTATAACACTAAAGTTTAATGCAATATTTTAGTTTTGTGCATGTATTAAATTTGGATGGAACTTTGGATGGAAACCCAGGTAGTGATTCTTTATATATAGACTTACCATTTTATCAGCTAGTTGTAGTCAAAATTTTGACATATACAGTTGAGATCAAAAGTTTACATCCCCCTTTCAGAATCTGCAAAATGTTATTTTATCAAAATAAGAGAGACCATACAAAATGCATGTTATTGTCAATGAATGATTTTTTTGAATTTGAAGATCAGGTTAAATGTAACTTATTTTGTCATCTGGGAAACATGCAACTGTCTTCTGTAGTCTCTGAAGGGCAGTACTTAAAAATAAATAAATAAATAAATAAATAAATAAATTAGGCAAAATTAGAAAAATCTCCATTCTGTTCAAAGGTTTTCATTCCTGGCTTTTAATGCATGTGTTTTCCTTCTGGAGCATCAGTGAGCATTTGAACTTTCTGTATTAGTTGCATGTTACAGAAGGTTCAAACGCTCACTGATGACGACTGCAGTTGTCCTAAGTGTGAAAAGATGGATCTCAAAATCGTACAGTCATTGTTGGAAAGGGTTCAAATACACAAAAATGCTGGAAAACAAATAATTTGTGGGACCTGAAGGATTTTTTTTCTGAAGGACAAATAAGGGATTGAACAACTATCACTACACAAAAAAAAAACAAAAAAAAAAACAGCTGTGGATCATTCAGGTAAGAATACAGTATTAAAAATCAAGGGGATGTAAACTTTTGAAATGGGTCATTATCTTATTCAGGGCAGTAATAAATAAACAGTAGCATTTTTTATGATGTATGATTCCCCCTTTTTTTTGGTCAAATAAATACAATTTTACAGATTTTTAAAGGGGGGTCTAAACTTTTGACCTCAGCTGTATGCTATATATAGCATACAGTTTATATATATATATATATATATATATATATATATATATATATAGTTGTGCTGCTTAGTATTTGTGTGGTTTCTTAGATTCGTAGATGAATTAAAAGTTAAAAAAACAGCATGTATATGAAATAGAAGTCTTTTGTAACATTAGAAATGTCTTTACTGTCACTTTTGATTTGTTTTCTTGCACAACCATGAAATGTCAACTTACGCAAATTGTGAAAAAACTGTTTGGGATACGACCAGTCTCAATTAATTCAATCATTGTGATTCATTCAAGTGAATGCTAGATTTGTCACTTGTCATTATTTATGACATGTTGTTTTTATATCTGAAGGTGTTGACCAATATTATAGGAAAGGGAAAAGAGGCATGACATGATTGAAGACAGCAAATTGCATCCAAACATACAGTAAATGCTGAAGTGATTAATCCAAGATAGTTTCTTCATACACAATACTTTTCTGTTTGGATATCTGTTGTGTCTTAGTACTCAGGAACCAGTACTTAACATGAATTGTAAGTGTGGAAATGATGTCATCAGATATTTAGGAATTTGTTTAAAAAAAAAAAAAACATGTAATGTTTACACTGTTAAAAAAATATGAAAGAAAAATAACATCAGTTTACAGACTACAGCAATTTAGATGTCCATTAGTGCTATGCAGCGATCCAGAAAGAATGATCCTGGATCAAAAGCGCTTTCTCTCTATGTTTCATAATTTCCTTACAGGCTCTATGAGCACATATGACCTTTCTATGATGCCTGGCTGTTTCTGTATTGGAGAAATGAACAGATAAATAACCCTGACCTTAATGATGACAAGGTTAGGCTGGGGTTGAATCATGTGAAAGGCCTCAGCACGCAGTCACAAGGCAGATCAGAAAGCAACAGTCTCGCCCTGGGGCGACCTCTGCATCTCTGAGCCTCTTTTCAAAATGAGACCATCTCAGTGCTGTTTTCTCTTTTGCTGTCATGCCTTTCAGCTGACCCTTGACCTACTTGATAGAGCACTTTAGGGTGACAGGAGAAGCACTTGTGTAACCGTCCTTCCCGTTCACCCAGAGTTGCTACACAAACAGCATAGTCCTGTTTATTGCTATTTCCAGCCCTGAATTAGATCATCTTGCTATATTATGTGGATTTTTTAAGCATCTGTGACCCACCAGTGATAAATTCCTCCTGGAGTTATGGTATGTGTGTTGTGATCACTTCATGCTGAAGTCTCTTGTTCTAAAGAAACTGAGTATGGTGAATGCCTGAGCCACTGACCGTCTCTAATTGTTTGTTTGTGTTTATTGTTGTGGAAGTGAGAGGAGCCACTGGGTGATACATGCAAGAGGAGGTTAAATGTTCAGCCACTGGAACTGTGCATTAATTAGTGCACCCAGGTGCCACATCACACTGTGACTCACTCTTGCTGTCCCGCTCCAACACGTGACTGACCAGAGACTGTAACAACTGCCCCTTTCATCTTGTCTTCTTTATCCTTCAGAGTGCACTGTACTTTTACCAGTAGTTCTCTTGTGTTGTATGTTTTTATGGTCATTTTTCTAATTAATGTGTACTGTAAATGCTGTTTGCCTTTCTCTTCCACCAGGTGTTTTGTTTCTCCACACCAAGGAGGTTTATAATACCTGGAAAAAGCCAGCTGTTAGCATTGAAAGTTCTAAATCTGAAAATTCAGAATCTTGACATGAAAGTGAGTAATTTTTGGAGAACTTTAAAAACGTGTTTAAAGTTCACCCAAAAATGGAAATTTTGTCATTGATTACTCCCTCATGTTGTTTAAAACCCATAAGACCTTTGTTTATCTTGGGAACACAAAGTAAGGTATTTTTGATGAAATCCAAGAGCTTTCTGACCCTGCATAGACAGCAGCGCAACTAGTACGTTCAAGGCCCAGAAAGGTAGTAAGGTCATTGTTAAAATAGTCTATGTGACATCAGTGGTTCAACCGTAATGTTATGAAGCTACAAGAATACCTTTTGTACACAAGAAAACAAAAATAATGACTGTATTTATTGTGGTCTCGTGAATGGCAGGTCAGTTACAAAAATGTGTTGGAACAGGAGTTGGGAGAGATGTATACTGAGAGGAAATGATGTTTCCTTAAAGCATCTAGAGGAAAAAAAGACAGAGCAGTAACGATCAGAAAGTGGAAGGGCAGATATTAGTGATCTGTGTGTGTCTGTCTGCAAAGGAAGTGATGGAAGAGAGCAGAATCCTCTCATTTCAAAGAGGTACAGAGACAATTCAATGATTTTAGTGATTTTTTTTTTACCCCCGCATATTGAAACACCCATAATAGCATCCTTCTGGCTCCTTCTGCCTAACCGTAAATGCTCTTCTTCCACTACGTTATAAATTCCAGCAGAAAAGGCCACTTATTCTGTCATAAATCTCCTCTTGCCAGTTTCAAACTACAAAGATGCATTTGCAAAACGGCCATGCCAAGTGGGGAAAAAAGGCAGGAGAAGGAAAGAAAAAAACTCCCTGTCTTTTTTATGAGTCAACATGGCGCATACTGTGGGTGGTTTGTATCTGCATACACTTTTTTTTTTTTCAGGCAGGGTGACGGTGTGCACCCACAACAATGGCACTGACAGCTTCCGCAGCCTGATCTCATCTGTTCCAGCCTGTGCACTCCACAGAAACTATTTAACTTTCATTAAACAGTGTTTGATATCACCTCAGAGAAGAGACGCAAGCTGCGCAAATGCTCATCTGCTCCCCTTCATTCGTTTCGATTCTTTTTTCTTTCTCTCCCAGACTGTGCCTTTCTCATAGTCCTTGTCTTGTATTATCCATCTCATTCCTTCGTTCGTGCTCTTTCACACTCTTTCGCTCAACTGCTCATCTAAACCCCCTCTTCCCTCTGTCAGGCCTGTTCTGACTGACTAAATGGCAGACCTTTGAAGCTGTGGTTAGATTTCTTCATGCCTTTGTACTTGTTTCATAGTGTTGAAACAGTGATTTATGTACGGCTCGCACAGCCTCCATTAATTTCATGTAATGTAGCTTTTATCTCGCTAGCTGGGACAACTATCGCCAGCACTGTCTCTCGGGTCAGCATCTTGCTCGCAACTATTGCTTTCTCTTTCAGTTACTCTCTTCCTTCTTATTTTCATTTCTTTTTGTCTTTCCCACTCAGGGCCAGCCTGTGGGTTTGTGGGGCCTCAGGCCAGATCAGTGAAAGAATGGCCATAACATAATAACATCTATAGAACCTCTGCAACGTGATGAGTGGTTTTCTTCTTCTTAAGAGAAAGCACTAGAAATAATCACAGTGTACATACAGTTCTGTACAAAACTATTTCTACCATATCTGACTCTGAAAAAAAAAAAAAAAGAGTTTCTTTGGAGCAACTTTGGTTGATCCAGTCACAATAAATCATATCTTGAATTCTGCAGGGTGGGGTTTTAGCGAGTTTGAAGTAAAAGTAATTAATGGATGTATAATATGTGTCGAGAGCATTCACTCAGTATCATTATCTCATTTTTGTCCAAGATGGCTTTTAGCTGGTTTTGCATAACATTTCTTATTATAACTATTGTAAATGGTTGTGCTTTTTTTTTTTTTTTTTTTTATAACCAGCATTTAGTTGCAATAGAGATGTTTTGTAACATTTTAAAGGCCTTTACTGTCACATTTGATCAATTTAATCCATCCTTGTGGATTAAATTGACATGAACGAAGTATAAAAAAAATTACAAACTCCATAGTTTGAATGGAGCTATATACAGTATATATCACCTGTAGGAAAAAGCAGCCCTGTTTTTATTGCTTCTCTACCTTTCTGTCTCTCTCAGTTTCTTCTGTTTCCCTTCATAGGCGTATTTCTATTAGAGGTAGCAGCAACTTCAAATCTCAACTGGAAATGATGGGGAAAATGGTGGAGGTGTTAGATGTAGCCTCAGGGTGATTCTCTCTTATTTCTTTATTTCTGTCCTTTGCGCGGTTCTCCGGAGCAGGGCGACACAGATCCACTGATTGGTGGCGTTTGGATCAGAGCACAGGAAGAAGTCAAGCTAAGCAGTCACGAACAAGAGAACATTCGGCTCCTCTATCATCCGCCACATACTTGACCCACAGTAACTCCACTTTGACAGAGCATCACAGATTTTTTGTGTAAGACAGAGCCTAGTTTTAGGAAACTGTGATTATGAAAGACATCCAGTCGTAGATGTATTCTCTCTCTTTTCCAGCTTTGTTGAAGAAGGCTGACAGAAGCCCGCTCCTGGTTACGTTTTGCGAACTGTCACTTTTCCCTAAGATAACACCCTTGCACAGAGGCTCGGAAATGCCAAGGTTCAAGTTTACAATTTAAAAGTTTAAATGCAGAAACACAGGTCACCATGGGCCACAGTAAAGGTCAATGCCATGATGACAGCTGTTGGATATTGTTATTCAGCCCCTCGAGTTACACATTCTATCTTTATCTCGCCTCATTCTCTGTCTAATTTTTGGCGTATCCGAACCGGAAGTCTATTTATGCTTGTCAAAAAACAATAATTTCATACCACATCAAAACCCTAACCAGGTCTTTGCAATTTCTCAGATGAGTAATATGTTATTTGCAGAGAGAGCTATGCATGAGGGTGTTTCTGATTTTCTGTGTTCTTACGGGAAGCTGGGCCGTAATTATGGAATAAGCAATTTGGCGTGATAGTCCCACTGTGCGATCTTCTGAGTGAGCATAGCAGGAGATACGAAGACACCTGTGTCCCAGCAGGGACTGGACCTCCTCTTCTCTCCGTCCTCTCTTCCGAAATGACATGAAAACATCAGAATAAATCTGTTTCATACATATAGATAATGATTAACTATCAGCGGCTCGACTGTCTGCAGCCAGAGAGGTCTTAAAAAGCGAAGCATATTGGCTGCGCTCTGTGCCAAGGCGCATCCCTCTCCCCCTTCTCCCCCTTCCGGGCCTCTGACGCCGGGCACGCTGGTAGTGCTCTTTCCCTGCAGGGGGCCCCGGAGCCGGGCTTGTCCTGACACCGCAAACATATGTAAGGACACCTGAGCTACGGCCTCCAGCCTCCCGCCACCAAGGGTTAATTTTCCACCCAGCCGTGCGGCAGCCAGACTTGGCCAAGTTTCCTGTCGCCCACAGTGCACCACAAGCTGTGTTTGGGAGCCAGCAAACAACATTAATCCTGCCCCTATGACGGATCGCATATGCAAAATGTCCGCCACCCTACGCGTTCACACAGCCAGGCAGGTACGGGGACGGGAAGAAAAGACGACATAGTTGGACAGAGAGGAAGAGAGATTAGGGGAGAGGAGGAGGAGGAGGGAGGCCGAAGACTCTACTTCATCACGCCACTGGAAGTTTCAATCTTCCTTTTGTCTTTAACATTTCAGGTGCCGATGTGTGCGATGCCAGGAAAGGTCAGGAGATGATTTACTGAACATTTATGGAGGCTTTATCTTCAGTCCTTGTCACCAAGTCGGGCCATGCTTCATAGTGGGTCGCCAAACAGACGTGGAAAAAGAGAGAGCGTGACAACGCCACAACCCCTGAGATCCGCAATGACACAGTAAGAAAACAAGAATGTGCTCTTTCATTAGCAAAGCACCGCTGAGAATAAACACTCTCATTTCTTCTCCTCATCCCATTCCCTCTATTTCTAAGAGGGGGAGTGGAGTTCTGGTATAGGCGTTTCTCAACAGGGTTTCCTCTTTTGTGTGTCCATTATGAAACCTCAGCGTGAGAGCCATGTTCATGCGTCCGTGACTGTTCTACAGAATTGAACAATGTCGTCTAAAGTGCAACAAAGTGACACTTTGCCTAACTTTTCTTTCATGTTGTGTCCTGTATGGTAAGCAGCAGAGGCGTGTAATAGAAATGACTAAGCAAATTCCGCTCTATAGGTTTGGGGAATTTCAGTTATTCAGCTATTAGTGCTGGGCAATATACCGGTTCGAATAAACAACATGGACAGCGTTGTCAACTGAGAGGGGATCCCTGTTAACTGCACTCATTACTCATTAACTGTTGGAGGACTTTAAGAACTATTAATAACACACAACTAATTCTTTAACTGGGCAAATAACTTAACTGTAAATGGCAGTAAACTTAACTGTAAATGGCCGTTAACAGAAGCTAGAGACGTTGAAGACTTTCTTTAAGAGGAACTGTCTTCAGTAAAGTTTAAGTAGTATCTTCTTTTCATCTTACCTCCGTATAATGTATAGTAATGTAGTATTTAAAAGCGCAGCGCTGCCGTATTGCCGCTATTCATAAGCGCCACCTTCTGTCTGAGAGTGAATTTGCATTCTCCTTGTAGCTCATGCGACATGTTTGTTTGTTTGTTTCTTGATTAAAATGCAGGAGTTGTCCATTTCCATCCCATTTAGGTCGATTTTTGGACTGTTCTTTAACATGATGGGGTAGCATCATATTGAAGGGTAATCTGCTAGTTATACTGCAATGGAGGCAGTGCCTCTGCTCACAAAACCTTTTTTTATGCTTTGCTTTAGGATCTCATTGAGAACACAATGAGCTTAAAAAGTAAAAGAAACATGCCACTGGCATACTCTGGGAAAGTGTAGCAAAAATAGTTTAAAGAAAAAAAGATATTTAAAAGCCCACAAATGTTGGATCTCATATTGTATTTCATGTATTTCTTCAATTTTTGTACAGTAGATATTTTTTATCCATTGCATTCGCAGATAAAACCCTGCTGGTAAGCAGATAACAGTCTGCAGTACTTTAGGAATGAAGGACGCTCGACCGACAGACTTCTCTCCTCAAGACTTTGTGCCTTTCTCTCCGTGTCTCATTTGTCCCACTCAGCATGCTTCATCATCTCGCCTTAGCCGAACACCGCCCAGACCCAGCACGTCTTCTCCACGTTCTTCTTTCACTTCTTTCTTTTAACTCGCTCCAGAAAACCAGTGTCAGAACATTTTGCTTTTTCTCTGGCCCGCATTATTCATATTAGAAGATGTCCTTGTGTTGTTTGTTGACTTCGTCCTCATTACAGCTTTGATGCAAACCTTGATTGAGTTAAAGTTGTTTTCTTCCGTAGTGTAAATATTTTTTCTGTTTGCTAAGTCGTATTCATCAGGTAACTCTTAATTCAAGGGCTTATTCAAAAGTTGTTTTCTTGTCTTCCCATTACATTGACATCACAAGGTCTTGCTAATGACAGCCTGTCATTGTGGTGGAATTGGCTTTTTAAATATTGAAAAAAAAATGTTTCTTTAAATGTAGTTTAAAGATTACATATTTTAATTTAAGGGGAATCACAGAACCTTGAAAGATGGGGTAGAATAATTCCGTTTAAGCGCCGTGTCTCTTCCACACAATCAATATAAGCCAGAGGCGTGTAAAATATCATTACATGTACTTTGCATTTATTTTTGATTGTTTGTTATTATGCACAGTATGTAGGTTGCTAGGTCTAAGGTTGCCAGAATTACAAAAAGCGAGTTTCCTTTCGTTCATGTGATGTTTTGCAGCGTGGTCAAAAGGCAAAGTTCATAACATATAGACTTGCAGTCCCAAAAGCTTGTCAGAATTTCCACAGGCCCATCCCAGAAGAGCCTGAAAAAGTATAACTACTGAAAACAGCATTATTTCAGAAACAACCAAGGGTGACAAGAGGTTTTCATTGCAGATTAAAAATCAATGATCTTTTCAGCTTGTGCCGGCAAGGGTTAGCGCTGCAGAGAAAGAAACGGCTTTCACAACAACCATTTGATTAACCTGGATGATTTTATGTGCTGATAGCGTCCACGGTGAGCAAATCATTATTAGATCTCATTTTCTGCACGGAGAAAACCAGTGAAGCTTAGCTCCACGCCGTGCCCTGTGCATTGAATTTCTGTCTTTGACTTAAATAGGAATAAAGATGAGAGGAGAAACGGTGCGAACACCCCGAGCAGATGTGGCGAGCCAGAGAGAACGGGCTCGCCGTATGTGTGATGCCAAAGAAGGGCATTGCCCGCTGCACCCTCAACATTCGTGTTTGTGTGTACAGAATAGAGACAAAGGCATAAACCTCCTGCAGCAGAGGTTCTGTGAGTAATGGATCCTGAATACGCAATATCTACACACTTATCACTCCTCATCCACCGTAGCCAAGGTCACCGAAAACCTCTGTGTTACCTTTACATCTCACTCCTTCTCCGTCTTGCGCTTTCGCTCTCGCTCTCTCCGTCAGGGTGGCCACGTCGCCCTCTCGCCCTGCCGAGAGCGGGCGGGCGAGCGAGTGAATGTGTCTCAGGGTTGCTGCTGCGAGCGCTTGATCTGAGAAGCAGAATGGATGGGAGTGTATTGTCAGACTGTCATTCAGCTGGTCTGCAGCAGCAGTAAGCCTTCACAAAATATTAAACTGCTTTCACCACATAAAAGCCATCCTCTCATACTGCTGACATATGGCTTGAAAAGCCGCCTCTGGTTTGTTTTGGAGAGGTGGAAATTGAACACAACGGCTATTTGAAGTGGGTCGAGTCGCTTTTCTGAAGCTGAATATACCAATGACAGTATAGAGAGAAGAAAGCAAAAGCCTTGCTATTACAACCTGTGAGGTTTTGAACGTTACCAATGGAGGCGCAAGGGGAAGAGGATCGAGCTGAGACTTGTATGTCTGTCAAGTGGTGTGAAACCTCGAACATCGACCACCAGCTCTCACCAAAAGAGCAAAACGTGGGCCCCTCTTCACAACTGGTATTACAATCAGTTTGGGATCCAGTCACAAGTGGAGATCTAGTAGTCATACTGTACATCTTTCTCTATGTCTGATGAATTTCTATCAATATGAATTTGTTCTGACACAGTTTAACTCTGAATTCTTGTCATATTGTATAACCATCTTCTAACTATAGCTAATAAACTGTGATACTGTGAGAAATGTTGAAGGTGTCTGAGTAAATTTTGGTTTGACTGTACCTTAAATATATTCAGTATTAAGTAAAACATTTTTGAATGAGCTTTTATTTTATATTGTCATTTTTATATTTGTTGTGTTTTTGTCATTTTATTTATTTTTTTTGTTATATATATATTTCTATTTAACTTATTCTTATTTGAGTTTTTGCAATCTAGTACTTCAACTGTTATTCTATTTCAGTTCCCAAGGCATCTTTTTTATTTTCATGTACATTTTTATAGTGTGTGTATTTATTAATTTTTATTTTTATTTTTTTTATTTTCACTTTTTATTAGGTTGTCCTAACCACAATGTACTTACCTCAAGAATAAGTACAATTTACTTGTTCATATTGTATTGCAAAACACTTTTCCTGCTATTGAGGTGGGATACGGATAATGTTTGGGACAGGTTTGGTGGTATGGGTAGGTGTAAAGCATGGGTTAACAGTGTAATTATAAATGTAATTTAATTACAGATGTAATTGCATGCAGGTATTTTTTTAAGTACAATGTGAAAACATATATCTAAACAATAAGTGCTCCGAATGTGATTTGCATGATCGAATCGTAAAATATTTTGCAGCTCGTTTTACACTTGTTTTTAGTGCTGGCCTCTTGCGATTGGATTGCCTGTGATGGGTCTCAGGTGTAAATGAGGCCATGGAGGTATTCCTGCAAACTTCTGCCAGTTCCTCTCTAGTTCTCCTCACTTCTTCTGTGCTCATTTTTACACTTACATGAAATCTATCCCACACCCTCCCAAGCAGTCCTGGCTCAGAGAGAGATAACAGTGGATTTGGTCCCGGCTGGGCCAACGATTTCCACATTGAAACTGCTATTCATATCAGAGAAGCTGCCTGAACATCAGGCAAGAGAAAAGGTGTGAAATAGCGCGACCAATCTGGAGAGTTCTGGGCAGACAGACAGTGTAAGACTGTCCAGGTGTCTTATAATATGAGGATTAGAGGTTTGCCAAGGATTGAGCAGCACAGGCCTGATATGAAAAGAGAGAGAGGGAGGGAGACTTACTGAGGACTTCAGAGACATCAGAGGAACTGCCTGTGCTGGCAGAGTGCCACAACCAAGACCATCATTTTCAACCCCCAAATTAGAGAGGTGACCATCTGACAATAAAACAGCCTGTGGAGAGGAGAAAAAAAGAGTCAGACTTCCATTATAAATATTAATCAAATGGAAGCCTTTCAGAGATGGCATTTCTCTGCAGGAAAAGATGTAGTACTTGCCTGTCAGGGCAGCAATGGAGGTCAGCATGGCCTTTCCCTCGAGTCAAACTTGATTTAGCCCTTTTTACCAGTATACAGTATAGAAAGTTTGAATCCATAAGATTTGAAAATAAAATCATAAATAGAGCAAGAGAAAACAACTGAGAAAAGTGTATTATTCTTATGTCGAGAAGGGAAAATGCTAATGTTACATCCTCCTCTGTTCTATTGTTCTTCTGCAGGTCTTTAACCAGTCCAACTCTTGGCAGGTACAGAACACTAAAGGACCATTTTATTTCTAAATGAGTCTGAATGGCGCACCACAAAGACTGGAAATGCTGCTGCCCTTTCATTTTAAATGGTACGTTGGCATTTAACATTACACATGTCAGCAGAACTTCACTCTCCATTTACGGCTTCTTAATGTATGTGTATTTGTTCACAGCCACTTATGATATTAGCTGTTGTCATCGGCAGTGGAAAGGGACATTTAACATGCAGATATGAAAGAAAAAAAAAACACTCTTGTGATCATAAATGAATTTATAAACTACATTCATAAACTCTCACCTTTTTATATAGCCCTCCCACTTCCCTGTAGCACAAAATTATCCACTTTTACACACAGAAATAAAAAACCTAAAGAGGAAAAAACTATATGTATATATAATGTCACATCACTGTAATTTTTTTTTTTTTTTCCCTCTTTCTTTCTTTTTTTTTTTTTTTTGGAAAAAGATGACTGATGATGTCTATTTGCTCTCTGTTTGTATAAATGGATAATAAATTAATAGATTGTTCAAATTAGCCCCAACTGATAATTTGACTGGCTGATAATTTAACTCTAATCTAATTGGCTGAGAGGAGTGCAATATTCTAGTAATATCAGAACTCCAGCCGTTGTGGTGTCATGAAGGATTCCCAAATCCACTATAATTTTATAAGTAATACTGTTTTTGTGTCACGAAATGTAGTATTAAAAGTTTTAGTCAATAATGTACTTATTAGACTTCAAATATGCAGTTTGTTAATAAAGATAATATATATTTAAACAAGTGTTTTGATGTTTTCTGAGACGTGAGCTCCAGGGCGTCATGAACCCACCGTGAGCAGCCTTACCTCGACCAAATCTTCTGGAATTTGCCACTGGCTCTGATGCCTCTATCATAGGCGCAGATTTATGTTTTTGCTGGTGGGTGCTCAACAAACCACCCCCCAAACCTGCAGTTTGCATTTTTTTTTATAATATATATATATATATATATATATATATATATAATACATTTTTGCCCTTGTTTCCACACTAAATAATAACGGGGATATCATACACATCCGCAACAAATGTAATATATTGTAATATTTAATTCTTAATAATCAGTAATTTATTATACTGTTTTTTTTTTTCTCTCTCTATAGTATACTCCGTGGGATGGTGTGTTTGATAAATTCACTATACAAAATTTATCTTGCGTAGTGAAATGCACATAATGCAAATATATTACTTAGTAACCACCACACATTCTTTGGATGAGGGCTGCACTTCACTAAATAAAATTATTTAATATATACCTGTTTACAATAAGCACTGCATATTCGCGCATGCACAGGGCAAAGTTTGTTGGCGCAGAGCCACAATCTCTATATAGGAGAGCAAGCCCGCTGCAAGCCAAGAGATTCGTGCTGGCACCCTCTCGTATTACACTCTTGACATTTGCCATTAAAATAACACCAAAACCTGCCTCAAATCAACTATGAAAACAAGAATAAAGTCGTACAAGCTACAATTCACTTCTTATTGGTTAAAATAAACCAAAAATGTCTCGCGTTTTTTCCGTGGGTGCTCAATCATTTCATTATAGAGGCCATAGGTGCCGATCCTGTGGGTACTCAGGGGCTCGATTAATAATTTGGTTTGGGTAAATCTAACAGGCAGTCTTTGGTCTCATTAATCTATTATTTGTTCCAGAGCAAATAGTTTTGGCTGAGGGCAAAATCTCATTACGTTATATCTGATGTAAATTTAGTGCTGTATATCAGAGTGCTGCCTTTGTACTTTTGACTGAATTGCTTATGATGGCTGTTGTTGTTTATTAAATATAATTACTCAGTAAAGATTATTTTATGTAAATAATAGTAGTATTTAATAATAGTATTTAGTATTTGGAAATGGTGGTTGTGTTCGTGATGGTAATTAGTTTCATTATTCCACCATTAGATGGTGACAAGACTGCTTTTAATGAGTCAGCAGTAAAGACTTTTAATATTAAAAGAGACTGAAACTAAATTGGAAACAAGGAAGTTATATTTACTTTCAAAAACACCTTGTAAGACACAGCCACCAAATTGTGAATACGAGATTGAGCTGAAGAATGAATGCTGTATCAGATGTAGGTAATTACACTTGCTCAGTCCATCTCTCTCTCATAATACTCTGAGCTTTTAATACTGTAATACAGTACGTTTTCAATGAAGCAACTCAACGTTCCTTCATTACTAGTACTTAAGTGACATTTTCAAATTACTAATGAGATTTAAATCTGTGGTGAATGTAAGTAGTTTGCACAAAATAGGGTTTTTAAAGAGACTCCGTTGTTGTATGTGTATACACACTCATGCGGTCGAACTGTTGTATAAACGCAATATAACACTCAAGGCTGTGCAATATGGCTGTATATTGGCATGCTGTGTTACCTTCTATGCTCTTTGTATACAGCCATATCGCACAGCTACGAGTGTGATATTGCTCTTTTTTTTTTTATAAAATATGTATATACTGTCCAGCAAGAAAAAGTTGTATTTTGTTAAAGTGTTAGTTATAAACATGTCTATATTAAAGTTATATTTACATAGGTGTATATTATGGATACAAATGCTACCCTATAATGGCACCTACTGTTTATGTACGTCTCTCTTTCGTTTTTGCCATGTACGTACCAACATCTGATAATGTTTTCCTCTATCAAACTCTCTCTCTTTCATTCTCCTTCTTTTTCTGTCCTCCCATTATGAATAATGAACTTGTCCTCCTATGATCAGGCCTATTGGGGATTTCCGCTGCGTGTGTCAGGGCCTGTCTAATGGATTGCTGTATGCTAATTTGGCTAGAGGATGATGGGCAGTTCTCTGCTGGGGTCACCGGTGAAATAAAAGAGCTCTTTGTGCAAGTCTGAGCCATGTGCCTCTGACAGACCGGCACAGACCTTGAGAGTCTTCCTTTATACTTGTGCACAGCTACTGGAGAAGGAAGAACAATGGAAAACAACAGGCTATGTCACTATTGATTTAGGGAGGGATGTGTGTCTTGGTGTCCTAGACCTCTGTAAACTCCTTCAAAGTGTGTATGTAGGTAACCATCAGCCGTTGAACACACTCTTAGATTTTTTTGGATAAGCTTCTTCCATCCTCTGCAACCTCAGAATCACTCTCACTGGCCCCTTTCCAAGCCTCAGTCCATCAGCCATTAGACCATTAATGAAGTAACCTCACATTGTTATTGACTGGCTTGTCAGTAGCCCTGCCTGAGTCCTTAATAGGAGCCATTGGTCTTAAGTTAAAAAAGGGCTGAAGGAGGTAGAAGAGGCCATGCACAGCATCTCAAGTGCCCTGCAGAGGTGAGCAGCTGCCAGCCCATGCAAATGATCTGGCGGAGACGAGCTGCTGTCTGGACGAATGAAAAATTCTGCCATTCAGCCATGGGATCAGTACAAACAGAACTCATTAAGTGTGGTGGGCCTTTGCATAAAAATATGTACAGCAAAGGTTAAAGAGTTAAAAAGTTAAAGTTGTTTTGCAGCAAGTATCGTTTGTATCGTCGTAAAGAGATGCGTTCTCCCAAAAAAATTATAAGTGTGCCATTATTTATTCACCAATATATAATCCAAAACTCTATGACTTTTTGGAACACAAAATAAAATATATTTGAGTCAGCGTTTGTGTCGGTAAGTTACAATTATTCAACAAATCATTCAGACTGATTTTCTGAACTGATTCATTAACTCAATTCATTTGAACACAGTACTTCTCTTGTGAAGTGGCATGCTGCAAGAAGAGCTACGGTAAATATCAAGAATGTACAAATTATATAGATAATAAAATAATGATTTTATGCAGCTAGGATGCATTAAATCAATCCAAAGTGACAGTAAAGACATTCATTTGAAAGGTTGAATGTATACTCATAGTATATTGAAAAGAGTGGCCAGGATATTCTTAAGAAATTATTATTTTTTTTATATTCAACATAAAAAAGAAAGTTGTATGTGTGTAGAATGTCACATGGGTAAGTAAATGATTAAACAATGACAAATTTATTCTTCTTTTTTATTTCAAGCATGTCTCTTTTTTCATTTCAGGCTATCGGGTTCATCCTGCACATAAAACCCATCACAGAAAATGAATATAAGTGGTTGGAGAAGAGACTCGAGATGTGAACTGTCCCTCTGGAACGGGCTGCCATTAAGTTTACTAAAAATGTCTGATGGTTTCGCCCAGACAGTTAGGAGAGCTGTGTCTGAACAGGATCCAAATCTCTGGTATGTGGTGCAGTAATGACAGAGAAATGTTGTCATAATTATTGTAATTTCCTTTGATTTAGAAAGTTGGTGTAGTTTTAATTGAGCTGACAAATTTAGCTGTTTTGGACAGCCGAGTTCATGAATGTGTGCTTTTTTTTTTTTTTTTTAGTTTTTTTTTTTTTTTTTACTTCACCCAGTAACAGTTCAAAACTTTAACTGATCAAGATAATATCTTTCTTTCTTTCTTTCTTTCTTTCTTTCTTTCTTTCTTTCTTTCTTTCTTTCTTTCTTTCTTTCTTTCTTTCTTTCTTTTTCTTTCTTTCTTTCTTTCTTTCTTTCTTTCTTTCCTAACATGTTACTGATGCTGTAAGTCATACTTTATACGATGTCTGCTAGCTTACTCTGAAAATGTATATTCAGTGAAAATGTATCTTCCAGTGATTATGCATGAAGATAAATTTCAACCCAAACTCAGCCCAGCATTTTATTCTCTGGGGTATCATTTGGATTGTGGCTTTAAAACATTTCCAGTGCTCCTGAGGAATAGGAATGTATCAGTAAAATGAGATAGTTAGCATGTATTTCTTATTACGGATGATTTGTATGGCCATCTGTCTGTTATGACTGAATCTCTAGCATATCACAATGCCATCAAAACCTCGTTTTCTGACCGTACTCATGTAAACATACAAAATTGAATTGAGTTGGTTCCAATCAGAATGTCAGATGAATGAGATGCCCGTGTTTTGATGCCCTGCAAAGGGGACAAACAGTTACCATTGTCGTATTTACAATATCAGACATTCTGTGTGAATTCACGCATGTTTATCGATAGCTTCCAGTTCTCTTGGCTCTTTCGGTATTGATGTATGGCAGTGGGTGTGGTGTGATGGCTCATGTGTGGTCATAATTCGTGATAAGTTGAGCATTCTGGCTGGCTTTATGGCACTTGTGGGCTCGAATTGAAAGGAATAAGAGGGTGTTTTAAGGCAGAGTGGATTTCAGTCTTATCCTGACTAATAGACTTGTGTAATATTACTCAACATTCATTCAGCTCTAACTGAAACATTGCACAATAACATGCCTCGAAGCAAGATTTAATAATTGCATTTGGGTTTTGTGATTTGAATGTTGTTTTATGAAAGTGCATTGCTCTTGCAGCTGCCTAGATGTGGTCTGAAAACACACAAAAGCCTCAATAGACTGATTGACATGTTAGATTTTAATCAGACTTTTTTCCATCCTTCTTTGACCCTTAATCATTAAGCAAGATTTGGTGTAAAATTATACTAAAAGAAGATAAGGAGATGTGGGAAATACGATCTAAACAGGAAAGGTTTTGTATAAGGTCAGCTTTTTATGTCTGTTTTTCCTCCTATTGTTTTGTGTTTGTGACTCAGACTGACAGAGTGTAACTTAAACTCTGCCATTTTCTGACAAAGCTGTATGGGTGGTTAAGGAAAATCTTACTGTTGAAAGAACAAATTACTTAACTATTGTATGTTCTAAAGTTTCTCATTCTGGGCTCTACTTGTAATTGTATTCTTCGTATTTCCTCGTGGCCTATATGGATAATTCACCAACATAAGTTGTCATATTGGTTTTCTTTACTTACAAAAAGTATTCTCATAGCTTCATAACATTAAGGTTGAGCCACGGATTTCACTTGGACTGCTTTAATGATGTCCTTACTACCTTTCTGGGCCTTGAACGTGTCAGTTGCGTTCCTGTCCATGAAGGTTCAGAAAGCTCTTGGATTTCATCAAAAATATCTTAATTTGTGTCTTACAGGTTTGGAAAGACACTAGGGTAAGTAATTATCCTCTGTCTTTATCTGTTAATTATTCAGTAATTCTGCTCATATTTAGCCCATCATTTTTTGTACTAAATTAATATGTTTAAATGCCAGCTCTGCACTAGACAAACTTCCCTATACACACATGAATAGTGTGCAGGTTTACCTGTCATTCTCAGAGTCCATTTCCTTAGCTTATCACTGCGCTACAGTAGAGCTGTGTTGAGGACCGACAGCGTGGAGGCCTGAGGGCTGTGTGTATCTACGGCAGCTCATTCACCCCTTAGTTGCCTGAATGAGAAATGTGCATTTCTCCTAGCACTGACAACAAACCACAGCTGCATGTCCCCAACAAAATAAAGCTCCCTCACTCAGTCAAGAAAAGACAGCAGGGTTTAGTTCTCTCTCTTTGTGTGTGTGTGTGTGTACACATGTGTATATTTAAGAAGCTCTCTCTCCTTATTTTCGTCTCCCAAGGTTACGGTCATCTTTTTATACTGGATTATAAAAGGGTTCAGCACGATGGAGGTGTTCGGTGTTATTTTGTAATTAGAATGTAATCCTCCTCTCATTGCACACACTCATTGGTAGATGCTCCCTGCATGCAGTTGGAATAATGTGAATGACAAATGCGAGTAATAGCTGTGCGTTTCAAAGTAGCTTCTTTACGGGAAAGAAACTGTAGAAAAACACATAAATATTCCTGCCTGATTGTCCTCCGATCCGGCTTATTATCACAGGTGCTAAAGGAATATTTGAAGATTCGTATAAAGGTTTAGTTTGATTACAACCTTGGATTGGAACAACAGTTTGGTGTACTACATTTTTAGTGGACTAAGAGCAAACAAATAAAAAAACGGAAACATAGCAAGAGCCCTTTGATGGGCAAGCAAATAAATAAATATATAAAATGTAAGAAAAGTTGAAGACAGAAGGGACATGAGAAGGTAAAAAAGAAAAAGGTTAGTTGGGTGGCCTTTATAGATCTGTATGTCTGTTGAGGGGATCAGCAGGCAGCGGCTGATGAACTTCACTTTCTATTAGTGGCCATGGTAGGGATGTTCTCTCCCTACCGATCAATAGGCTGAAGGACAAGAGTGTCAGAAAAATGAGAGACCCTTCTCTTTCTTGGCAGGGCGGTCTCAGAGCGGACGGCGAGGCACTGAGTGCCAGAGACCCTTAGTCCCTCTGGAGTGGCTTTGAGTGAGGGAGCCATTTTGGGCGGGGGCGGGGGTAAGGAGGAACTCTCCTCATCCGATGTCCTTCTGTTAACAGTTTGAAAAGGATAACTCCAGCAGAAGGACTCCACAAAACCTTTTCCGAATGCTTGGAGGTTGTTTTGTTTCATCTCTTGATTGTACTAAACAACAGTAACAAATGAACACAGCTAGGTACTTGTATCAACTCTTTCTCTTTCTTAAAAAGAAAATGAATACTGAATACTACAAAGTAATTACTTTCAACATAATATTGCTGTCAATGAAAACAGGTTAAAAGTGAAATGAGCCATTGCAGATGTTCACGCCACTAACTCCAGCATTGTGTAGTTCCTGAAAAAATTTTTTGTGATATTATAAATGTTGATAAAAAACGATTGCCAAATGACAGCGTTTCCATTAACCAATGCTATGCAACTAAAACATATCTTTTTTCTTTCGCGATAAGCCATGATAACTGATGGTTTATGTAGGTTTATGTATATTGCACCATCACACTAGCCATTCTTTTTAATCGAAGGAGACGTAGATGTGTATCTTTAGATGTGTTCTGAAACATGTCGTGGCATGGTTGGTATAAACACAAGCATTGACTAGAGTGGCTGTGATCAGCATTGGCGGCTGTGTCTGAGCCATAATGTGTTGCAGACGTGTGTGGTGTAAATAAGGGGTTATTCAAGCATAAATGGCAAGGAAAGCCCCTTTACATTTTATACTGTATGAGGTGTTTCTTGGAGGATATAGTACATTAAAAAAAACTTTTACGTACACTAAGTGAGCTGTAAATGCAAGAAAAAAACTCTTTCTATTGCAGTTTTGCGAAATATTCATCTTTCGAATTGCCTGAAAAACCACCACATGCAAGAGTAAAAACTTTTTTGCAATATATGGGAGTTTTTGCAAAATTGACGTGTTTCCATTGGGCATATTTTCAATTCACAATTTTTGAATTTGCTTAATTTGAAGGGTAATTGCAACACAGCTAGTGTCACCACCTACTGGTCCTACTATGCAACTGTATCTGTGCCATCACTTGTGTAACTCTGTCAATCAAATTCAATGACTTGAAGTACCTCTTAAAAAAAATAAAAAATATTTTAATGCATAAAATAGAACAGGCTGTAAAAAAAAAGAAAAAAAGTTTGTCTGGCCCTGTTTACTGAAGAGCTGAAATTTCTCCAATATTATGTTGCAAATGCTTTGTACTGAACCTGAAACATTCCTTTAAACAGATATCCTGATTAATTCCTGTCAATTACAAGGGCTCCTTAGCTCTCATTTACACTCATCTGCTGTTTCCTGATCTGCATCAGCCCAGGAGAACAAACATAAGAGAAACGAGTGTGGATTACTCCATCAGCACCCAGTTCACTGACAGCTTCTGTGCGATCAGGACTGAGGGTTAGCATTTCCCCCCCGACCCCGGTCATGTCTATTCAGCCTCTCCAATTCAAACAGGCAAATTAAGCACTTCCCTATCCCGAAAAGCGTCCCTTCCCCTCACAAATGCTGAATATGAAATTAGCTTGCAACTATTGAAAGGCAGCACAGGATCATTTTGTGCTGAAAGGAAAGTAAAAGGTATGCCTCGTGTTTCTCAAATGCAACTGATTTCCTCCGTGAAAGGAAACGAGAAAGGAACAAGAATGGAAAAGAGGGGAAAGTGTTGTGTCTTTTGTCCTGACTGATTCTCTCTCTCTCTCTCTCTCTCTCTTTTTCTGTTTCTGTATCTCTGTCTGTGTCCTTCTTTCCTTTGAACGGCTGTTGCAGGACCAAAAATGATCTTCAGACTCGCATATGTGGGTTTACATTAAAAAACAACAACATTAATTTCCATAATGCATTCTAATGGATTAGAGGGCTGTTTGTCAGGCTAGGTCAGGGTTCTGGTTTTAGTCAACACAGCAACCCACCTGACAAGAGCTATTATGTTTATACCTGTTACAAGCCATGGAAATAAAATGCACATAATTAGCTATTTCAGCCATGATCTCATTTATTCGCCAGCGTCCCTGTTTGCTCACCTTCGGCCTCTCGTTTCATATTATAAACCATCAATGGGGCAAAAGATACATTATCATTTGTGATATCAGGTGACAGCTCACTCCGTGTGTGTTTGTGAACGTGAGTCGGGGGGTGTAAAACGTGCTGTAGACCAGACACCAATTAAACGTCTA
Organism: Cirrhinus molitorella; assembly: GCA_033026305.1. Classification (NCBI taxonomy): domain Eukaryota; kingdom Metazoa; phylum Chordata; class Actinopteri; order Cypriniformes; family Cyprinidae; genus Cirrhinus; species Cirrhinus molitorella. The sequence goes on along the minus strand of CM065126.1, from coordinate 26,553,083 downwards.
TTTGATGGGGGCATTAGTTCATCCTAGTAAACTATCTGAAGCATTTAGAGGCAGATATAGGAAGGCTTTGTCAGCATGCCATTTGTTCTCTCTTAATGAGCAGAACCTAATGGAAAGGCTTTTTATTTGACAATGCTCTATCATGAACATTTGCCGATCAGTTGCCTATATTTCGTGATCGCATAATTAACTACACAAACTGGACAGTTGAAGACTGTCTGCACTACAGAAAGCACACTCACCCATATTTTGTATGCATGTTATTTTCTTGAAGGGACACTTAATCCAAAAATGAAATTCAATAATTGTATCATTCCAAAACTTGAATACAGTTTAAAAAGAGATGTTATAGAATGTACTTTGTACTCTTTGTTTGTGGCCATTCATAATGCAGAAAGTTTAAATATGTAACCCTGGACCACAAAACCAGTTATAAGTAGCACAGGTATATTTTGTAGCAATAGCCAACAAAACATTGTAGGCTATGGGTCAAAATGATAGATTTTTCTTATATGCCAAATATCAGTAGGATATTAAGTAAAGATCATGTTGCATGAAAATATTTTGTATAGTTTTATTACCATAAATGTAGCAAAACGTAATTTTTGATTAGTAATATACATTGCTAAGAAGGTCATTTGGTCAACTTTAAAGGTGCTTTTGTCAATATTTAGATTTTTTTGCACCCTAAGATCTTATTTATTCAGCTTTCAGATGATGTATAAATCTCAATTTAAAAAAATAAAAAATAAAAAGTGTCCCTTATGAATGGTTTTGTGGTTCAGGGTCACATATGTGGAAGAACAGGTCATATAAGAAAACTACAGCAGAGAGAATGTAAATAATGACAGACATTTGAGTCTGTTCTTTACACGAATCTATCAGGCCACTTCAGATGCTTTGGAATATAGTGCATAATTCATATTGACCGTTTTTATGTTTTATTGCCAATTTGGAGCTTACCAGCAGTTTTCAGATTTACTTAAATGATACAAGAATTTAAATTTGTTTGTGAACTATCCCTTTAAGGTCACTGATGCATTGAAAATAAGCTGCATTACTGAATGTGATTAAATCAACAACAATATACAGCCAATATACCGGGTGCTTCATTAGTTTTATTGTTTTTATCATTTCTCATACTTCAGGAAGCAATCGTGCCAAGAACGTGCTTGTGCTCCTTTGAACTCAGCAAAAAAATCTTATTTAAATTTAACCTACAGAACAAACTTCCGTTCCTCTTGTGGTCTGCGCTAAACTGATTTTTGTTTTAATTAATGCTCTAGATGACCACAGCTGCTCCTGGAGCCTTCCATTAGAGGTCTTCTAAATGGGCCCGTAGAGAAAATCCAGAGATCCGCATCCACATGCAGTGGCCAAAGGCCTGCGAGCATGCCTTCACATATAAGTTAAAGTTAAAGGAAGGCATGTTCATATGCACATAGCACTCCCACACACACACAGTAATTACTGTACAGGGCAGGTTCATGGTTTGTAAGTCCTCAAATATGGTTTTGACCAGTGCATTCCTCAACATTTGTAATGCACATGGTGCTTTCTAATAAACTCCAGCTCGGGCAGCGCTCCAGATGGGGGTTAGGAGAAAGGAACACTGACGGTGGTAAGTGGTTTCAGTAGAGACAGCCTGGCCCTTCATCCCTAGCCAGTAGAGAGCTGGGTGTTAGTCGGCTTTGGCTGCAGTCTACACTTTGGGTTTCAGCCACATTTTCAGTGTGTGTGTGTGCGTTTGTTTTTTATATCCTTTCTGCCCATTTCCTCCGAAACCCAACCTGGGGTTTAGGGTTCCTTTCTAGCCGGATGTTTGTACCCCCGGCAAGAGCTTGCGCTGACTTTTTTTTTTTTTTCGTTTTCATTTAAGCTGTTTCTTTCATCTCTCTTTCTCTCTCTCTCACCCGGCACACAGGCCTGCTGTGGCTTCCCTATGGTCATTCCGGGCCTGTTTAGAGGAATGGCCCAGACCGTACTGCTCTTACAAGAATACCTGTCTGTGCTGCACGCTGCTTTTGTTTTTTACCTTTACTGTTTGTACGTCGCCTCTGGCAGCATGACAAATACAGTGTAAAATTCTTGTGCTCCAACAGAAGGACGTATGAGGCTGCAGAAAAGTCACATACATGCCTTTTTGGTGGAAAAAAATGTACCACATTTTCCTCAGAAATATTAAGTACCACATTTTTCTTGAATCAGCATATTAGAATGATTTCTAAAGGAGCACATAACACTAAAGACTGAAGGTAATGGCTGCTGAAAATTCTCAGGATTAACTTACATTAAAATATATTAAAATAGACAGTTATTTTAAATTTGGTAATAATGTTTCACAGTATTGCCTTTTTAACTGTGTTTTTTTTATCAAATAAGTACAGCCTTGGTGAGCATAAGAGACTTAAAAATAATTAAAAATATTCTAAAAGTTTCTTAAAAGTGTTGTATCTATATCACGTTTCGGATTACCTTGTATCTCTTTGTTTACTGTTTGTTGCTTATTAATCTTAGCGGTTAGCATTTGTGCCAGTCAGTGTGAGTTTGAAAATAAGTATATTTGTTTTAAGGACTCTTTAAAGCTTTTAAAATATATATCGCAAGATGTGTACAAGAATGTGTCAGGTGGTAACACCTCCTAAATCTAAATTTTTTTTGGAAACAAATTGACAAACTTTGTGGGAAAAATGCAAATATAGTTGACTCTAGACCAGTAGTAGGCCTATGTTAAATGTCCACAGTTTATACTGACTTCAGAAAACAGTTTTGTAATGTCTTTTGTCACCTGCTACAGTAATTGAATGCATTTTTCTCAACCAGTATTTATATGTATAATTGTCTCGTATGATGAATCGGATGACAGCATTAAAAAACATATTTTCAGACATATCTAGACAGTGATAAACATGACATTGGTTTAGATACTAATTTAAGTAGCTCTTTCATCTGACACAGTAACCCTTGACACCCCCTCCTCGTCTCTTCACCCAGCTCTCCAAACCTCTCCTCTCTTCTCTGCAAGACCTCATTTCCTTCATCCCTCCCTCCATTCCTCCATTCTCTGTCCAGTCTTTACAGAGACAGACAGCCATTCTCCTTCATTGTCTTTTACAAAGAATAGGGACTATAGATTGGTTCCCCTTTTAATATGGCTGCTTTTTATGCCCAATTCATCCAAATTAAATTGGTCACAACCCACCTGGTGTTGCCCTGTCTTCAGTGTGTCTCATGGATCATTCAAAGCCTCTCCAGCCAAACTTCACAACCTCTGCTGACCTTGTGTCTTGCTAGTCTCTGGCTATTGTGGTTCGCCCAATAAAGGATGGCATCCCCAAAAGAGGTGGCGTGCACAGAGGGGGGCAGCAGGAGCTCCAGTCCCTGCCCCTTTCATTTCACACTCTGAAATTGGCCTTCTAGTAGGCCACTTTCATATCAATTCATAATATAAAATAACAAATAATATCAATGTCAAACTTAAAATTAATAAATTTATAATTTCGAGGTTTGTTTATTAAAAGAAATAGTAAAGAGATTTGACTGTTTAGCCGGTTGTGTATCATATTTATATGCCACTTTTATAAATGTGACTCTGGACCACAAACCAAAGTACACTGTATAAAAAAAATAAAATAAAAAAAAATGCAGCTGTGGTTGCCAGAATTTTACTATAAAAATACGGAAGCAACGTTTTAGGTTTTATTATTTTAACTTAAATTTACAGTTAAATGCTGTAATTTAATTAACTGATATAATGTTAATACACCAACCTGTTGAAGTACTGAAATCTGTTTTGTACCTTTGTAATGTACGGATAACCACCAAAAGCAGGTGGTGATGAGAAAGTCACATGATGAACCAAAGCCCATCACAAGCAGCTTTTAACATATATAGAAGGTGCACAGTGTCATTCACACAAACACTAAACGCCATCATGGTAACACACATGAAACTGAAATAAGGCAAAAAATGTTAATTTAAAAACATTAGATGTAACATACAACCCTAAAGTACAAAACTGATAGAAAAAAAAAAACTAAAAAGAAACATACAGGTGCATCTCAATCAATTAGAATGTTGTGGAAAAGATCATTTATTTTAGTAATTCTAAAAAACTTAAATTGTGAAACTTGTGTATTAAATACAGTATTTTCACTTTCGAAAAATGGTATATCACCGTAAAATTGCATGCAATGTCCAATACAATTTTTGACTGTATATAGGGGAACTTACCATTAACCATTTAACAGGTTTTTACTGTAGCATTTGTATAGTCTTTCACCGTTTAATTCACGGTCATTTTTAAGTAGCACAGGTATATTTGTAGCAATAGCCAAAAATACATTCTATGGGTCAAAATTTTAGATTTTTCTTTTATGCCAAAAATCATTATGATATTAAGTAAAGACCATTTTCCATGAATATATTTTGTAAATATCCTACCATAAATATATCAAACTTATTTTTTTAGTAAATTTTAAATTTTATTTTCTCAGTATTTAGATTTATTTGCAGATTTTCAAATAGTTTTATCTCAACCAAATATTGTCCTATCAGTGGAACGTTTAGTTATTCAGCTTCCAGATTATGTATAAATCTCAATTTCAAAAAATGTAAACTTCTGATTGGTTTTGTGGTCCAGGGTCACATATTTTACTGCGGTGTAGCATGTGATATGTAATTTATGTAATTTTATATCCTGTAAAATGTGTTGAACCTACATTTAATGGCACAATATAATTCTATTTATTTTATATAATAATAACAATATTTATTAATAATAATAATAGTAATAATATTAAATGATTGTTTATTGAAATTAATTTGTCATTTTCTTCTCTGCAACCATTTTTTTTTTTTTTAAGATCCTCAAAAAAGATTCTCAGATCAGAGAAACAGTTGAGACAGGGATCAGATAAAATATAACAAAAAAGAGGATTATTATTGAGGTTGAAAGAAGGAATGTGGAGATTTTTAAACAGGGCGATTTATTTAACGCATAAATGCTCAAATATTATAATAAGTTGGTGATGTAAATACTATCTGTACTATTTTTTGAGGGGCCTCTGTTCTGTCTGCCCCTGTGGAGTTGCACACCATTGCCCTCAACTTTCTAAAGGGTCACCTTTAGACCATTAGCGGAGCATTGTTTTCCCCCCGCCGGCCCAGGCTGTGCCCCCTGCATCAGCCCCCAGCCAAACCCACACAAATGGGAGCTTTTAATTATCATCCTCTCTTTCTCTCTCTCTTCCACCTCCCGCTCTTCCGGAGAATGCCTCTTGTCTTTTTGGTCATAGTCATGCCATGTCCTAATGTGCCTGGATCCTCACAGACAGCCATAATGCGGCTCTCACCGCTGTTTATTAGCCAGATCCATTTGCCACAAGTCCCCCCTCCACCACCCCGCCGCTGCCACTACGCCCGCTTTCGTTCTCCCTCCACCTCTTCTTTGTGCTGCCATATGAATGCACTTTGATGGTTGATAATTATGCCTGTCCTTTTGACACGAGGATCCACGGCCTGCCCTTGTTAAGCCAGTAATTAGCCTGTCCTCCTTATTTATTGAGAAAGTACAAATTATCCCTTCTAGTGGGCACTGGCCATTCCCCGCTCTCTCACTCGCTCTTATTCTCACTGTTTCTCCCTCTCTACTCGCTCTCCGTTCTCCTTGTATCCCTCAGCACTTTTGATAGGCTGAAAGCAGCTGCACTAAAGCAAGATAAAGCTGCACCATCAGGATGATGAAGAGTGTGGATGGAGAGGCGCTGCGCCGAGCACAAAGGCCGCTGAGGAGCGGCGACGGTGGCGTAAGGACAGCTGAAGAATACCACAATGAATAGCTCTCATTTGTGAATATACAGATCTGGGTGGAGGAGAGTGAGGACCTTGGGGGAAAAAATCCACAGGTCACAGTAAATAAAGTTTGGCGACCATAAGCAAAAGACAACCATATGACATGTTTAAATAAGTGTCCAGGATGGTTTTTCTTTTATGTTTAGGGCTCTCCAATCTAATTTTGGTGTTATTTTTGGTTAGTTATGTGTTATATATATGGTTAGTTTTGTCATATTTATTAGTTATTTTCTTTTAAATATTTTTGTTTAGCTTTATTTTTATTTCTGTTTTAGTATTTGTATTTTTAGTACTTCAGCTTATTACCGTTAGTTGCCAATTAAGGATTTCTTATTGTCACTTAAGTGTTTTATCTAATATTTATATTTTACTTCATTCAATCTTTCAATTAACAAGATTTTTTCGATTTTGGTGAAGGGGGGTGAGTACCTGGTGAAAAAAAAAAAAAAAAAAAGTCCACAGGTCACTGAAGTTTGAAGACCATAGAAGCAATTTGTATATACTTTTAGCTATTTTTATATATTTTTGGAAGCTATTTTTAAGTTTTTAAAAATAGAAGTTCCATCTAATATTTATATTTTATTTAATTTCAGCTTTATTTATATTAACAAAATACATTTTTAGATCTGACTGGAGGCGGGTGAGGACCTAGGGGGGAAAAATCCACATGTCACAGTAAATTCAGTTTGGAGGCCGTAAGCTAATGTGTGTGAACATTGGTGATAAAAACCTTGTTTTCTGTCTATTTCAAAAGGGGCGATTAAACTGTGGCCCACTTTTAATTTTAAAACTGTTACAGTTTTTATTAATATTTGAAATCAGCTACTATTTTTTAGATTTTCAGTATTATCATTTTAATAATACATTTTAGTCATTTCGGTGTATGCTTTAGTTATATATATTAGTTATTTTCTTTTCAATATTTTTGTTTAGCTTTATTTCAGTTTTAGTATTAGTATTTTTAATACTAATACTAAAACTAATTTCAGATAGTTGCCAAGGCAATATTAAGAATTATCATTTAATTGTTTCATCTTATATTTATATTTTATTTGATTTTATTTCAGCTTTCATTAACAATTTTTTATTTATTTTTTTCCGATCTTGGTGGAGGTTATTGGGGACCTTGTGGGGAAAAAAAGTCTACAGGTCACTAAAGTTTGGAGGCCATAGAAGCTATTTTTAAGTTTTACATCTAATATTTATATTTAGTTAATTCAGCATTATTTCAATTAATAATTTTTATTTATTTTTTTTTTTTCATCTGGCTGCAGGATGGTGAGGACCTGGTGGAAAAAAACAAATCCACGGTGTCACAAAAATGTAAAGATCATGGAAGCTAGTTTTACGTTTTCTCAGTTTATTTCAAAAGGAGCGATTAAGCTGTGGACACTTTTTTCACTTTGTTTTTTTTTTGTTTTTGTTTTTTGTTTTTTTTATTTTTTTAGGGCTCTCCACTGTAATTATTTGTATTTTTATAGTTTTTATTAATAGTTTAAATGATGTTATTTCAACAATAAGTTTTAGTAATTTTGTTATGTGCTTTTGTCATATTCATTAGTTATTTTATTTTAAATATTTATGTTTAGCTTTATTTTTATTTTTTATTTCAGTTCTAGTATTAGTATTTTTAATATTCAACTAATTTCAGTTAGGTGCCAATGAACATTTATAATTCTCTCTTAATTGTGTCATTTAATATTTATATTTAATTTTATTTCAGCTTTCAATTAGCAAGAGCAAAATAATAATAATAATAATAATAATTGTATTACTGGTGGAGGATAAGGACCTGGTGAAAAGAAAAAAAAAGGCCACAGGTCACTAAAGTTTGGAGGACATAGAAGCTATTTTTAAGTTTTCCATCTAATATTTATATGTTATTTAATTTCAGCTTTATTTCAATTAACAAAAATTTCATTTTTAGATCTGGCTAGAGGAGGGAGAGGACCTGGTCACAGTAAATTAAGTTGAGAGACCTAAGCTAACGGCAAACATGGAGATGTGTAACTACTGTAAGCGTGTGAACATGTCTGACGGAAACCTTGTTTCTCTGTTTATCTCAAAGGAGGCGATTAAACTGTGGCCCACATTGCCTGGGTTATTAAAATAATAATGTGCTCTCAGGGTCTCAGGTTTGGTTTGGCCTTCCAGGGCTGCTCCGTTTGGGAGCTGCTTGATCCGGGAACGGCGCCTGCTTAATTTCAATTGCCTGCCATGTCGGAACCTTGTTTAATACAGTACGACAAAGGCTGTGATCAATATATAGCTTGCTGTTGCCCAAATCATTCAAAACTTGTATATTCCTTTTGCCTGTTCTGTTTTTTCCTCCTTTTTTTCTGTTTCTCAGCCTTTCTGTTTTCTTTTTCAAGAGGTCTGGAATATTAAGCTGTGACCCCCTGTTGTCCCTTTCCCCTCCTCGGCTCTCTCCATGTCCTCTTTAGACTGAACAAAACCCATTTACTCCAGTACGGCAGGAGGAACAGTATTCAGGTGGTCCCCTCCTTCTCCTCACACAGCCCCTCTGCCCATAAGAGCCTCCCAATCAATAGAGATGTAAATAAGTTCAGACAGTTGCCAGACCTTTGTCTGCGTCTTAGGTTTGAGAGGCATCACAAGGATCTATTTTGGTCAGGCTGAGATTTTTAATCTGTTTAGTTTCAGTGTTCGAGGGGGAACAACACACTCTTTTGGACTAAATACCTTGGATTACTAGACACACTTGTGCAGTTTTGAAGTTTGATCTCTTTTTTGACTAAGGTGACAACAGACTTAGTTTCATGAGTGCATTCAATGAGCATTTGTAAGTTCATTTCAGGTGGCATCATACTGAGTTTCTCAGACAGGATATAGACGTACTTTTTTTGTTTGTTCTGAGAAAAAAAAAAAAAAAAAAGGATTCTAGCTGTAAAATATATTAAAAATTACTATTAATATTGTAAAAGTTGTTTCTTATATTTGTATATTCTTTTTATTTATTTTGTTGTAGTTTTAGTAAAGCCTAAGTAGTAAAGTAAACTTTAGTGCCCTTGTCTATGTGCCCCCGGTCCGCGATTTCTACTAAGGGGGACCCCCTCCCCCCTGGGATTGTGCCCTCTTAACGCCATTTCGCCCCTGCCCCTCCAGAGGTCTGTGCATACCACTGTTTTTAGGCTTTATAGACAGATAAGTTGAGAGTGACTCTTGAAAGACCAGCATCACATCCTCTTGTACCACTCTTTCAAGAGTATCTTCCAGATTCTAGCAGTAAGTTTTGGAAGTTGATTTTGAGTCATCCCCTGTCCTGAAAAGTCTGTCCTGCAGAGATGTACTAAAATGAAATCCCAAAAACTTACTGCCAGATTCTGGAAGATAAATTTTAAGCAATTCTTGATTCACTTCCACAAACATGACCAGACTTTGATAGATCCCTGTTCTTTGAATAAAACAGGTCATGACATTTGATAGTCATTGCACTGACTGAATTATATATATATATATATATATATATATTATTACACTAATGTGTTAATTCCCCCTCCCAGTTCTTACACCAAAATAAATAAATAAATAAAAACAAATCACAAATAGTTGCTCACAGAATTTGCTGAACTATACAGTGACTAGTGTAGACTCTGTCTGATCTGTCTTCCATTGTCCTTCCTCACAGTTCACACCTGAAAGTACAATGTAGACACCATTTCTTTTCCAATTAACATCTCATTCCCAAAGGAATCTGAAAACACACAAAGAAATACATATTAAGATGCCAACATACCACACCCATATTCAGGACAGCAATGGTTAAAAGGAAAAATAAGAATCATGTCATCGTGCTACTCACCCTTATGCCTATCCATGACAAAAAAAGATATATTAGAACATGTTAGCGTTTGAAAAAATTGAACCCATGTAGACTTTAACAGTATGGACATTTTCTAAAACATTGTCTATGTTCCACAGAAGAAAGTAAGCCATACAGGATTGGATAACATGCAGGTTGGTAAATGATGAGAGACAATTTGGAGTTCCTAAAATATCACAACCAGTAGTTATTTATATATAAGTTGCTACAGTGTAGTGTAATGCAATTTAATTGCAGTTGAATACCTCTGTTACCTCTGTTAATTCAAGTAGTATGTAGGTATAAGATAACTGCATCGAACATCTTTGGTAACAAGACTTTCTTTTTACAAATTAGTCAGTGCAATAATTAAACATTAAAAGAAACTCATGGTTCCTCTAATTGTTTTCTTATTTGGATGGACATTCTGTTTGGTGTGTTGCTCTGAAACGGCTGGATGCGTCTGTTAGTTGCTGCCATTAAAACATAATGAGACAAAAACTACTGTAGCTAAGACAGAATGCTTCATATTTAATGATACACTTGCTTCACTGGTCCCTTCACCCAAAGCCATATGATAATTCTGATCTGTGCATCCTAACATTACAGAGACGAGGCTGTTTACACTTTAATTTGGATTTTCCTTTCTTCTCGTTGTCTGTTTCTGGAACAAGGCCCTTTCTCTACACACATTCATCTCAACTCACGAGGGATTAGCTGGGTTTGCTCAGAGTCCAAAACAGGAAGTCAGACATAACAAACACCCTTAACAAATGGACATATCGACAGACCCGTAAACAAACACGAAGATGTGCGTGTGCAGTCCAGCGGCTGTCAGTCTCCGCTTTTGTAGCTTTCTGACTGTCTGTGTGATGTGATTTAAGAACCCAAATAACATGTTTGGTGATGGTCTGGAAGCATTAAAAGCATCGGTCAGCTTCTCGCATATCTGCGTGAGCTTAATTACAAGCGCTCGGCTTGTAAATTAAAACTTCATATTCAGGCAAAGCTGTGGCGCCTGGGGGCAGATCTCCTGCCCTTTTATTTCTGGATCCCAGACCCAAACCCTGCTGCGTTTTTGGACAGGGTCTGTGGACGTCTGTGGCCCAACCCGCCCCACTGCCACTCAGGCCTGTTACTCTAGGCCACTATGCTTGGAGCTATGGAAATGTCTTGCTGTGTGAATGAATCTGTATGTGTGTGTGTGTAATAATGTATCTCCAAACAAGCAGGAAAGAGAAGAATGGAAGCTGAGAGCAAGGAACTGTGCTTGGTAGCCACCAGAAATGTAATTAATGAGCAAGTTTCTCATGATTAACTTTTATTAAGCTGTAGCCTTGAGCCTGGAGCCATCAGGTAATGAGTGAAGGCTGCAATGCAGGATGGAAAATACACACCTTTGCACTGTATCATCACATCTTTGGACCTACACAGCCATACACCATAATTAAAGCCAGGTCCATGGTTTAAATCTGTGTTGCAGTTCCTGCAAGTTTTTTTTTTTTTTTTTTTTTTTTGCGTCTCCACTTGTTGATTGCAACGTTAAACAGATTTTGCTTTTGTTGTTGATGTTAAATTATGTGTTTCTAATGCAACTGTGTATGTACCTGGTTTTGCCTACATTATGAGGAGCAAATAACCCTAAAAGCATAGTAATGCAAGTCAATTTTGACCTTTTTTGCTCCCCATGAGTAAACAAGCATATAAATCATACAGAATTAAGTGTTTTAAAAATCTATACACTCTTAAAAATAATGGTTCTTAATTGGCATTGATGGTTCCATGAAGAACCTTGAACATCCATAGAACCTTTTAAATGCAGAAAGGGTTCTTTATAGCGGAAAAAGGTTCTTTAGATTTTTAAAATGTTCTTCAAAATGGTTATTTTAAGAACTATTCACTGAGAGACTCTTTGAGGAACCAAATATATTTCTTCTATGCCATCACTGCAAAAAACACCCTTTTGGAACCTTTATTTTTTAAGAGTGGATTAGCATAAAGTTTTGTGTGAGGGGTAGGTTTAGGGGTTAGGATTAGGGTGATGTTTTTGATAGCGGGCAATTGAAATATCCTCACCTTCTACTCTTTAAGAAATATCGTATTTCGTGCTGCAGCACACATTCTATCAATTGCAGCTCTGGTGCTTCCGTCTCAATATACTATACAATGTGACATACGTTTACATCAAATGTTAACTCACGGGAAACTGCACTTATGTGCAATCACACAAGTACATTATTTGCATGTGCTTTAAAGTCTTGCCGATTAAACGTGTGCTGTTCTGATATGCGCCTGAAGTGCATGCATATTAAAAAAAGCCTGTCAAACAATGCCTGATTACTGGACTGTGTTATCTTTTGCGTCTGATTGTGCTAATACTGCGCTAGCACAACATGCTACCGCTTGTCATTAAAGGAATAGTTCACCCAAAAATTTCAATTCTGTCATTATTTACTCACTCTCATGTTGTCCCAAACCTGTATTAATTTCTTTCTTGTGCTGACCACAAATGAAGATATTTTGAAGAATGTTTCATTCATCTATATCATTTTGCCCTAATCAGAATTGAATTGAAAATTAATTTGAACAGTTTTTAACTTAAAAATCAGGGCAAACTTGACTTGACAAAACCATTGATGGATGGATCTCATTAACCGAAAGCCAGTTCTTCAATTCTAAATTTTGCACAACCCTGTCTGCCACAAGGTAGAAGTTGACATATGTCAAAACTGACATGTCAGCATGGGCAAGTTGCAAGCAACACATGTAATATGGCGAAACTCTATGATATGATATTATTTTGGATTGCATGAAAACGATTAAAATTCTGTTTTTTTCCCCCTATTACAATACATTTAATAATAATACAAATGAATACATTTTTATGCTTTATTTTAGGGGCATTTCTGGAGTCAGGTACATGAGAAATTTTTGAATGGCTTATTTGAATGTGAATAAAACTTTTGGACTTGTAGGGAGTAGGATAGAAAGTTCAGTAAGGTCTGTTCTGGTTTGAGCCCACGGCTCGGCAAAAGGACATGAAGAAGCACTTGTCCAGGAACAAATGGAAAACGACGGCTTTAGTAAAATGGGAGGTGGGAATCAGATTTCAAAATTGAGGCTTATGAAATAATAAATAAAAATCCCTGCAGCAAATGCTTGCTGGTGCCTGCAGCTGACTAGCTTAAGCGCATGGCATGAGGTGGGCATTGTCTTTACAAGATGGCACCTCATAAAATGGCATTAGCTGCCATTGCTGGGGCTTGAAGCTTCATCCTGCTGGGTTTAGGCCCAGCGTGTTCGCCAGCGCACATTATTAGAGTGACATCTGCTTTACAAGTCCTGCACCCAGGAGCATACCTAAACAACTCATTTCAGCTCCATTCTCTCCCCGCCGCCCCTTCGCAAGCCTCCTGAGCAGAGGGTGTGTAACTCATTTTGTTCTGTCGTCCTCTCTCTCTCTCTCAATTTTAATTTGCATATGGTGTCATTTCTCTTTCTTTCCTTCCTTTCCTCCCTTCTTTCTCTCTCTGTTTGCAGCCCTCTGGCCAGTGATGAGTGTTGCACAACAGAGGGCTTCACTTTATCAATCAGCTGTGGCACAAACACTTAGTGCATTACAGCGACCATCCTTTATTTCAAAGCTCTTCACGGAGGAGGCATGCAAATTGCTCCCGCATCAGCCGCCTTGACAAAAGAGCAAATTACCCAATGCGCACAACAATTTCTGAAGGCCTGAAGAGGACGTTGACTCTGGCCTTTTTGATTTAATGTTACCGAAGGCACGTATTTATGCATAGTTTATGTTATCAATGAGCTGTAATGATTGCGAAAAGTACAAAAATGGAAGTTAAAGTTCACCGATCTAAAGTCTGCATGTTCCGCTGTGCATTTGTGTTTTTGAATACATTTACAGATAGTAAATTCTACATGATAAAATGTTGCATGAAGGTTCTGGGTCATCCAAACTGCACAGTGTTTTTATGTGACGGTCATGCTGTTGTCGGACTGATGGACTAGATCTCTGAAATCCCATGCGATAAGGCTGGAATGAAACAAGCATTGCAAACATCACAAACTGTGTAAGACAAGCTTCCTCTGATCTGTTTTATCAATCACACACACATACACACACACACACTGAAGCAGTGATAGCTCAGCCAGGAGCTCCTTTAAGTCTGCTGTCAGCAGGTATCCTTCCAATTCAATGAAAGCAGCATCATGTGCTGTTTCACAGACTGCCAGGCTTGACCATCAATAAGAAGCAGTTCTTGGCGGCGTTTGAAAGTGTTTCTCAACTGATTTTGCTTCAGGACCCAGATTTTACAATGGACATCAAGTATGAAGTGTGCAGAAGTAAACATAAATATCCCTAAAAGATTAACTAAATCAATGAACTAAATCAATGAACTGCATAGCAAACATATGCAAAATTATTAACCTGAAAGACCCAATGGGAAAAATAAATTTTTAAAATGGATAAACAAAAGTAAAACTGCCATTTAGCATGTGATGTTTAACAAAGTCTGAATCATATTTTCTTTTGCCTTGGATAGTTGTGTTGTGGTTTGAAGATGAGGACGTGCCATTTGATCTGAATTTGTGCTGAAATACCATAGAGTTTGATTGGACATACTGCCAATGATGTTGACATAAAGCATTTCATTTTATTTATTTATTTATTGCATTTTGTTGCATTGTATTGCATATAAAACATCCATTTGTCGCTTTGTTAAGGCTTTTTTTTTTTTACTGTAGTGTTTTAATAAATAGTTTGTTTTAATAAATAATTTGTTTAATAATAATAATCCAGTTTCTAAATCCCTATACTGATTCCACACAATACTACTAACAGTGTCTAACAGATTTTATTTTAGAATCATTTTTATGTCTTCAGTGAACCTCAGCAATATGTTCTTTCTAAACTTACTAGTTGTATATGAACAGGGCTGAAAGGTGGCGAGCCATCCTGTAGCTACTTTCTCTCATATAACCTATAAACTGTTAATTCAGTTTGCTACTTTAAAAACTATCCCAAAGCACATCTACATCTACATCTGACTTGTACTTACACTATTTAATTATCCTTACTCGTTACTTAATTTTGTGTTTTCTTTGTATTTCTGTTACATGTACCCTTATAGGTTATGTGTGTACAGTACATATATATATATATATATATATATATATATATTTGTAAAGCACTGTTATAAAATGTGTTCTATAAATAGTTTTACTTGCATTGTCAGTATTCAAGTGAACATTGTCTTGTGGCTGCTAGAACATGGCATTTTTTCTTCTCTTTTGTTTCTGCAATACAGGCAAAAATGATAAGAAGTAAAAACAATAGCCTTGTAATATCATTCCAAACATATAGACAGAAATTTGAATTTGTGCACACAGCAGTGAGTGATGTATTTTGACACGGCAGATGAGGTCTGCAAAAATGAAAGAGAGAGAGAGACTATCCGGTTCATTCAAGTTTAGTTAGTATTCCACGGGGAACAGGATTGTTTCCCTGAGTAGCATTCCTTCAATGTCCTGTGGCCGGTGTTCCTTGTTAGGCTGTGGCCCTTCCAATGGAGAAAAGAGATAGATAGAGGGAAATAAATAAATAAGGAAGAGAGAGCGAGCAGGATGAGGAGGGGAGAGAGTGAGAGAGAGGGCCGCTACGCCAACACCTTGACGTAGATGTACAGCTGCTCACATTGCGCCTGTCTCACCTTTAGCCTCGTCTGTCTGCTGCCGCTTTTCATTTTCCGCATTCATACATCAATGAGCTTCGCGTGCTGACACCTCATTTTGCAGGCTACTTTGGTTATGGAGGCCGTGTTTTGCATATCGCAACCCACCCCCCTCCTGACATGCTGGTGATCTTTAAAGAGAGGGAGAGAGCGGCACAGAAGGAGAGCGAGTTAGCTACTTCTTTTCTTTCTGATGCATACCTTCATCACTTTTCTCCTTGTCATGCAAAAGTTCTCCTCTGCGTGACACCGGCTCATCTTCTCCAAATCGAGCTTAATTGATTGATTTCTGTCTTTCATTTTCCCGTGTCTATCATTGCTGTTCCTGCGTCTCCCCCCCTCGTGCTTCTGTCTCTCCACTTTGTCTTTGCTCTATGTTTGACAGCTTTGGTCTGAGTATACAGGCGAATGGCTTCCCTCCCCCATCACTCCTCTTCAATCTCTGTATTTCGAGCGAATATTACGTTCCTATTGTATTCAATAATGGAGACTGATTTCCAGGATAATTATTACTGGCTAATTAGTCAACACCACGAACAGTCGAGCCAGTGAACGTGTGGCTTTGCGTGCCGGACCCATTATAGTTTTTTTTAAAAGTCCCTTCATGCTCAGAAAAGGGAATGACAGCTTGTATGTTTGATATGGAGATTTCTTGGGTATATGTCTCATAATTATGTGGCCTGTTAGTTTTATACTACTTTCCATATAAGGATTGGCCAAACACCATTTGTGTGAGCTATTTTTATTGTGATAATTTAGGTTAAACTGTAATCTTTTAAATTGAATATTAATACATAATAAAATTATTTTACAAAGCTAAAATAAATAATAATAATAATAATATATATATATATTATTTATTTATTTATTTATTTATTTATTTATGTTATTGTTTTATTTAATATTTCAGTTGTTTTTATTTGTTTTGCTAAGACATATTGGCATGACTGACAGGGATTCTTGCATTCAGGTCTGCCATTGTGACCTGATTTTCTCATTTAAAAGAATATGAAGCTTCACCAGACTTTGTATGTTTGACGTTGATTTAGATTAAGATTGCCTTAACAACATTTGAATGAATTTCATATATATACTAAAATTCCCTAACATGAGTGAACACTGTAAATATAAACAATGACACAGATATATTTATTTGATTTTATTGTTATAAATATTTAAAATAGAAAAATTATTTTAGCAAGTAAAAACAATTTTTACTACTACTACTACTACTATTCATTCATTCAATCATTCATTCATTCATTTAAATTGATTTAATTTGCTATGCTAAGATTTATTGGCATGCATATTGTAACCTTTGATACAAGAGTATTAGGATAGGAGATGCACTCAGGTATGCCATTGTGAGACTCCCTTTTTTTTCCACATTTAAATTCATATAAAATAAGCTTCACACATGTTGTATTTTTAAGTTGTAGCTGTGACTGCATTTGGAGTGTTTTACACTATAGTAATATAATGCTTTAGCGAAACACAATGGCAACATTTACATCACGCTTCAAAACAGAGAACACCTTTGCTTTTTGTGTACACATTTTCATTATTTACATTCTAATGTTCAGTGGATAATTAAATACACAGGTCCGAAGGAAGTGCCTGTTGTAGACACACCCCCCTGAAAAATGCTTTTGTCCCCGCTGCCTTACATGCTCCTATGAGCTAATTGTGAATTAAAATCCCAACAAGCAAACAAAATGTTTGGTTGGAGCGAGGCTGACAGCCGTGAGGAGGTGTCGGCGAACGAGAGGGTGGGCTGCCGAACGAGGTGATGAAGGAAACGACAGGAAGAGTGTGAGGAGTGAGTGAGTGTGTGTGAGTGAGTGAGTGAGTGTTTGTAATGGAAAGGGGGTGGGTTATTTGTGTCGTATAGGTATCATATGGATATCTGCCAAACCTAATGTAATAAATTGATGTTTTCCTGGGCCTGAAAAGAGGGACCCGGGCTTTTAAGTGGCGAGGGGCTGTCATCTCTTTGCATTTGTGAGAGGAGAGGGGAGTGTGAATGTCACTTTCAAGTAGAACTGCAGCTCTCTCCTAATGAGAGATGGGGTCTGCCTCAGAGCCAGCCAAGGGGCCAAGGAGGAGACGCCACCCTCCCGTAGCCTCCAATCCTCAGAGGGGCTGACAGCCTCCGATAAATCAAGACGCTCGCTTCCTCTCTTCCCTCCCTGCGCCACCTGCGGTGGGTGGAGAGCGCTCATTTTCCACCCAGAAAGAGAGAGAAAGCCGAGAGGTGTAAAGAGCGAGATAAAGCGATGGGAGGGGGACGGAGAAAAAGAGAAGAGATGGTCAGGGCTCATAAAAACTCTCTGCAAACGTCCTTTGAACTACATGTCAGTGTGTTTGCTGCACCGTACCTGTGTGCGCCATCTTCTTGTGCAGAAAACAGCGCCATGTTTTTTCTGTTTTGTTTGCTCGTTATGTTTGCGTCAAGTTAATTGTGTTTTTGCCGAGTGGTGCGAGGTCGTTGTGTAGCGTTACCTTTAACACTGTTAGTTATCTAGAGCAGAAGAGTCACACGGAGGTAATTATCCTGTTAAATAAGTTCAGGTGTTGGATGAGGCTGTTTGCCCCTGCTGTCCTGTGGAGCTAATGTCCATGCCCTGCCCAAAGGCATCCAGTGACCCATTACTGCGAGCAACGGCACTCACAAGCAGATGTGTACCATTTAAAATAGCACCTCTCCATTATTAAATGAACTTGCTGCTTTTTTCCCCTCTATACTTTAACAAACACTCACTTGCATTAAGCAAAGCTTGCAGTCGGATTGGTGGAGATCTAAATTATGAGGATGTCCGGTATTTCTGTCATGATTGCACAATTAATTTGATTTTAATTTGTGCCACTTGCAATCAAAGAAATTTGCTAAGAACAATTTAAGCAGTTGCTGATGCAATCATTTATTTTGACACGCTGTTCTAATGCCCTTTTGCAAATCAGGTAACGCTGCAGATGTGCCCACAAAATAAGTGCCTATTTGCATACTCGCAAGCTGGCTCTGAGTACTAGATTGTGGAGGATGCAGTGAACTACCACAATCTAGCATCCTATTCTCCACCACTGCGATCCAAGCACCTGAGTTGGCTTTTTAAAATGCCCGAAAGTGCACTTGGAAGGCTTGGATATATGGAATATCGGTTGAATTATATGCAGTGTTGGGAGGGCTACTTTGGAAATGCAATAGGTTACAGATTAATAGTTAACATATTTGAAAAATAATAAGTAGTGTAACTGGTTTCAGTTACTTTATTAGAGTAATGTAACTGATTACATTTAATTACGTAATTTTCTAAACTGTGAATCATTTTCAAACATTTGAGTTTACCGTACAGTAGTACTCAACATTGATTACTGTCAGACTTTTGTACTGTCTTGTACTGTCAGAAATCCTTCATCACTTAAATGAAGACCACCACAAAATCACCTCAACTTTAGCACCTCTTTTTACTTTGAAATCATTCTGAAGTTAAATACTGATTTAAAATCATAACAATAAATAGCTTAATAGCTACGATACTGTTTTTGAAATCAAATCTTTGCAGAGAAACACTGCACTGTAAAAAAGTACTGTGATTTTAATGGTAAAAGATTGTAAAAATGCTACAGTATAAACCTATGAATTGGTTAATGGTAAGTCCCACTACTCTGTAAAACTGTATTGTTCATTTTTTTGCGGTAGTATACTGTTTTTGGAAGTGAAAAAATAAGTGTAATTTACAATGGATAACCGGAAATTGACATTCTCAGAATATATAACTATGTTGCAAAACAGATTTCAGTGCTTTCATAGTTTGGTATATTAACATTACATCAGTTACGGCATGGTAGAAATTATTGCTTTCAAATGTAAATTTAAGTTAAAACCATAAAACCTAAAATGTTGCTACCGTATTTTTACGTTAAAATTCTGGCAACCACAGCTGCCAGTTTTTTACCATAAATTTTACATACAACAGTTAATGTAAAACATAAAGCATATACACAAACCCAAACAGAAAATGAAACAGTTATCAAAAAGAAAAAAAAAAGCATGTGTCCTATTCTGAGTCCTAAACTCTTGAAACATTGGTGTGTCATATATTAGAGCAGTCAATGCAATTTTTGGAATAAATCAATCAAATCTTTGTGTGTGCAAATATTCAGATGTAACCTCCTTTGTAATGGTTAACGTTTTCATGATGGTAATTTAGCTAAACTTTTTTTTCTCAGTAAGTGTAACAGATTACAGATACAATTAAATTATGTAACTCCATTACATGTAGGCTAACTAGATTCCCAACACTGCTTATATGATGCCATGATCAATAGAAAATGTACACTTGTTAGTAAAACATAACTTATCTTGTAAATAAACATATCTTGTAAATAAAATGAATTACTAAAATGTTGCAGTCCAATTAGTTTATTTTGAATTAATTAAAAAATATGAAGTGTATTTAATTTAAATATATTTGCATTATACTATTTACACTAAATTATATTTATTAATAAGTAATATAATTCGTTTATATTTAAAATAATTACTCAAAAGCACAATTTTAGTGCTATATCAGAACAGGTTAAAATTAATTTTAGGTGCTAAAAGTTTTTATGTATTTTTTTTTTTTTATTATTAAGTCAGCCACTACGGACCAAGTGCATGATGGCATCATAACTTTCATGTGCACATGTAGCAGAAATGATTCGGCGGAGTTTGATGTTGTTTGGATTGTTCCTCTTGAAAAGTACGTGAGAAAGTGGCTAGAGAGGAAATTCCAAGCTTGATAAATAATTCAGAAGTATGTAGAGAAGCAAAAGATTAGTGTTAGTGGTGGCGGAGAGGGGCATAGATGAATTCAGTGAGGTGGCGGGCCCAGTGCTGCCAGTATGCAGATTAAAGAGCGGGACGGCAGCGTGAACCTTAGACAGATGGCAGCGCCTCAGCGGAAATGGGAGAGAAGAAGGAGGAGAAACGGAGACGGGAAGGGGAGCGAAAATCCAGCGATGCGACCTGCAGGAGTAAAAATTGCTTGCATTGTTGTTTTCATTATCTAGCTACTGTCATTTCATGAGCTTTGTATCTTTGAAATGAAAGAATGAGAAGGGAGGGTTTTAAAAAAGCAGAGGATTATGGAGAGGGGGAAGCAGGGAGGGCAAAAAAAACTGTGAAATTAATCTTTTGTGCAGGTCCTGATGGAGCAGAGACATGCTCAGACAAAAGGTAGACTGGGAGAGAAACGCTGTGATTGATGAATAAAGTAAAGGTGTCAGAAGTCTGTTATGTAAATGAGTGAAGGCACAGAGCATTTCGGGAAGGGAATGAGCGAGAGGAGAGAGCGCTGCACGTGTCACAGGGGCTATCGTCCCCCCAGCTTCAATCCTGCGCGATCTTTTATCTAGTCAGACAAGCCCAGCCCGCAATCTGCGCGGGAGCGTTGCGGAGCGTGAGCTCGGGGTACTTGAGGGGAGAAGAGGCGCCGCCGCTGTATCCGAGAGAGCGCGCCGGGCCTGATTGACCAGCGCCGAATGGAAATGCTGTTAATATACATGTGTACTCACAGGTCCTCTTCACACGTCTGTGTGATATTGCGGGACAGAACTGAAGTCGAGAAACAGGGTGTCTGATTGACAGAGGTAATGGAGAAAGCTGGTGATGATGGGACTTTGGTGGTGAGAGAGAGAGCTGCTCACAGCATCTTTTGGTGTTGCCATATGTAAAGAATAAAGTGGAATTTGCAGGGTGCATATTCACATGTGGGTATTTCTTCAACTACAAGCACTTTTATGGTCCAAGAATAGAATTTTATGAAAAATAATAGAATTTTACCTAACACCTTTTTTTTTTTTTGGTATGAAGGTCACATTAAACTTTTTACTGTGCCTTCATCATTCATTCCCCTACTTTTATATAGAATTAATTGTTTTCCCTTTGTCCCAGACTTTCACTAAACAAAGAGTGACATTATCAGAAACCATACTAATATTTGTTGTATTCAAATGCTATTATTATTTCTCAAACATCTCCATTTAAGCTTTGCTGTGTTGTGCCACACCACTCTTGTAAAAGTGACAGAACTATTTTTTTTCCAGTTAAATGTACCTTAAAGTAATATACTGTATAAAAATGTAACACATTTGGGGGCAAAAAAAAAAAAAAAAGAACTATTACTTTTTATTTATATTCACTAATGTGTAATACTGTGTCCCTAAAAGTATATGGACACTGGAACAGTTTTTTTGTATGATGGTCACAGTAAACAATAAACTTTTTACTATGCCTTCATCTTTTTTTTTTTTTTTTCCTACTTTTCAAATAACTTTTGTAAATTAATTGATTTGTTTCCTTTGTCCCAGACTTTCACTAAACAAAGACTGAAAATTATCAGAAATCATTCTAATATTTGTTGAATTCAAAAGTTAACTACTAGGTTGGTAAGATGTTCAACAACAAGAACATTTACTTCTATTATTTTATGAACAATTATAGAATTTAGCTACAAAAAAAATTACAGATTATGTACTCAACCCCTTGTCATCCAAGATGTTCATGTCTTTTTACTTTCTTCAGTCTTAAAGAAATTATGTTTTTATTGAGGAAAACATTTCAGGGTTTCTCTCCATATAATAGACTTCTGGGACCCTCGAGTAACTTCCAAAATGCAGTTTAAATGCAGCTTCAAAGGGCTTTAAACAATCCCAGCTGAGGAAGAAGGGTATTATCTAGCAAAAAGATCATTTATTTTCTAAAAAAAAAAATAATAATAAAATTACATTTTATATACTTTAGAACTCAAACACTTGTATGAAGGTTACATTAAACTTTTTACTGTGCCTTCATCATTTCCCCCCACTACTTTTCAAATATATTTTACATATATTTTATAAAGATTTAATAGTTTTTCTTTTGTCCCAGACTTTCCCTAAACAGAGAGTGACATTATCAGAAACCATATTAAATATTTGTTGTGTTTAAAACTACTATTATTATTTATTAAACATGTCCATTTTAGCTTTTTGTGTTGAGCCACAATACTTGTTTAAAGGTGACTGAACTAATTTTATATACTGAATAAAAAATGTAATATACTTTTTTTATTATTATTATTATTATTATTATTATTATTATCACTTCAACACCACTTGAACAACTTTTTACTGTGCCTCCATCATTTTTTTCTACTTTTCAAATATCTTTTGTATATAGATTTATTTGTTTTTCCTTTGTCCCAAGACTTTCACTAAACAAAGAGTAAAATGATCAAAAACCATTTTAATATTTGTTTTGTTCAAAAATTTGGGGTCAGTAAGATTTTTAAAAACGTTTTTAAACTTATTCTCTAGTGCTCACTTTTTAAAAATCATAAAATGCATTAAACCCTAATATTGTTAACTATTATTTAAATTAAAAATAACATAAGTTTAGAAATGTGATTTTTTTTCTTGTAATGGCTAAGCTGAATTTTCAACAGCCATTGCTCTAGTCTTCAGTATCACATCATTCAGAAATCATTCTAATTTGCTGATTTAGTGCTCATTTCTTATTATTCTCAAATATTTTTTTAGAAACTGTGATATTTTTATTGTAATTTTACTGGTGGAAATTATATTTGATCATTATGGTTTAAGGAAAATATGCCAGAATTCTCTTGTGATGTTCTCTGATGTTCTCAATTTACATTAATTGTGGGTTATTGTTAGTAAATGTATTACCTACAACTTTCAATCAAGTACATTTTAAGTGTTTTCAGTAAGTTTAAAAGTCCAGTTAAAGTTAAATAAACACTTACATTCATGCATGCAAACCAATGGATCATAAACAAATACTGTGTAGAGAAATCAAGGATACATCACAGCACCTCCTTTTCTAACTATGCCCTGTCCTTCCAGAACCTTTTTAATTAGAAGGGCAGGGCATTGCTGAGCCAGTCATTAGGGCCTTAGACAGCGAGTGGGACGTGGGTCGTGCCCTGCGTGAGCCCTCACCCTCACATGCAAACGGGCACCATTGTTCATAAACTGACAAAAACAATCAATCACCAGCACGTGAAGGCAGACCATTAGGTTGAAGTTTAAGGAAACTGATGACATCCTTGCTTTAATTCTACAGCAGCAGTCTTGTGTGATCGGAAAAGACAAAGGCACGTAGGGTTACCTCTGGAGGAGGTTCGGCTAATTCCCAGCACTTGTTGTCGCGCCTTAGCTTTTGTTTAAGTCACGGAGGCTAACTAGCTATCTCTCCCCGATGCACACTGTTTGTTCAGCTAGCGCACTGCTGAGAAAGCCGTTTTCATCAAGCGACTCATTATTAACGGGTTCATAAATAAACGGGACTCTAATATTTCTCTCTGTTAGTGTTTATTGTGGGCTAGCAAAGTGCAGCGGCTGTCTTTAATGAAAGAGAGAGCCACGGGTAATTGAAGCTTATTATGCCCGGGTGAGAGACGGTGGCTGAGAGAGAAAGAGAGAGAGAGAGGCTGGCACTGTCAAACACAGTCTGCTTCTGCGACTTACTTATTTCATCATGACAAAGCGATTTTGGACCGCCTGTGGTGCTGTGGTTTACATATTTACATTGGATGCAGAAGCAGCAGATGAAATGACATGGATTCTTTGTACACATTGCCGCCCCATTCTATAGCCGATGTGCCCGGGGGGGCCTACAAGATGGTTCATAATAAATGAGCAGATCATAACTTGTGATATGAGAACACTTCTCATCCAATCTACACTGACAGTGAGCAGCATGATAACACTAGATCTAAGTATAATATATTTTATAAATATATTATTTTTTCTATTGTTATTTTATTGGACCATCAAATGTAATATACTGTATAAATAACATTTTACAATAAGGTGTCATTTGTTAACATTAGTTAATGCATTAACTAACATGAACGAACAATGAACAATGCATTTATTGCTCTGTTTATTAATCTTTGTTGATGTTATTTAATAAAAATAAAGCCGTTCATTGTTCATTCATTGTTCATGTTAGTTCACAGTGCATTAACTAATGTTAACAAACACAGCATGTGATTTTTAATAATGCATTAGTAAATGCTGAAATTACCAGATTAATAAATTATGTAGAAGTATTGTTCATTCTTAGTTCATGTTACGTGATTAAAGGAGTAGTTCACTTCCAGAACAAAAAATTACAGATTATGTATGCAACCCCTTGTCATCCAAGATGTTCATGTCTTTCTTTCTTCAGTCGTAAAGAAATTATGTTTTTATTGAGGAAAACATTTCAGGGTTTCTCTCCATATAATGGACTTCTGGGACCCTCGAGTATGAACTTCCAAAATGCAGTTTAAATGCAGCTTCAAAGGGCTCTAAACAATCCCAGCTGAGGAAGAAGGGTCTTATCTAGCGAAAAGATCATTTATTTTCTAAAAAAATAAATAAATAAATTACAATTTATATACTTTTAAAACTCAAACGCTTGTCTTGTCCATTTCATGACAGTTAGGGTATGTCCAAAAACTCCCATCTCTTTTTCTCCACCAACTTCAAAATCATCCTACATCGCCATTTTACTTTTTTTTTTTTTTTTTTGTAAAGGGTGTTTGACCTTCTTTGCATGTTTGCTTTGTAAACTCTGGATCTGTTCATCTGCAGTGATGTAGGATGAATTTGAAGTTGGAGGAGAAAATGAGAACAGAGTTTTTCAACATACCCTAACTCTCATGAACTGAAATACACAGAGTTCACACAGAGTTGGACAAGATGAGCGTTTGAGGTTAAAAAGTATATAAATTGTAATTAGAAAATAACCAACTGTTTCACAAGATAAGACTCTCCCTCCTTGGCTGGGATCATTTAGCACCATCTGGAGCTGCATTTAAACTGCATTTTGGAAGTTCAAACTCTGGGGCACCATAGAAGTCTACTATATGGAGAGAAATCCTGAAACGTTTCCCTCAAAAAAACATAATTTCTTTACGACTGAGGTAAGACAGACATGAACATCTTGGATGACAAGGGGGTGAGTACATTATCTGTAAATTTTTGTTCTGGAAGTGTACAACTCCTTTAACTAATGTTAACTAATGAACCTTATTATAAGAATTGTTTGGGGGGAAAGAGCAGATTATTTTATTTTATTTTATTTTATTTTATTTTTCATTATTTTGTAATACTGTGTCCCTAAGTATTTGTATGTATATATATATATATATATATATATATATATACACACATGTAAATAAAATGTTCTATTTATATAAAATATAAATTGAATACATGTAAATTTGTTAAATACATACATGTGTGTGTATTTATATATACATAATAAATATACATAGCACACACACACACACACACACACACATATAATGTAAACAAAAACTTTTATTTTGGATGCGAATAATCACGATTAATCATTTCACATCACTTTAAAAAAGTAATTGCAAAAGAAATTGTAAAAAGCACTTGCACCATGTTTGTTTAAATGCTGCTTGCTTTGATTATTTATTGTTTAATTTCTTATGCATTTCTTATGTGATTATTTTGTGAGCAAAATGTAATTGTATTTCATTTTGATTATTATTATTATTATTATTATTATTGTTGTTGTTGTTGTTGTTGTTGTTGTTGTTGTTGTTGTTGTTGTTGTTGTTGTTGAATATCAGCTGGCCCTGCTTGTCCATGTTTAATACTGTTAGACACAAAAGTTACAGTTCCACATCTGTTTATTTGGAAATCTGGGTCAGACAAAATTATATAGGCCTAGCATGGCTTCATTGGACTTGAATAGCTTAAACATTATAGAGAGAGAAGATTTGAGTGACTGTCACACCTAATTAATCTGACTTGATTTTAAACTATGTCAAGGACCCTTTCATGATGGGATTGAGAATTCATACCAATTTATATCTGGTTATATGTTGAAATTTCAATAATGTTCTACTTCCAAACTCTTTGCGCCACATACATCATGGTCCACCTGCTCGTACTGATGCTGTCTTTCCCTTCCACCGTCACACTTTTTCAGCCTTGTCTTCTCTCGTCTCTTCAGGGTGTTTCAAATGGCTGAGCTAGTCAAATTTACCCACCTGGCTATTTTTCAATAGAGACGTCTCTTTATTCTGCTCAGAAAAGCAGCGCATATGTCTGGCTGATTCTTGTTTTCCTTTTCTCGCTCTCTCTTTCCTCTTCTCCTCCCTCCACCTTTCTCTCTTCATCAGCCACTCTGTTTTTCTCTTTCATTCCTCCCTTCCTCTCCACTGTTTTCATATGCAGAATGGCTATTGTGAGTTAGTGGATATCTCTCTTATGCATGCCCGGACCGCCTCTCTCTCTCCCGCGCTCTCGTTCTCTCCCTTCCTCATGCAGCAGAGGTACGAACACGCACATTACAGCAGAGTGACAATATCCCTCCTTCAGATAATGCCATAAATGAGGCAGAATTTACATACAACACGCAGCATGCCGCTCTCCGCTCCTCAGCGCGTCGGGGTGTGCGGCGTGCGAAAAGAGCGCCGCTCTGCCAGCGCCGGCTCTGAAGAGGCTCTCCAGCGGGACAGCCATTAGAGCCATCTCAGACTAATGACACGAGAAACGCTAGCACAACGCCAACTTCCCCTGCCTGCCTCACGCTGCTGATGTTAACTATGCCCGCTAATACCACAACTTCAACCCTCAGCTCCCCTCTCAGAGTTAAAACACTCTTTTTCACATGCGGACGATGAAAGGGCTTGACTTTACATGCTATTACCTGCAGATTAGGCTCGTAACGTCCCAAAGCTCTGTCACCTACACGTACGGAATGTATGATCTAACTTAAACCGCAACTCCAAGTTTTGAAGTTCATTCCTTCCATTTTACCTTCGTCCTCAGGGAGAAGCTGCGATCCGTTTCCGTGTTTGTTTGCGGCTTTGTTGTGCGTGTCACTCTAAATGGAGTGGTGGCCTAAAACAGCGCTTTAGCCCACCTGCACGTCACACTCAGTGGAAGCCGAGAGAGACCCGCTAAATTAGCTCATTGCCTGATTGATGCATGGCTGTTGACTTGCCAGGGCACTGCAGGTGGAGGACTGGCTTTTTAAAGCATTGTGCTCTTATGTTGGGTAATGGTGCAGATTGGCTTGAACTATGCAAATGGAACCGAACACAGGCATAGTTTGGTACACTGTTTATTTTTGCTGTCACCTTGCTAATGAGGGGTCCTCGCCCCAAAACGATCTGCTCGCTGTGACCCGCCCCACTGAAAGTAACCCTGGTTATACAACAGATGAAAGCACTTTAAAAATCACTCTGTACATAAATGATTTTGATGCTCTGAGTGATGCACTAATTCGCTGTATTTTGCTCAAAAAAAAAAAAGCCTAGCACACAACCTGACATTTATTCTAACGTTTATGAACTACCATTATCTCATGCTAGGTTTTTAAAATTCCGTCATCATTTACTCAAAAGGAACGCACAAGGTGAAATGTAGAAGAATGAACAGTACTATTTTACTGTTATCATCAAGAGTGAAAACAGCGTTGCTGCTTAATATTTTTTTAGCAAATCGTTATACGTTATTTTTCTCATTACTCTTTGATGAATACAAACAATGTAAAAGTCTATAATGTCACTTTTTTATCAATTTAATACTTTCTTGCAGAAGAAAAGTATACTTTTTTTTATGTCTGTTATTTATGAAAAGTGTTTATGAAATTTGGTCAGTCAAACACAGCGTTGGGGGAGAAACTAGTTACATGTAACAGAGTTATGCAATTTAATTACAAAATAAATGTAACTAATCTGTGCCAGTTACTGAGAGTTTTTACTTTTATAAAGTCGTTTTACTTTATAAAGTCATAGTATGATAGCTATTAAACTTGTTATGGTTTTAATTTGTTTCGCATACGACCAATGAAAGGGCTCAACTTGCTCTTACCTGCAGATTAGGCTTGTAACGTACCAAAGCTCTGTCACCTACGCGTACCGAATGTATGATCTAAATTAAACCACAACTCTAAGATTTAAAGTTCATTCCTTCCATTTTGTGAGTGAGGTCATACAAATATGAATTAGCCGGAAAGTCTGACAGTACTACTGTAAGATTAACCCTGCCTGCTTGAAATGTTTTAAAAATTAATAAGAAATGTAGAAAAGTAATCAAAAAGTAATCAAATGTAATCAGTTACATTACTTTAATAAAGTAACTAAAATAGTTACACTACTTATTACATTTCAAGTAGGGTTATTTGTAATCTGTAACCTATTACATTTCCAAAGTAACTTTCCCAACACTGCCTTTGGTTTTGTTGTTGTTGTTGTTGTTGTTTGCCATTTTGGTTTGGTAGTTTTACAGCCTAGATCGCTATTTACTTTTATTAGACACAAAACAGTGGCTGGTGTGTTCCTTAAAATATCAGCTTTTGTATTATACAGAAGAAATAAAGTCTCACTGGTTTGGAATGGCATGAAGGTGAATAAATAACAACAGAATTTGCCTGTTTTGTTGAACTGTCCCTTTAAGGCATCAGAATGGATTTTGTCACTCTGCAAATTCATGTTGTGCATTGATGGATGGAACATGTGCTGGAGAGCTGCTGTGTGTATTGTACTTACAGCGCTGTGTGGAGAAGATCTTCCTCCCTTCATGTTATTACTATCGAACCACACATCCCATGAAAGCTACCTATTACAGAGTCAATAGAAGCTGCTTATCCACACACACAGATCATTACTCTGGTCGAATTCTTCTCTGGCCGACTGCTTAATTAAGACACCGCTGCTCGCTGAGCTGAATTGGAGATAAATTGTTCCACTGTAGAGGCATGTTATAATTCGCTATTTTCGAAATTGAAGGTTCGCTGTCAAAATAAAAAGTAAAATGACCATAGGTAGCACAATGTAGACTTATTTTTGACTAGGGCTGACAAAAGCAAGAAGGATTTTGTCAGCGGATGTCTGTCACGGTTGTTATATGTATGTGTGGGCGCTCATGGGCGACAGTACAGAGGCCCCGCTGACTTGTAAGACCAAGTATAATGCAGTGTGATGCACGGATGCTCTCGTATATTTCTACGTTTCTTCCTCTCAGATCTGCAGTAATTGATTCTAGTCATCTTAATTTCATTCACTGCAGCAACACCAATCTGATGAGGCCCAAATCTATTATATACAACCGATGTGGCCACTGAACACGTCCCATGTGTTCTGAGATTTTGTCAGCAATTCATTAGCAGAAAATTAGGTCATTAGAGACCAAATACAGGATGCGGATTCCGGTGGCATCCTGTCAGTAATTCTCTCCATTATTTCATATTTTTTGCTTTTTAATTAAATGAGCACTTTTGCCTCTTTCTCGTTGTCAAGTTTAATGCATTTGCTACTCATGATCCGTTATTAATGCAGCGAAGAATTCAGGCAATGTTTGCAGAATAATATTCCTAAATTGAATCTTTGTTGCATGAATATATGCAAAAATATATTGTGAGGGCTGAGTGCTTTTAAATTGGAGAGATCACTCATGGCTTCACCTTTTCGTGGCAGATAAAGCTATGAGGAGTAGCGCTGCAGTGTCACCCTACTGAGAGAGAGAGAGAGAGAGAGAGAGAGAGGACTAAATCACATCCCTGGAGTTTTCCCACCTCTACGCTCGGTAGCCGTTTGCCATTTCAAAGCACTGTTCCCGGCCACAAATGAAATGATCAGTGTATTCCTGTTTTGTTATACACTGTGGGATGTTTATTGCACGTGATGCGTCTGTCGTAATTTCCTGTCAATTAATCCAGCGCATCGAGAACAGTTTCGCAATCCGTACGGCTACGAGAGCTTTGTCGACAGAAAAAGTTGGCTTTGTTTTACCGTTGTTCGCACTTGTTAGGACCTAATCATTCTCCTTTAGCAGAAAGTCTTGTGTGGAAGAGCAATTTTTTAAATGTGGCACGGCAGCCATTCATCAGAAGGCGAGAGCGTGCTGATTTGCATGTTAAGAGGTTAGTCTCCTGCCCTAACGTGTTATTGCAAAGTTTCTCCATTTTGTCTCCACCGCGGAAAACTAATATCCAGAGCAAATATTTCCTTATTCATGCATCCAGATTAACAAGTATAACCACTGCGCCTTTCACTGCATAATAGTCGGGAGAATCAAATTCGTTGGATATGAATTCCAATGTAATATGGCCAATATTTTATGTTAATACAATAAAAATGTAAAGTCGAAATTATGGGCTTATTTTTATGTAAAAGGTATGCTGAAGAGCACTATATTACATATGCACACGTGGTTAAGGCAGCACCAGGGGATAGGCTGTTGCTAAGAGACAGAGCAAGGGAACGGACCATTTCCAATGATGAATTAACTCTAGGAGGAGGGTGACAGTAATCTTTGTCACTAGATGCACTGGCTGTCGGAGTCCTGTCATTTTATGCATCTCATGCAAAACAGATGTACCCATATTCTAAAAAAAAAAATCCAAATTCGCCAGGCAAAAAAAAATCATTATACATCGCAAGGGCTGGAAGGCTGTCACAAAGAATTTTATTATTTTTCATCCTTTAACGAGCAGGTAGATTGTGCATATTGTAATTTTCACAGAGCCCCTCTAAATAATTCTGTAACTTTCTCACTGAGAAGTTTTCACTCTGGTGGCTGCTCATTACAATGGCACCATGGCAGGGTCCCTCAATCACGCCGCCAAGAAAACACACACACACACGCATGCAGTGGCACTGCGCTGCCCCCCACCACCCCCCGCCCCTCTCTCTGTCCTCTCCCCATCAATTACACCAGTAAACAGAACAGCACCACATTTTTAGAAGTGCCCATTGTCTTACCCGTGGTGTTTTTGTTTGTCTGTTCCTTCGTCGTCTGCATATTGTCTGGCTCTAAACTTAAATCGGAGGCGCTACTCCATTTATAGTGCCTAGTCAAAGTCATTATTTAGAAAAAGGTTGTGGAAGCCGTATAAGGTCACGTGGTTCTACGTATATGCAGATTAAATGCCAAAACAAAACAAAAGGCGATCTGCTAATATACATTACTTTGTGCAGCATAATATAATTAAAGGCAGGTAAAGATGAGGTCTGTATTTCAGCAGAGAGAAACAGAGCATTCATTTATAGCTCAGAGCGCAGCAGACCAACAGCAGAGAAATCACCGCCTAGATAGATGTGAAAAAACTGCTATTTCCTTCACTCTCCCCTGAATCATCTGTATAAACTCTCAAAGAAGGAGCGGAGAGAAAGAGAGAGAGAGAGAGAGAGAGAGAGAGAGAGAAAGGGGGGGGAGATCTAACAGCAGCTCCTAAGAGGCCTGGCGCTGCAGCCCTTCCATCTCAGATTTACATTCATTGTAAAGATTTATGGGATACCTCCCCAGAATAAGTTGAAGCTGCAGGAATTTGGGGGGGAATTATTCAAAACAGTGATTATTTTTGGTTGCGATTATGCATGCACACCTGATCGGGGTGTCACCGCTGCCTCTTGTCCAGCAATGATGGAACGGACCAATTTTCTAACTTTTCACCCGCCTTGCATAAATGAAATTTACGCGCACACACGCGCAGCAGTTCTCCTGTGTCACTTATTGGACTAAGACTAAGGGGCCTGCATACATTAGAGAGCGAGATAGGGACTTGGCAGTGGTATGTTGGTGGGGAAATGGGCCAACACGCATTAAGATTTAACAAAGAGGA
Organism: Cirrhinus molitorella; assembly: GCA_033026305.1. Taxonomy (NCBI): domain Eukaryota; kingdom Metazoa; phylum Chordata; class Actinopteri; order Cypriniformes; family Cyprinidae; genus Cirrhinus; species Cirrhinus molitorella. Next base: position 26,521,021 of record CM065126.1, on the reverse strand, counting down.
AGTGATGCGTTTGTCCCCGGTATGCTCTCCTGGTCGTCCGGGGTCCTGCCTTGCACCGCAGCAGGGTCATTACCCCGGAACGCTTGAGAGGAATATTGGCGTATGTCTGTTCAGCTGTAACAAATGTGACACTGGGCCACAGAGGAATACGCACTCTCTGTATCCGGACTAGGAGACGAAAAAAAATATGAAAGCCACCTCTCTTTTTTTACATTATGAGCTCATGTCTTTTTCTCTTTTAGTATGAAGAGGAAGAGAGCTGGAGGTGTGTTAATATCCAGTATTTTTCATGTAGTCAGGCAGAGGGAACAGTAGAGCCACTGTAAGGTAATATGAACAGTGCATGTGCTTCTGTAATTAACACACAACTTTAAGGACATTTAGAAACTTGCATGAAACTCAGTTAGAGCCCTATGATTTCCACGATGCGGGTGGAATCATAGAATCCAGTCATAAAAATGAAAAAAGTGGAATGCCATGGAATTTGACAAACTTTGGATGAATAAATCAAAAATAGGTCAGTACACTTCAATTTGAACGCAATATGAACTGTTGTCTGTGAAAACATGTTTTCGTTTACTACGCACATATTGAAGTGTGTGTGACACTGGTGGTTTCAGCCTCTGGTGCCTCAATATATGAGTAGATGAACACAGTTCTTTTGAGAAAAACTATCGTCATGTCATATATAAACAGAAATTTAAACATCTTCACAGCAGGCCGTCAAAATAAAAGTTTGGTTTAACTTGAAGAAACTGTGACAGAAATATATTCAATGTAATGATAGTATTACTGCAAATGAAATAATTATTAAAACATTACTTTTTTTTAAGGAATATTTACCAGTCGGGGTTGGGGGAGAATAATAAAATAATTAATCAAAATAATTAATCAAACTAATAAAATCTTTATTTTTATACAATTTTTATAAAATCAATTAATTAGACATGCTTTTGATTATTAAAATGTAATGAAACCATGAAAACTGAATCTAGAAAATGAATGGAAAACAAAGAATTAAATAAAACTGAATTTGAGGAAAAAAGTAAAACAAATTTCATAGGGCCTTAAAAATGTCATTAAAGCGACATTTAAAGCATTTATGATGAATTTTATGATAAATTAATTACTGTTAAATTGTTTCATGATTTCAATTAATTAGATGTGATTTTTGATTTTTTTTAAACAATAAGAAAGAGTATAGCAAAATTAAAATGGAAAGAAAAAAGAACAATATCAAGAGTTAGAGAAGGCTGTAATTATGTGAGTTTTTGATGTCATAGAAAAGATCTTCTATTGATCTATGAAAAGAAAAGGTTAGATGGTGATTTGTTCCTTAGTTTGTAATTCCACATTTATTGAATTAATTTATTATTCATTTGTTGCTTTTATAATTAATTATAATGTTAATGTGTTACTGATGTTTAAAGAAACAGCACTACGTACTTTCCTAGCATGAACATTAAAGGCAGCACAACAGTTAGACTATTTTATATAGCAATAATAATAATTATTATTATTATTATTATTATTATTATTATTATTATTATATAAAGGTGTTTTTACTTTAAACTTTGAAAACAACAATAATAATGGTAATATTATTAACTATTATTATTGTTTTGCCTGTTTTAAGTAAAACAAAAAAAACAATAATAATAATAATAATAATACTAAAAAAAATAATAATAATAATCCACAGCATTTTTTATGTAATCAGATGGTCTGATAACATTAATTTCCAGTTGACATCATAACACAAAGACAATATCCTGAGGTCTTTTCAGGTTAAGTACAGTAATATTACAGCAACTTATAATAATAATTTAATTATTTTTGTTTTTGTTTTTAAAGGTTTAAATTATGAGTAGTGATGCTGATGTCTTTCCATAACCTGGTTAATGTCAAACCTGTCAATCAAAGAAGGGGACAGGGAAGAAAAACTGAGAGAGAGAGAGAGTGTGTGTGTGTGTGTGTGTGTGTGTGAGAGAGAGAGAGAGAGAGAGAGAGAGAGAGAGAGAGAGAGAGAGAGAGAGAGAGAGGCCCCATGGACTCTCCTCCAGATATTTATGGAATGCTGCCTCCATCTTGGGCCAGGCAGCTGGGGAGAGCAGGTGGGCTGTGCAGGTCAGTTCATTAACACACTCGCCCATACATACTCACGCGCACACACACACACACACACACACACACATACACTCTCTCCCTCTCACTGTCTCTAAAACACTAACACATCTATTTTCATTTTGTCACTCTCTCTCCTGTGTTCTCTGCAGTCTGTACCCTATTTTACCAGAACCTCACACTCTCTTTCTCACTCTCGTGTTAAATATAGTGTCTCAGTGTGATATCACTGTCTGTGTTGCCAGTTTCTGCCGTGTTAATGTTACACTGTACGATTCAGGATGGCTTTGAGCGTACACTTTGAGCTACAGATTATGTTCAATTTTGTGTCTGTGTGACATCTTATTTCATAGGCCTTGTCATTACAGGTCACATGATGTCTAAAGGCCTCCATATAGTTGTCGGTCCTGGAGTGCCGCTGTCCTGCAGAGTTTAGCCAGAGATTGTCTTACTATAGGGAGATGAGAGAGTCTGTATTACTTACTATTGGAGAAAGCATTATGGGTAACTTAACTGGATCACGTGTCCCTTAATAACCAATCACATTAAAGCCTTGACGTGAGTTGAGAGACACTCAATCGCCATTTATGGAAGAGTGCCGTAACCTGAATCCCACCTTGTCAGTGACTTCTCTTATAAAACAGCCTTTTTTTCATGGTAAACTCAATCCAGAAGTATTGCTTAGAGTAAAACATGTTGAAGATTAGCAGATAGGCGGTCGATTAATAAAATTATAAGCCGTTTCTTCTAAAAAGCTGTTTATTCAGCATAGTACAGCCTCTCCTCCATTGGCAAAAAAAACGGCCTCTGGTCTCCTGCACGTACTGCCAGACCGGAAGTGTTAGTTTAAGCCAGGCTTGCAGGCTTGCCTTCTAGTGGCTTTGGTTGAGCTATAAGCATAATCAAACTCACCTGAATGAGCTAATCAAGGGACTTCAGGATTACTAAGGCTACAGGTGAGGGTTTTTTTTATGGTTGGAGCTTAACTCTGCAGGACATCTGCACTCCAGGACCGATGTTGGCCATCCCTGATATAGATGGAGCAACCATGCTTCTAGGATTTTGCTATTGACCAATGGTAATTTATTATAGACTAATACCTGAACACATATATAAGGAAGTTCTTTTTGATATTTGTTTCACTGGATGAAATCTCTTTCCACTTTTTTTTTTTTTTTTTTTTGCAAATTGTTTTTGATTTAGAATTTTTAAATAACACTTCTAAAGTTTAAAATTGAACAAGGAGTTGAAAATAGTTATTGCAAGAATGATTTTTTATATATATTTAATAAAATATTTAATAAATTAATTAATATTAACCTACATATGTAATTAAGCATTGTATATAAAAGTATCAGTTAATATTATTTTTACATAGCCTAATACATAATACATCTTTAACACTGTAAGTTGTGTGAATTAGCTATCGATCATGTTAACAATGAAAAACTGTATTTTTTGTACATTGTAGTGTACATTTTATTTTAATCTTTTTTTTTTTGTATTATTATTATTAATGTTAACCGCAGATATGATTGAGTTTTTATTAATTTATATGTTTATAATATTTAATTTATTATTATTATTATTATTATTATAGATACATTTAAATATGATTTAATTTATTATAATTTAAGTAATATGAATAATGTATTAATTGATTAGACTTAACTCAAAATTCAAAATAAACACAAAAATAATTTTCATGATTTATATTTGCTTATTGTTTTTGTTGTTGTTTGTTTGTTTATTTGTTTGTTTTTCATTATTGTTTCACAAAAGGCCATCATGAAAACATTGTAAATTGTGTTAACCGTAAATATGATTTCATTTATATGAATTTATTTTATATTATATTTAATTTATTATTATTATTATTATTATTATTAATACAGATACATTTAAATATGATTTATTTATTACAATTTAAGTAATATAAATAATGTATTGACTTAAAATAAACACAAAAATTATTTTCATGATTTATATTTGCATTTTTTTTTTTCTTTGCATTATTGTTTTATGAAATGTCATAATGAAAACATTATAAGTTGTAACTTATTATTATTAGTAGTAGTAGTATTAGTAGTAGTATTAATGTTAACCATAAATATTATTCTTTTTTTTAGTTATGTGTGTTATATTTAATTTATTATTATTATTATTATTATTATTACAGATACACATGATTTATTTTTTTATGTAAAATTTAAGTAATGTAAATAATGTATTAATTTATTAGACAACTCAAAATTCAGAATAAACTTATATTAATAATTTTCATTATTTATATTTGCATATTCTTTTTTATTTACTTTTTGTTTGTTTGTTTTTTGCATTTTGTTTTTAAAACAATTCATGCACCTGATTGGTGGTAATATTAGCTTTTGTTATATTGCAAGTATACTGTAGTTTTGTGTTGGCCTTATATTTGTCACTGTAGCTAAATATATAAATCATAATTTGTGTCAAATCCTGATTTTGCCCTGATCCATTGATAGTGATGGAAATATACAGAAGCCCAAAAGCAACCGTTTTAGTAATTTTCAACTCAGTTTGAATGAAGCGCTAATCTAAAACAGCACTTTTCCGAAGGGCCCAAAAACCCGGAAGTGCTGCAACAGTGTGTTTGTTTATAAACAGTTGCTTCCTGTATATGCAAGTTGTGAATTTGCTACCTTTTCCTGATGTTCTAATCCAGCACCGTATATCCACCTGTGACCCAGGTATTTCTCCTCCATAAGCACCTCCATCCTGACATCCCGCCAGACGAAGTGAGACCAAAACAACCCTCCTTCCCGTTCACCGGGTGGGTAGCCGAGAGAGAGCGAGGGAAATGGAGAGGGAGAGACAACATGCTTGTGTTGGTGCGGGTGTCACAGAGCTGTAATTGGTGGCGGTTTAAGGTGTAAACAGGGTGCCAGTTCAGTGCGTAATTGCCCCTGTTTGCTAGAGTGGAGGGAGAGAGAGGGACAGAGCGCAGGAGAGAGAGGGAGGGTCGGTGCTGGGGTGGAGGGGGGCGGCAGGCTGACAGTGTGAGACCTCCGCATGCTCCACTCAAATTGGAGTCACAGACGCCGAGAGGTGATGCTCTCCAAGTGATGGGCTCGATAGAAAGAGAGAGATAGTGAAACTGTATGTATGACACCCTCAACCCATTTCACATCTCTGCCTTCTGTCCTGAAAAAACACAATTAAAGCAGTCGAGAGAGGGAGGAAGAGAGAGAGACGAGAAGCAAAAAGTCAGATAAACACCCATCAACCTTCTTAATTTATAGAAATGATTTACATGAAAACCACCACGGATTTATAGGATTTCTGTCTGATTGTTTTAGATAGTAATGGTACTTTAATATGACATAAATTATTATTGTCATTATTGTTCATAGTAGTTGTAATAGTAATACTAGTTTTAGTAGAAGTTTATGTATTATATTTTAAAAATACACTTATGATGATGTTAAAAATAGACTTTATTAGTATTGTATGATTTATATTTGCATTTATATATTTATATCTGCATGCTAATGATGCCACATGCCAGCATGTTTCTTGTTTTTTTTTTTTTTTTTTTTAAGCAAAGTAAAGGAACTGTCCAGCAGTTGTGCTCCACACTCATCATGCAGTCATGCAGCTCTATTGCCCTTTATTCTTAATTTATGTAATGGCTGTTGATATATGTAATGGAGTCTTTCTATCATAAACAATACTATCTGTTTGTATGTATGCAAGTGAGTGAGGCAGTGTTTTAGGAAATAATGATGGTTGTATCAAGGCATGACATGTCAATGCAGAGGTGGGACTGAGAGATTTTCCAGAGTCTGTGACAGAGGGATTATAGACTCTGGTTTAGCTTTATTTGTTTTCTCAGCTCTGCAGTCTAACAATAACTCTTGCATATACAGTTACTTATGACTGACAGATGTAGTACAAGTTGGCTGATTCACAAGATGTAGGATGTTCATACAGATCTAAATGAGCCATTGTAAAGTTCTTTTATGTTCTCTGGCAAATGAGAGATTTTGAACTCTCTCTCTCTCTCAAATAAAAAGAGGCATTCAGTCAAAAAAAATAAAATAAATAATAATAATAATAATAATATATTAATTTGTGATTTCTGATGAATCTTGTGACACTGAAGACTGAAATAATTGCTGCTAAAAAGCTTTGCATCACAGGAATAAATAATATTTTAAAATGTATAATAAATAATAGTTATTTAAAATTGCAATAATATTTCACAATATTAGTGTTTTTGATCAAATATATGCAGCTTTGGTAAGCATAACAAAAAACTTCCTTGATTAAATTAAGATATTTTTGATGAAATCCGAGAGCTTTCTGACCCTGCATAGACAGCATGCAACTACCACATTCAAGGCCCAGAAAGGAAGTAAAGACATCATTAAAATACAGTTGAGATCAAAAGTTTACATACATCTTGCAGAATCTGCAAAATGTTAATTATTGTACCAAAATAAGAAGGATCATACAAAATGTATGTTTTTTTTTTTATTATTATTATTATTATTATTAAAAGGCGTTTACATATAGTCCACAAGAGAAAATAATAGTTGGATTTATAAAAATCCTGTTCAAAGTTTCCAAACACTTTATCCTTAATACTGTTTTGTTACCTGACTGATCCACATCTGGTTTTTTTTTTTTTTTTGGTTTAGTGATAGTTTTCATGAGTCGCTTATTTGTCCCGAACAATTAAACTCCCGCTGTTTTTCAGAAAAAAAAAGAAAAAAAAACCTTTAGGTCCTACAAATTCTTTGGCTTTTCAGCATTAAAGTGTATTTAAGTCCACTCTTAATTTTTTGAAGCTACAAGAATACTTTTTGTGCACAAAGAAAACAAAAATAATGACTTTATTCAACAATTTCTTCTCTGTCAGTCTTCAACACGTGTCCACAAGAGTACCACGACGCATACATGTGCATTCAGCTCCTGCGTCAGCAGCACCACACGTCTGGGTAATCTCGTGAATATGCGTCAAATTAAGGTTGCCGCATGGACTATTTTATCATTGTCCTCACTAAATTTATGGGCCTTAAATGTGTCAGTTGCATTGCTGTCAATGCAGGGTCTGAAGGCTGTTGGATTTCATCAAAAATATCTTCATTTGTGTTCCGAAGATGTACAAAGGTCTTACCGGTTTAGAATGACATGAGGATGAGAAATTAATGACAGAATTTTCATTTTGGGGTGAACTATCCTTTAAGCTACTATTAAGCTCTCACTGTAGCAACGCTATTGGCCAACACTGCCTGCCTGTTGTGTGTGTTTGTGTCAGCACAGTTTATGGTGTGCCACAGTGTGCCGTAGCATGATTGCATCAGCAGTATAAAGACAGCCTTATAGACACTAAATCAATTATCCAGAGGAAGGTGCCCAGCTGCATGGCCCTTCTTAAACATGTCCAAGCCTGAGGAGAGAGTCCAGCAGGGGCTAAGCATATCTCACCCTGGGCGCTGTGGCCTGCATTAGTGACAATACACATTACAGTCCTGTCCGTCTCCTTCAGCCTGCCAGCACCACTTGCAACTGCCAGTCTAGCATGCTGACGACTTCACTCAATGTGACAGGCCAAAGGACCACAACCTCTCCATCCTTGCAATCAACACACATGCAGACACCTTCCTTTCACACGGGGTTCAAAATTAACATTGTACCTGTCAACAGCAGATGAATTAAGAACATTTAGCAACTTTAGCACTTTACAATAAAGTTCAGTGTGTTAACATTTGTTTGTTAACGTTAACAGTCAGTCAGTGCGTTGAGTTATAATAACAGTAAACAACACTTTAAAAAAAAAAAATTTAAGTTAAAGTTTTTTTCTACATATACTAATATATTTTTAAAATTTCAAGATGTATGAGTTAACAATACACCAATGAAAAATATATTTTTTGATTTTTATATATTTAATAAAATACTGTATTTTTATATTATTATAAATGAATATTAACTTACATATATAAATAACCATTGTGTATCAATGTATCAATTAATATTTTTTACATATCCTAATACATAATACATATTTAACATTTTTAAAGTTGTTGTGAATTAGCAGTCCTTCATGTCAGCAAAGAAAAATGTTTTTTTATACATTGCATACAATTGTACAGTTAACTATATATATATATATAAAATACTGTATTTTTATAATTGTATCATTTTTACATATAATACATAATACATCTTTAACATTTTAAGTTTAAGTGTAAATATGCAATTATTCATGTTAACAATGAAAATAGTATATTTTATAATTTTTTGTTTTTTACAATTGAACAGGGAGTTAATGATAGTTATTGCAACGGTTATTTATTTATTTATTTATTTATTTATTTTTTACAGATTTGTATGTATTTAATACAATTCTGTATTTTATATTTATTATAAATTAATATTAACCTACATAAATAACCATTGGGTATCAATTACTATACATTTTTGTATATATATTTACAATTGAACAAGGAGTCACCCATAGTTATTGCAACAAAGTATGTAATATATTTACATATATAATAATTTTTTTTATGTTTATATTTATTATAAATTATTATTATTATTATTACTATTACTATTATTATTATTATTATTATTATTATTATTATTAAGTAAAAATAAATGTTTAACATTTTAAGTTGTGTGAATTAGCAAGTTTCTTTTAATATGTTATAGTTTTTTTTGTACAATTTTTACTTTTATTTTTATTTATTGGTTTATTTATATTTTTATATTATTATTATTATTATTATTATTATTATTATTATTATTATTTTCAGTAAACAATTTGAGATCACCTTATATATCATTCAGTCTCTGTACATTTCATCTGTAATGAAGTTACAAACAACCACACCATAATTTTAATGGAGAGTAAAGAAAAAAAAATATGTTATGTTAGATAAATGTCAATATTTTATCTAGGATAGTAAACATTCTAAATGCTACATTTTTTACATTTTTAAAGTTGTTGTGAATTAGCAGTCCTTCATGTCAACAAAGAAAAATGTTTTTTTATATACATATATATATATATATATATATATATATCGATTCAGAAGAAGTTGTGTCAGCTCAGGAATCAGGTTCTCATGTTTTGTTGCAATTCCTAATAAAGTTGCCAGCCAAATACCAAATGATCAGTTTGTGTTGATCAATTTTGGCCCACAGAGAGATCCCGGTACCACCACCCTACTATGACTAATGCTTCCCCACTGGTTGCAGTACTAAAAGACTATGGTGGACAGTACGCAGCCCTGCTGTCTATCTCCTGCTCTGCCCCAGTATGCCACAACAGCCTCAGGCCTGACTTATCCACCCTCTGAATTATGCATCCTCTCCGGAAATGAGGAACAAAGTTATGGCTAGAGGGGATTCATCATGAACATGCCTCTCTCTCTTGCATCGGGTATTTTTTTCCCCTCTTCCTTGCAATTTTCATCAGGCTTCATCATGTTCGAAGGGAAACATGTTAGGATCAGCCAGCCTGCTCTTGTGCTGCTTCCTTTTGCCTGCATTATTTAGCAAACAAACTCCAAATGCCATGCTGCTCTCTGTTGCAGTCGCACGACCACTCGGCCTGTTTGTCTTTCTCTCTCTCTCTCTCTCTTGCACAGTCTGTCTCTTACGTTCCTCAAGAGTCTTTCTTGCTCTCCTTCAGCCTTCAGCGTGTCTGATAATGCAGAGTCTGACTTTTTTTATTTCTCACTATCTGTCTACTCCCACACTCCCACACATTTAGACTTGAATGAGTGTGTATGTTTTCTGTGTGTGTGTGTGTGTGTGTGAGTTTGGTCTATATTAAGTTGTCCCTGACATCCTCTGGTCTCATCATTCCCTATAATGCAAGTGCTGATACATTGGCCTGAGTCAAAGTCACAAGTCAATAAATCCATTTCTTCTCCTCTCTCTAGCACACACACACACCTCAGAGTCAGTGCTTTTCTGGGCCCAGCCACAAAGTCCGGCAGTCTATCACGGCAAGGTCATCTGGTGTTGAAAGTGAGGAAGGAAGAAAAAAACTTCAACTGTAGAGAGGAGAGGAAAAGTATGTATAAATGTGTCAGTCCTCTTGCTATTTGCTCACCTTCAGTGAAGCCCTGCCATTCAGCGCAACTCAATTTCAGTTCCAATTAAAACCGGCCCAAACAGAACTGTGCATACCGTGGCAGGTCGGCGAGGGGTGTGCAGTTACAGATCTGACTATTTTCCAGCTGACTGACTGACCCGCTGGGGGACGAACGTGACGTTGAACCGGCCTGTTGTCTTTTAGACTCGTGCAGATGGAGATTTTTTACCGTAAATCACACGTATAGCCTTTGGATATTCTGCAGATGAGAGCGGGCACTACCACTATATGATGGGTGAAGGTGATTTTGAGCAGAAGGTGGAGGTTTTTATCAACTTCTGTGAAAGTCTTCCTAAACTCCGCACCAGACCGGGACTTAATATTCTGGAAGAGTCGTAAATCTTCTCTTCTGTGTCGGGGATGCAGCCACAAAGTCAAATTTGCATTGGCAAATGGGAAAATAGCGTACAGTTATTTGTTAATCTGATCTTTGTTTATCCAATACTCTTGTAATCCACTTTTAATTAAATATCCCCCCAAATATGTGTGAGCAGCAGTTTGACTTTGTCTGTGCTTACGCTGCCAGGATTCACAGGCTTCGCTCCAGTGAGGAGCTGCCCCAGTCTCTCACTAACTCTTTATCACTCACACAAGCAAACACACATTCACACACTTGTATAGGGTTCAAAAGTCAGAGACCTCTAGTGCAAATGATTTTGTGCTTTCTTTTTTGTTTAATTCCATTTTTTATTGCTTTTTGTCTGCATAATAATTTAAGTAATAGAACTGAAAAATGAATTTCTTCGGCTTCGTCTCCACCTTTTGCTTTAACTCAAGCTGCATAAACTCCACAGGTTTGCGTAAATCCTGAAGATCGATTTCTCCTGCATAATTTGAGAATGATCTAAAGAGCATACTGTGATTCAGTGGATGCAAGAACATCTTACTTACATGATGTAAAAGAATGGTACACTGTCCAGTTGCTGCTTTAAAATTGTAAGTATAATCAACTTGGCTGTACAAGTCATTTCAACTTAAATCAATAGTTCGCCCAAAAATGAAAATTCTGTCATTAATTACTCACCCTCATGTTGTTTCAAACCCACAAGACCTTTGTTCATCTTCAGAACACAAAGTAAAATCTGAGAGCTTTCTAAACCTGCATAGACAGCAATGCAACTACCACACTCAAGACCCAGAAAGGTAGTAAGAACATCGCTAAAATAGTCCATGTGACATCAGTGGTTCCACCTTAATTTTAGAGAATACTTTTTGTGCGCAAAGAAAACAAAAATAACGACTTTATTTAACAATTTCTTCTCTTCCCTGTAATTACTAACATAATTTTCATTTTTGGCTGAACTATCACTTTAAATTACATTAAACCAACTTAAAAATCAAACTGAATTTTATGTAACGTATAAAAACGTTGACATTTCTCAACTTATTTTGATGAGATAGAAAGACAGCTGTCACAGGCCAACTGTCCTATACACTGAGCCAAGGGTCAGACAAACAATATATTTTCTCTCACTTCCTCTTTCTCATTGTTTCTGTCTCTCTCTCACACAAATGCACAGACAATCATAAACAGCAATGACAAAAGTTGATGCAGGGGTTTGACAGACGGAAGGCAGATGGGCTGGTTATTTTGTCAGTCTGCCTGAAATGAGCAGGTCATGTGACCACAGACTATGCTCAATGTATTGTCTGGGAGAAAAAAAAATACATATATATAAATATATGGTGGTTCTCCTGTACAATGTGCCTATACAGTGCTCTTTAAATATACAGCAAATGCCATCGTGTTCTGATGGCAAGGACAGATAATCCGCAGACAGGCAATTTCTTTTTTTCAGATAGGATACAGTTGTAATGGAATGCGGTTAATAATATTACCATGAATTCAGCAGTCAGTGCGACAAATAATGCAGCTGACACGAAATCTTCTCACATTAACATTAACAAAGTGTGAAGTGTAAAAAGAGACAGGGCCATTGTGTGAGGATCACTGCATTAGAGGTTACAAGGGAGTATCCATGACCCCAAACTATCTAAATAACACTATTTACAGCTGTTATAGGCTGTAACTCAATAAGCCCATTGACATCATTATTTACACCAGCTATTGTAGTCAGATGTTAACTGTTGTGTCGAGCCGGAGTGCAACAGCTTTGGTTGGTCAATTCGATTAACTTCCTTTTTGAGGACTAATTTCATAAACGTGCCCAAGATACTGAATATGGAAACCCAGCGGAAGGGGTGATGTCCAAAAAAAGAGGGATGAAAAATGAGAGAGAGAGAAAAGGAGAGGGGATGCATAATGTGAACTGAAACAGGATCCGAACTGAATGTCACATTCATCATTTTTAATTAAACAAACAAACAGCAGGCACCTCACAGCCTAACAACATTTCTGAGCTGAGAAGAGACTGAAATGATAGGCGTAATTACAAACAGTCCGACAAACACTTCAGAGGCACCGAAGATCATAAGGTAAACAGCTACCTCTGTGGGTTTTTTGTTTTGATTTTTGTTTAGTTTTCTCTCTTCTTTGTTTGTTTTGTTTGTATTGTTTTGTTTTGTTCATTCTGTTTTTTTCTCTTGTCTTCTTTTGTTTTGCTTTGTCGTTCATTCTTTTGTTGTTTTTGTTTTGTTAAAACAGCTTTGTTCTTGTTATTCATAATACCCTTTATAAGTCAAATAATTTGATAAATAGTCACATTTTCTAAAGTCCAATGTAATCCGAAACAAGGTAAATTAAGCAGTGTAATTTTTTTCCCAGCTATTATTCTGTTTTATTTAAAGCTTTTAGTTTGTTTGTTGGTTCGTTTGCTTGTTTGTTTGCTTTTCCGAACCATACAAAGCTTTATCAGAGCAGAACGTAACTTACAGACTTTCACACATCGTTAGCTTTATGGTAGCAGCGCCGGGATAAAAGTGAACCATTTGAAAACACCTCCACTGAACGGCAATCTTTCAGTGTGAAGTATTAAACAATGATTTAATAGAGGCGTTTGCCTCCACGCTCTCATTATCTGACTATTAACTGCAATGGACTGTGTGCAGCGCTTCAAATTTTATATTGTGCTAATGTGCTGAGCACACAGACGAAGAGCCTAATTTAGTCACTCCCTGCTTCTAGACAATAGGAAAAATAAGGCTTAATCTCCTCCTAGTGTTTCTATACTAAAACTGCTTTTGTCTTTGACACTCCTGGACGGGTTTGAAATGGGTATTGTTGGTGGGCTTGTATGGCGCACTTATCCAAATGGGATGTGACACACTAATATTGCTCTAATTATACTATAAATAGACGTACATGTATATCGCTCATTAATAAATAAAGATGCACTTTTTTATTAATGAAGTGGAAAATGCAGTATGGTAAAACATCAATCATTTACCATAAGCAGGGGTGGCAGGGAGTGCAGTTGATCCGGCGCTAAAATTAGACATCAAACAGCACAGTGAGCGTTAATGTACATTTTATATAAGCAGTCGTAAAGCACTTGAGTTGTAATTTATGTGAAATGTCTGCTGGAAAAAAAGAGAGAAAGACTGGCAGAGAAAAGATGCTGCAAATCTGCATATTAATTAGCTCCTGTGAATCTGCCTGATTGCTGCCACAATTAAAATGCCGGCAGAGGAGTGGCCCCTTACCCACCATGTGTTAGAGTGGGAAAAAGACAGAGAACAGAAAGGAGAGTGACAGAGAAGGAGGGGAGGAAGGATTTTTTTTTTTTTATTGATTTGAAAGTAATTAGCAGGCTTCCTTGAAGACGTCTAAGTCTACTTACTGCTGAGGGTCTCCACTGTAAAACTTACTCTTTGACCTCACTTACACGCACAAATGGATTAAATGTCTTAAAATTAATTCTTGCTTTCGTGATAACTTTACATATGTTTGTTTTGTGAATTTTGATAGCACAGTTTATCCAGAAACATTCGTCTTTTTTTGACTTTTCATTATATCAGAGTGTAAGAATGTTAATGACCTCCTTCTGAGACCAGGTTGAGAAAAGGAGTTAGAGAGAGAGGAGGGGAAAGAACAACAGAGAATGGACAGAGGCCTGGAGAAAAGGCCCTGGGGGTCCAGCAGGCCTTTGCTGAGAAAAGAAACATGAGAGATAGAGATAAGAAGAGAGATGAATGGCTGGAGAAGGAAAGCTGTGAGATCAAGGCCAGGCCAGAAGCTCCGTCTGCCTTTGTGTCCTTGGTGCAAGAATAGTAGACATGTGGGTGTGGGTGTGTGTGTATGTATGTATATGTGACCTACAGATGCTATCTGGACAGTGTTTTGGCCATGGCCGGCCCAACGGGTCAGCCGCTGTCTGACCAGCAGAGGACGTATATCTTTTTTTGTCTTGCTGCCTCCACACATGCATACACACTTCTACACACATAAAGAATTTAATATATTATTGTTACATATTATGCAGTATTTTTCATTTTTCCACAATTTATTATGCTACAAAAATCTGTGCAGGGAGTTCTAGGAACACAACTGACTGATGATTCATATGTATTAAGGTCCCATATCCTTCAAATGAAATTGGACAATAGTTGTAATGTCATTTTGTACAATATCGAGCAAAAGTGAAACTGCCAAAGCAAAAGTTAAATCCAAGTAAAAGCATTAACACACTGGAGAGCTGCTTTATCTCAGAAACTGTAGTTATAATTCTAATTAAAACTAATACTGTTTTCATGTTTAGTACTATAAAGCTGCTTGTTTTAAAGTAATCTATTGTAGAAAGTGCCATGTAAATAACCATGACATGGCTTGACTGAAGTGACGAATTGCAGAGCTTGTCCAAAAATATCACTATGGTGAGATGCTTTCTTAACTGCTGTTGTTATTAAAAGAAAAATACATATGTACAACATGGGCGGCATCAGATATTTGTTAACAGTCAGTGTTTGGGGTATTGCAAGCTACGTAATCAGAAAAGTAAATTAGTAAAGTAACACAGGAAAAAAAATACAGGAAAAAAGAGTTACTTTTCTAAATAAGTAACGCAAGTCACCATTTTTCCATTTATTCAGTGACACCTCTCCTACCCCCTTGTTGAGAGAAATTAGGCTTATTCATTTCACTTTAGGTGTGAAAGGACCTTTACAGGTGCCAAAAATATAACTTTTTTTGTTGTTGTTGTTGTTGTTGCTGTTGTTGTTTTTTTTTTATAAATATAAATAAGCAAAGTAGATCAGTTGACAAAAAGTAATGCAAAAGTAATGTAATGCATTGCTTTCTAAAAAAAAGTAACTAAATAATGCAATAAGTTACTTTTTATGGAGTAATGCAATGTTGTAAGTAGCTTTTTCCAACACTGCTAACAGTATACTGCTGCTTGCCTATTTAGATTTTTTTTTACCCCTAAGCAAAATAAATAAATAACCTAGCTGGGTATATTGCGACGACATTTTAGTGTCACATAAAAAAAAAGATATAGAAAATATAGAAGATTATAAAATTAAAGTCATAATATTTTGAGAATAATGTCGAAATTACAAGAATACAGCCGAAATACTCTGAGAATAAAGTCGCAATATTACAAGAATAAAGTCAAAATATTTAAAGAATAAAGTTGAAATTTTCGAGAATAAAGTCAAAATTGCGAGAATAAAGTTGAAATATTACGAGAATAAATTGGAAATATTTTGAGAATAAAGTCGAAATTACAAGAATAAAGTCAAAATGTTTAAAAAATAAAGTCTAAATATTTTGAGAAGAAAGTCAAAATTACGAGAACAAAGTCAAAATTACAAACACTTTATTTTAAGACAGTTTGCATTTCGGTATAAAACTTATTTTGAAAGCTGAGACTTTGTTTTATATTTAAAGTACCAAAAGCACAAAGCTTATTGCTATTGGGGGCTGGCACACTACAAATAACGAATGCAATCGTAGATTTTAAATATTATTTCCAAGCATATTGTCTCCGTGAATATAACACATGGTATGATTGCTGCTAATAATTCCACATATATTTGTAGTATTAAAAAGGGTTAAATAAGATTAAGATAAAAAAGTTGTTTCTGTTCAGTCTGTTAATAAATATCATATTCTTGATATTAAGCTGTTTCTGTGAGTCCTTAATATTGACTCTTCCTTCCAATATTCAAATAAATTCAACTGGCAACTTCTCAAAGTGCTCTCAAACTGCGTCATTTGCATGCATATCAGCTATACTCTCAAGATATTATAACTTTAATTTCTATGAATTAAATTCTCGAAACATTACGACTTTATTCTCAAAACATTTGGACTCTATTCTCATAATATTTGGACTTTTTTTCTCTTAATATTTCGACTCTATTCTCGAAATATTTCAACTTTATTCTTGTAATATCAACTTTATTCTCTAAATATTATGACTTTAATCTCATAATCCTTTTTTTGTTTGTTTGTTTGTTTGTTTTTTATTTTACATGGCACTATAACACATTGTAGTATATATAGTCCTTTAGTACAATCTTTGTTTTAGTTTTTGTGTTTTTTTTTCTTTAAATAATTCAAATGAATCTTTCAAATGAAACCACTTTCTAAAATGAATTGGACTTGCCAATGTTATTTTAGAACAAATGGCATTCTATTATAGTATGTTTCATTAATGCTTCTCTTACATTTTAACCTGTCTGTAGTGTACTTTATATGATCATCGTTATTAAAAATAGAAACACTTTAGAGGGACTGGTTTTACTTAGGTGTTGCCAGTTGTCACATGAATCCTCATCTGTGAGAGGAGAAGTGGAGGTGTTTGTGTTTTTAATGTGGCCCAGTCCCTCACCAGTCCACTCTGTGAGGAAACATGCACGCTTCGATCGATCGGAGTGAGAGGTCACTGTCTATCTCCGCTGGCCACATAATCTGTGCTCAGATAAGTGTTGTTTATTTGCCTAAATATGGAGAGTTAATTTGATTAGGGCAAGAATGCAGCAACCCTCCTCAGGCCAGCGTACCTCAGAAGGGCAGAGTGTGTCCGGGATGTGCGGACTAATCTAATTAAACTTTGCCGGAGTAAGCTTTCTCAGCCATCCCAAGTTACAGATGGACAATTGTCAGTATGTATTTACCAGAAATGCAATTTTAACCATGGATAAAAAGCACACACACATCAGAGTCTGTCACTAAACGCTATATTCAGGATTCTCCCCTGATGCTAACAGCTGCAGAATGAGTCGTACAGCCAGCACTGACCAGATAGTCTAGGAGAAGAGGCGTTTTCAAGCAGAAATGTTGGGCTGTTTTGAGTCGCTTTGAATTAGCATGCAACATTTGCTTCGGTGCCGTGTAGTGTTGCTCTCAGGTCAGCGCAATCGGCTCACACACGCACTTCCCCCGTCTGACGAGGTTCATTACCGATGGCTCCCAGGAACGACCTGATTTCGGCTCCTTCACACTTCGAGGACGGCACTTTGTTCAATTGCCCTACATGGGAACTTTCCGTAATGGGGCCAGTTGATTATATTACTTTGGTTATTTTACTTAATGCCCAAAACAGGAGATAAATTTAAAAATCTAGGGCAACTAATCATGCTCCGTTTTTTTCCCTCCTCTTCCTTATCTTTATGTATCTATTTCTTGTCTTATACACTCTCTTTTTTTCCCCTGTCTGTGGTATCCGGAGGAAATCTCTTGATTTGACCATTGACACACTTAAATTCATTTCCTCCCTCCCTCTCTTTCGCTCTCTGAGATGGGACTGTGATTGTTTTTTAACCCTATTATTCACAATAATCTTGTTCCCTTCAGATACAGCGGTGTGTTGTTCAGACACAGCTGTGATGTGGACCGAGACGGAGAAAAAGAGGAGAGAATAACCCGGGGGTCGCGTTCGCTGGCCTTAAATTACATTTCTCAACATGACAGAAACAGAAGTTGTGTGAAATGATTGTTTCACTCTGGATTTGCGCTGGGTGTTAAAGTGGCCCAGAGCCTCGTGTTGCCAGCGCGCGTTAGGAGCGTTGCACTCGCCTCTGTAGAGCTAAACCCCCACAGGTAAAACTCACATTGCTTCCCTGTGGAAGGACATAACAAAGCTTCCTTACACATCCCTTCACCTCAATGCTCACATGTACAAACCAGGGCTGAGAAGTAACTTGATGCTACTTATGTATGAAATATATATGCTTTTATTTTTAGCTCATTGGATTTAAAGTAGTTTTTCAGTCGTGAACTTGCAGTGTCACGCTACAATGCACTACAACACTGTATTTATCATCATAACTTTTTTTTTTTTTTGCAGTCTTACAGATGGGCAAGCTGCAGAAATAATTAAACACCCTGCCCTTTCTTCCTCTCTCTTTTATATATGGAGTTGAGAAATCTGTTAATTTTAGTGAATTCTTTAGTGAAGTTTGCAGAATATTAAATGATTCACTGGTCAAATAAATGATTCACCGATTCATTTTTAGCCACAGCATGTTCTTTTAAAAACAAAATGCTGCTGTTTTTCGTAGTGAATTTTCTAGTGATAACTGCTAAAATGTATACTTTAATGCCTTATATATAAAGTAAAACATCTAATTATGTGATCAATATGTACACATATACAAATATATGAACAGTAAGATTTTTTAAAATGTTTTAAAGAAAGTCTCTTCTGCTCTCCAAGCCTGCATTTATTTGATCCAAAGTACAGCAAAAACAGTACAATTTTGAAATATGTTTACTATTTTATATAACTGTTTTCTTTTTGAATATATTTTAAAATGTGATTTATTCCTGCCATTTCAAAGCTGAATTTTTAGCATCTTTGCTTGAGTCACATGACTGTCTGATACTTTATAATCATTATGATATTAGATCATTATAATATTCTGATTTGCTGCTAATAAACATTCATTATTGTTAGTATTATTATTATTATTATTATTATTATTATTATTATTTTAAAAACAGCTGAGTAGAATTATTTTAGGTTTCTTTGATGAATAGAATGTTCAGAAGAACAGCATTTATCTGAAATAGAAATCTTTTGTAACATCATAAAAGCCTTTATCATCACTTTCAGCATCCTGGCTAAATAAAAGTATTTCTTTCTCCCCCCAAAAATTATACTGACTCCAAGCTTTTTGAATGGTATAGTGTATACTGCTACAAAATAGAATTATACAAAATTATAAAAAACAAATGTAGTCCACTGTTTTAAATATTGATGATAATAATGATGATGATTTTTTTTTTTTTTTTTTTTTCTTGAACAGCAAATCAGCATTTTAGAATGATTTCTGAAGGATCATGTGGCACTAATGATGCTGAAAATTTAGCTTTGATCACAGGAATAAATTACATTTTAAAATATATTAGAAAGCAGTTATTTAAATAGTAAAAATATTTCACAATATTACTGCTTTTTTGCTGTATTTGGATCAAATAAATGCAAATGCTAATTCTTTAAAACATTACAAATCTTTTGACTGGTAGTGTAATTGCATAATTAAATAGTACAATGTAATATTATAGTATACTATTATTTATATTATATTGCAGTTTTTTGTTATTAATGTGTAGTGTCACTAACTATTTATTTATTTGAATAGAAACTTGCTGGTAGTTGAACTACTTAATGAAAATTATTTTTAATGTCTCTGCTAAGATACAGTGTGAGTGTTAACTGCAAAGTAGCATTTTGCCCTCTGTCCTGTCTGTGTGATAGACTAGCAGAGAAACTCTAAAGCATTTTATGCTGTTCTCTATACTATTTAAACTCTCTATCGATTGTTTTCACGTAGTAGGGCTATTGATTTTTGCATAGTCAATTATTTAGAGTGAAGAAGTTATTTATAAGTCTGCTTAGCCTCTTTTCACGCCTCCTATCTCACTTTTTTTTCTCTCCTTTTCTAACTCTCCGTTTTAAAGACGCAATCTGGTTTTCATTAACGGGTCTCGGCGCTGATGGCTGGAAATGCATTTCTCAAAGCCATCTGTGCCAGTGGTCTTTGTTCCTGACCGGCGGTCTGGTGATCGCAGTTAAAGAAAAAAAAAAGTCGCAGTATTTACCGCAGTAAAAAAGAAAGCCGTCTTCATCAGCTGCAGCCCTGCTGCTGCCAGCCATCAGCTCGAACTTCTCACGCAACATGATTTGGTGGATTTCTCTTAATCGATTTTCCCTGGCAGCGCATCAGACCACCGTCTGGCCCGTGCCAGTCCTGCCCTCGCCATACACAGCAAACATTGCCCATAAAGAGCAAAGCAATGCTGCGGCGAGCATGTGTGCGCGCTCTGCGGTTCCACACGTGTCAAAAAGGCTCAGACCAGACCAGGAGAATGAAAGCACTTTCTCTCTTTCTGCCTTCTCTCACGTCCTCTCTTTATCCCTATCTCACTCTTCATCTTTTCTTTCTTTCTCTTTCCACGGCGTGTCTTGTGTTGGCGTGGAGAGCTCGGGGCTCAGGACCATGCCAGATAAAGTCTGGCTGGCTGAGGGGAGGAGAGGAGAGGACTTTGGCTAAACTGGCAGGAAGATCACAGGCTGGAAGGAGCCCACGTTCTGCACATATTCCCTAATAAGTAATTCATCTGAAGAGGCCGCATGATCAAGAGCCCAGGGGCTTTCACCCCGCTGTTTCCAGAGCAGCATGCCCCCTGTCTGTCTCTCGGCCTGTCTCGCTGCTGTGAGCTCCTCGGCCTCCCTTATTGTGCCTCTGCTCAGATCTCTTTGGATGTCAGTCTCTGCTGACCTGCGCCGGGTTCTGTCCCACGCTGCTTCGACAGCAGCCACTCTCATCAGCATGCATGCAAAGGATCGGGGCATAAACCAGCTCAGGACATGTCTTTCGCGCTATGTTCCGAATCCCACAATGTGGTTTTTGGCTGCATGCGGCAATGAACCCAAAAATACAGCACAGGCTAAATTTGAGAGGGTCAGTCGTGCATGTCTGTGCATGCTGCCTGCTTTTTCAAGTAGAGACGCGTGTGAAAGATTGAATATGCTAAGAAGATGGACTGTTTACCTTTTTGGCTTCTTGCTATCATCAACAGCATCTAGAATTTCAAAAAGCTGTAACCAGATGCAAATTTCAGGCAAACATCTCTACCATTAAAAGTTCTTGTAAACCTTATTATTATTATTTTTTAATCCATTGTTTATTTAATTATAAAAATACACTAAAAACAGTAACTGTTTTCTATTTTAAAAAGGTTTTTTTTTTTTTTTTTTTTTATCAGCCATGACTTCAGTCTTCAGTGTCACATTATCCTTAAGAAATCATTCTAAAATGCTGATTTGGTCTTATTTATATCTTATTCAATCTTATTATTATTGCAAATAAAAAGTAACAAATTTTTTGGTGAACAGAAAGTTTAAAAGAACAGCATTTATTTGTAATATATTTATTTTTATAACAATGTTAAATTATTTGCTGTTGCATTTCATTGAACGAGATTTGAATTTAATACAACCTTTCTGATTAAAAGTATATTTTTTCACTTAATTTATGAATTTATTTTAAGGTACAGTTCACACAAAAATTTTAATTTGCTGATCAACAGCTTCAAACAGTTTTAATTGGCTTAATAAAGCTGATATTATACAAAACCATAAAACAAAATACTGTACACTTTGTTAAAGGCCACACATGAGGAGAAACTGTTCTGACTGACTATGTAAATTTTAACAATTTTAAACAAATTGTTTGTTGCTGAAATCACACAAGACATGGTGTTACAGTAACTCATTTGTTTCTCATTTATTTTATTTATTTATTTTTTTTCTTGTCCTAAGGATGTTTAGTTATTTTTACTAGGAGAGGGGGATAAGACAAAAAAGAGTTACATTCTCTGTAAAAGTTCTTTTGTACTTAATAAATAAGTAAATAAAAGCTAATTTGTCCTGGCAAAATAAAGCAGTGATATCAAGAAACCTTTTGGCTTGAGAAACAGGTCATAGATAGAGTTACATATGGGCCTAAATCCTCCCTGCGATTATACTGCGGCCAGCTATTTAATTCAGCTGCTCAGAAGGCACACTGTAACTCCACACTGGACTGCCTGACACTTTCCACATAACTTAGAGCGTTCAACATCCCTGGTCACCCCTCATTATTACCCAACAGCCCTTTATCCCCTGGCTCTGCAGAGAGAAAAACAAATCCACTGTAGGGAAAAAGTGAAAAATGAACCTTACTGCTGAAGGAGATCACACTTTGAATGTCTCTTATTCTGTTCCAGCTCCGATTGCTTCTGTGGAGCTGGTTTTTCCTGGCTAGTGTCACGTTAGAGAGGTTAAATTGGAGGTGGCAGTGCCCACTGACTCCAAGACTTGATGTGGTGAGGTGGCTCTCACTCAGGGGCTAAAGTTACTCCCACGGCCCCTGCAGCCCTGCCGCAAAATCCACTCCGCCACACGTGTGAAAGCAAGGCCGGGATTCGCGTAGGCTTACAGTTAGGAGGTGTGGAAAGGGTCTAAACGCTCCTTGTGGCTCATCAAAAGGAGGTAGGAGGCGAGAGTAGCCGGCAAGGGAAAGAAAATCCAAGCCGCCGGTTAGCGTTTCATGTCCAAACATTTCAGCGGTGCTGTTGGCTGTGCCCGGGCCTGGTCGCTGGAGCTCTGGAGGTGTAGAGAGAAAGACAGTGAGGGAGGAGAAAAGATGTGTGGAGGTCAAAGGGATGAAGAGAATACTGGAAAGCTGCAGAGCATGTTTGCTGATATAAAAATGGCTGGATCTGAAAAGGAGAAAGCGCTCTCAAAAATGTTCCATGAATTTAATTAAATTAAGCCTTTAAAAAAGTGCTTGAATTAATATGTTTTGTGCTTGTTGTGTGAACTGTGATCATGCACACACACAGATGTTAGATACATTTGTGTGTATTTGAACCCTTTCCAACAATGACTACATGATTTTGAGATCCACTGAGGGACTCATATGCAGCTATTACAGAAAGTTCAAATGCTCACTGACGTTTCAGATGGAAACAGAATGCAGTAAGAGCCAGGGGTGTAAACTTTTGAACATAATGAAGATGTGTAATTTTTTCTTATTTTGCCTATATATATATATATATATATATATATTTTTTTTTTTTTTTTTTTTTTTTTTTTTTTTTTCTCAATACTGCCCTTTAGAAGCTACAGAAGATACACAAAATAAGTTAGATTTACCCTGATCTTCCAATTACAAAAGTTTGTAATAATGCATTGTGTTTCCTTCTAAAGCATCAGTGAGCATTTGAACCTTCTGTAATAGTTGCACATTAGTCCCTCAGTTGTCCTCAGCATGAAAAGATGGATCTCAAAATTATACAGTCATTGTTGGAAAGGGTTCAAATATACAAAAATGCTGAAAAACCAAAGAATTTGTGGGACCGGAAGTTGTTTTTTGTTTTTTTTGAAGAACAGTGAGCAGTTCAACTGTTCAGGACAAACAAGGGACTCATAAACAACTATTACTAAACAAACAACAACAACAACAAAAACACTGTGGATCATTCAGGTAACAACAGTATTAAAAATCATGTGTATGTACACTTTTGAACGGGGTCATTTTTATAAGTTCAAATTCCATTATTTTCTCTTGTGGACTATATGTAAACGTCTCTTATGTGGTATTCAGGTCAGTACTAAATAAAAAAAATAATATATATTTTGTATGATCCTTCTTATTTTGGTAAAATAATGAACATTTTGCAGATTCTGTGAGGTGTATGTAAACTTTTGACTTTAACTGTAGATATATAGATTTATGTAGTATAGAAAATATATTAAGTATATTATAATATACTTAATAAACTTATATTTTATATACTTATATAGAATATACTTATATATTATAATAAAGTATATTATTACTGTAAAAACTTTAATTTTCTGTAAAGCTGCTTTGCAACAATTTGTGAAAATTGTGAAAAGCACTATACAATTAAACTTGATTTGAACTGAATACTTCCCGCTACCCAGTATGCCTTGTGGTTGTGGTTCTTTTTAGTTACCTAAATGTCTATGATTTTGTTTACTGTTGTTGCCATTGTTGAGCTATATGCAGCCCTAGAAGTGTATTACTGGATTGCCAGACAGAAGCTGATGTTTGACATAATAGTAAATTAAATTCAACTAAGTTGTGATGAAATGCTAAACCATGATGCATAAATTGAATAAAGAGCCAAAATCCTTTTTTTAGTGAGAAAAAGAAAGATTTAGCACACAGATTAATGCTGGATGCTTGGTGCCAATTTTCTGAATGATAAAAAGAATAGAGTGGCCTTGTACTCATGTTGGGATAAAACATACAGCGAGATGCCAGCCAGGAAAGAAGGATCAGACATAGACGTGAAAAAAACGGGAGCAGGAGAGTTCTGTCCACTTTCTGCTCCAGAAAACGTTTGGCCAAGTGTGGATGGGTTTTGACTTGCAGTGTCTGCTAAAATGGATTTGTCCCTCGGTGGCCACAGGCTAGACTGACTCCCAAACAGCCGAGAATAAGAGAGAGGGCAGCTGTGTGTGAATTAATAAGCCTAATGTTGAGTGGCACAGCGTGGGTGCCTGAAGACGTGCAGCGACGGCCCAGTCCTAATGAAGCCCAACTGGGGCACGGCACCTTCTTCTCTTATCCTGACACTAAGCACAGAAGACAAACATCTTTCTGACAGAGAGCCATAACCTCAGAGCGTGCGAGAGAGAGAGCATAAGAACCTCACAGAAGAGTCTTGCAAAATCAACAATGGGCATAGAAAGTGGAAGCGGTAAAGAAAAGAGGGAGGGACGCTGAAGGTGTCTGACTCTAGGATACCTTCACAGCTGCGCTTCTAAATCGGGTCAACATCTAATGGGCAAATGCGTTTCCCCAGGTGACATAAGAGCATTGGACTGTCTCGTTTTTTATTCTCTCCTGCTTTGGCTGTCTCTTTTTATTTGGTCACTTAGGACTAAATACTGTACATTTCCTTTATTGCATTGTGACCGGCTATCTGAAAGTTGTCCAGAATAAAAATCTAAGCTTTTGTTTGTTTGTTTTCCCTCTCTTTTTATGATTACAGAACTGCTTGACAAACCCCTTTAGATGAATGCATTGGTTTGTCAAGGCATTCCTCCATTGTCCCTTTTCCTAGCAGGAAGCCCTTACTGTCCAAAAATTCTCAGAGACGGCTTTTGTGCTTCCATCTCTCCACATTGTTCTCTTATTGATCTCCACATGGCATGCTATAAATCTGCCATGAATAAGAAGGCCAAGGTTCCACAGTAAGTGCTGCGCCTATGGAGATCTCTAAAATAGGACAACGGGAAGGGTGCTATCTGGCTAGCTCAGCTCCTCTGGGTAGAAAGCGTCATGACCTTTGTCTAAGTGAATAAAAGACACTCACAACAAATGTAGAAGACCTCGTTGGTGGAGTTTTAACTGCATTGTGTTGCTTGGCAGTGGATGGAGTCGCTCCCATGTGGCCGGTATGTGGACTGACTCCATCACTACTGCTTAATCAGCGTCCGCAGCCACACTGACAGCCTCTCTCACCTTGCCCGTCCAAAGCAGCGTCGCGGGGTGTGTGCGTTTCAACAGCACCTGCTCACAGGTGACGTGACTGTCAGTGGCACCATCCGTGTCACAACGGCTGTGTCAGTGTGCGTGCGGACACCGCTGTTGTGTGTGGACGTGTGAGATCACCTGTTTGACAAGGCTTGTCAGTGTACATCCTGCCCCCATTCAGTCACTGTCAGGGTAGGGCACCTGCAGTTGCTGTCTCTTTTTATCAAAAGTGGTCCCGTATCCTGTGTCACAGACTGAGAGTGACTAAACAAATAACACGGATTATTAACAACCCCGCATATGTCGCCCCAAGGAACCTGGGACCATGATGGGAATGGTTTCAGGATAAACCCCACCATTTTAAATCTGAATTTTTGTGTCCTACCTTTCATCGAAAAATAAAAAAATAAATATTTTAATAAATAATGTATATTTAATAAATAATAATAAAGATGCATCAGTATTTTAATGTCTTTATATTGCTTCGGATATATCCGAAAAGTGAGCTGTTGGATATTGCTTATTTAATATCTAGTAACTTACATTTCATACACAATATTCATAATTGTAGCGTAATTTTGCTCCTCTTCTCCAAGCAACACAAAAGCAGTGTTTAGTTTCTGATTTCCGACTTGAATGTTTTTGAACAAATCGTTTGAAAGACAGATGCTGTATTCACAACCGTGCATTATTTGTACCATTTATGCCACAGAAAGATGATAAAAGTAGTAAAACTATTATGATAGTATGCGGTTCCAAGTTCGGCAAGAGTCACTTGCTTTTTTCCTGAATGAATCAGTGCTTTGAACGAAATGGTTTAATGAATGAACAATTTACTGACTCGCTGATAAAAAGTCACTTACCACCTACAGAACTGGAGTAACTTGTAGTGGTGTAAAATAAAGTAGAATTATGCTATTTTGCATAAGATATTTACACTACCAGTCAAAAGTTTTTTAAATGATTTTTGTATGTTTTTTTTGTTTTAAAGAAGTCTTTTCTGCTCACCAAGCCTGCATTTATTTGATCCAAAGTACAGCAAAAACAGTAAAATACTAAAATATGTTTACTATTTAAAAATATTAATCAATATTTGTTATCAATTATCAATAATTATCAATATTTTAAAAAGTTTATTTTTTTATTTTTTCAGGATTCTTTGATTAATAAATAGATCCAAAGCTTTTGTAACATTGTACACTAGACCATTCAAAAGCTTGGAGACAGTATTTTTTTATTATTATTTATTTTTATTTTTATTTTTATTTATTTATTTTTTTATTTTTTATTTTTTGGAAGGGGGTTTAGAAATTAATACTTTTATTTAGCAAGGATGCTAGGATGCATTTATAATGTTACAAAAGATTTTGTTTCAGATAAATGCTATTCTTCTGAGTTTTATATAAAAGAAACCTGAAAAGAAAAAATCTAAACATAATCATAATAATAATAATAATAATAATACTTTTTTTTTTTTTTTTTTTTTCAAAATTAGAATATTAAAATTATTTCTGAAGGATCATGTGACAAGTAATGAAGCTAAAAATTCAGGTTTCACAGGAATAAATTACATTTCAAAATATATTCAAATAGAAAGCAGTTGTTTTACTGTTTTTGCTGTACTTTGGATCGAATAAATGCAGGCTTGGTGGTCAGAAGAGACTTCTTAAAAAAAAAAATTCTTACTGTTCAAAAACTGTTGACTGGTATTGTAGATGTTTTTTTGTTGTTGTTGTTGTTGTTGTTGGTTGTGGTTTTTCATTAATCTAGTCCTGAAATTATCCCCTGATAAACTTACATAAAACATTTCTTATTGTCCTTGTATTGCAGCTCTGATCTGCTGTAGAATTTATTTATACATTTTGTTTGTTTTTTAGGATTTTTTCCATGTCTTTTATTGCTACATTTGATTTTACTGTAGCTCAAACTGAGAGGATGTTTCATGGTTTGATGTCTTCTCCATCGATTCTATGAAAATGTCAGGATTTTTACCTCCCCTTGTGGGAACACAAATTTAATGAGGCTGAATCTTGATGGGTTCCTCAAGGTTGAAATGGGGTAAATACATTTAATAAAACAGTTATGCCTGAAATATTTATAACCCTGAAAAATTCACATAAAGAATATGAATACTCCGCCTGCAAGATTTTTCTCGAAACACTGCTTCTTTACTAGCCATTTCTCTCTGTGTATGTTTCACAGGAGGTTGTGTGTGCTTTTCTTTCTCGAAAGGCCGAAACAGGCTGTCTTCTTGTACTCTGAGATTGTGGTTAGGCTGTGTGTGCGCATGAATGTCTGTGTTGAGATGGAGGCTCGATAGGGTAATGACTGCAGACAAGGTTTGGAGGCGACGGTGGAGTCATGGCAGGACTGAATTGATGGGATTAAGAGATGTACCCCAGAGCTGGTCACACACGAGCACTGAGGGCAGTTTAGATGTGGCCGGGCTCTCTGTGAAGTCTCGAGGCCTGTCACAGACCGCAGGGAGGGCCAGACGATGATGATTTAGTGAGAAAGAGGAGTGTGCTATTGTCTCATGACTTCTCAGATGGTCTAAAACCTTCACAGCCTTTTTTGAAAATAGTGGTAAAGACATTGGCAGTGCATCCAATTTTGACATCTAATGGTCCAAATGTGTGGTTTGAACACACAACTGCACTGAGTCTGTCCCTTGTCACACAGAGGGACTCAACCGAGCTTGAGCCGAGGTGTCGGATGCCTGGAGAACCAGTGTCCTTAGACCCACGGCAAGAGTTTGAAGCCAAGCGGTGCTGACAAAGAGAGGAGCCTGCAAGCTCCATCCCTCCATCCTGACGTGACGGAAAGAAGCTGAGGCTCTCACGCGGTCGGACACATTTTAAAAGCATATGCTGTGAGAGGCTACTGCTGAGGCCGCAGCTAAAGGCTGAGATGAAAAGGTTGAGACATGTGATTGATGACCCCCCGTTGGGCCGCACATCATTAGCTCGTACAATTAACTGCAGAGGGCGGGGGAGTAACTCATGTTGAAGAGTCCTCTTCTGATCTTTTATCACTCCACACTGAACAAAAACGATGATTGGGGTCGCACAAGCATGCGACAGGCGAGATTTGAGTTCGTGTACGCACTCGCGACACCCTGAGTCACTCTCGCTCAAAGAAACAAATGATTATGAGCTACTTCACGCATCCTAGGCTTTGTTTCAGGTGATTATACTAAAGGAGTTTTTCAGTAAAACGTGTTTAATAAATAATGGCTACACTGGACTGTGCCGCTGAGAAATATGTGCCTGTCCTGCGTTTTTTTATTAAACAAAATGGATAATAAACACACCTAATGGAATTCAGAAAACGTATTTGAAAACACACTCTAACAAGTCAAAAATGTGCATGACTGTTTCCCTTTCATGCATAATTGGAATCACATTTAAAAAGACTTTTTCTTTATGCACTGATATTCAAAAGTTTAAGGTCGGTATTATATAACATTTGGAAAAATGTATGTTATACTCAGCAACGCTAAATTTATTTGATCAGAAATATGGTAAAACAGTAAATTGTAAACCATTATTGCAATTTAAAACAACTGTCTTTGGTAACACTTTATAATAACTACACACTATGAACTATTAGCATTTATGAATAGTCAATCCATCATTTATAAAGCATTATCCCCACATTAATAGACAGTAGTAAGCAGTTTATAAATGCAACTATAAATGTTTTGTTCCTGATTTATAAGCAGATCTATGCTTTTAATAATCGTATTTTAATAATGTATTAATAATAAATTAATAATTTCTAAATTAATAAATTAATAATTAAGTATTATATTATTAACAGACCAGTTAATTAAAAGTTGTCAGAGGTTCATAAGATCATTTAGAAAGTGTAAGTAAATGATTATTAAACTTTAAATGCACATTTATACATATTATTTAGACATAGTTATTCAGTGTGTTAATAAATGTTTTATTAACACATATTCTTCTTAGAAATATTTATTTCAAGATGCAAAAAAACTTATACATAAAATGATAAATAAACCTCTGCAATTTCATAGAAAATGAACAATTCCTGTACACCTCCAGAAAACATAACTTAGTAGTAACATGAACCTAATCCTCTGAAATCTGATATGCAGATTTTTGTTTGCTGAATATACAGTATTTGATTTTTCTGTTTCAGCTAATTGTGAGTCTTCCATTTGAAATGTTTGTTTGTTTGTTTGTTTGCTTGCCACACTTGGCACTTCTTTGTGACTTACTGTTTGCACAGAATTTTCAATGAAACAAGTGGAAACCTTCTTACTACACCAAAATATCTTGCTTCTTTTTTTTTCTTCTTTTTGTTGTTGTTTTTTGTTCTTTAGAAGATAACTGAGCCTTTAAATCTCCTTTGTAAAAGCTTCATGAGGCATAAATAGTCTTCACTTTAGATGAGCTCACAAAAACAATTAACTGACCACTACAAAATGTTACCTGAATTAATCATGAATTATAGTAGGAATATGTGTCAATAAAGCATTTATTAACACACTTTTACTATATTTCTAAATAGTATGTATAAATGTACATTTAAATAGTTCATTAATCATTTACTTACACTTTCTAGATGATATTATGAACAACTGATGACAACTAAATAACTGGTTTGTAAATAATGTAATACTTAATTTAGAAATAATACATTTATCTTTAATAAAGTATGAAAATACAATTATTAAACACATTATAGATATGCTTAAAAATCAAGAACAAAGTATTTAGCTGCATTTATAAACTGTTTACTACTGTCTATTAATGTAGAGATAATGATTTATAAATGTTGAATTTAATATCTACTAATGCTTAACTAATGGTTCATAGTGTGTAGTTATTATAAATTGTTACCCTGTCTTCTATTAGAATTTATTTTTAAATAATTCGGCAATGCCTAATTTTAAGAAGCCATTGCTTAAGTCTTTAGTGTCACATGATCCTTCATAAATTATTCTAATATGATGATTTGGTGTTTAGATTATAAAGATTTCTTATTATTATCAGTGTTGAAAACAGTTGTGCTGCTTAATATTTTGATACTTTGTAACAGTATACATGTCTTTACTGTTACATTTAAGTAATGTAATGCATCATAACTGACTTAAAATACTAAAATGTGTGTATGTATATATATATATAGAAATGGCCAACTTCCTGGACAGTGCACTGACGGATTATAACACAACCAGAATCAGAGACAACAGATGTAAGAAATGCCGCTCACTGCCCTTGTGGGCATGTTTACCAGGGAGGTCTGTCACGAAAATGTGGCCTGTACAAACTAAAGGACAAACAGAGGTCTAAAGCGGGTCAGAAGCTGACCACGATTACATCTCTCAGTTCCATTTCCATTCATTTCTGTGAAAACTCAGCGGCACAGTGCAGTGTAGCCATTGTTTCTCTAAAAGGAATTTCTCCCTCCTTTTTCTTCCCTCTGGGTCTGGGTGTTTCCTCGATTGTAATTACCTTGCTGTTATAATTAAACCGACAATTTATTACCTATTAGCAAACAAGCTCCTTCTTCCTGGGCTCAGCTTAAGCAGTGGCCCAGTACTGTCAAAGAGGCAGCTAGCGCCGCATTACTCATCACACCGGTCCGAAGTGTGTTAGCTGCCCAGATGAGGAGAACCTGGGAAAATGCAGGCCGGCCCACTTCACGACAATTACCCTATGAATCACAACAATGAGACAACAGCACAGGCTCACGTAAGTCTCCAATAAAAAAATAAAACACTCCACATAAAAACAAAGTGAAAATGTATGACGCAAACCAAATGAAAATTCCCCAAAACAAATATCTAAGCTTTGAACTTTACAATTATCATAGGTAGACCTCATCATTCACAGAGCTAATTTTCAATATTGCATTTTTTATGTGATTAAACTTTAGTTTATTTTTCATTTTAGCCAAGTTACTTTGTAGTGTCAACGACACCTGTGCAGTTTAAGCAGAATGATTTGAGGAGAAACAAGCAGAAAAAAAGTGTTATAACTTTTATTATATGAGTTTATATTCATAATATCTTGTTTTTATAGCTACAGCACAATACAGATAAACAAATACAGCAGATAATACTTTAAAATGCTAGGACCTTTCTGTGCTCTCCATGGGTACACCAAAAGGGGGGGGGGGGGGGGGAGATTCTTGTGAAGAGATATGATCAGTTAATATGGTGAAAAGATTTCACTTAGGCTTTTATTTCATCTAGACAATGATCGATAGACATATATAGTGTACATTTGGTAAACACAGCTTGCACTTGCGTGTGATGCATGTGAACCTGAACTTTAAATAGAGGGAAACCTTTCGTTAAAATTATCCATAAACATATATTGTTTGATCATTGTTTGAGTTTGAATCCCTCTTTCTTTCTCCCACCTCAGTTCCTGTCTGCTCTAGACTATTCTATCATAATAAAAGGAAAAATAAGAATAATTATCAATCGTAAAAAACAGACTAATACATTTTAATTTGTGTTTTGAGGATTAATCAAAATCTTATTGGTTTGGAATATTTTTGGGTGAATTATACCTTCAAAGTGTTGGTTACTTAAAATAAATAAATAGTAATAATAAAATAAGTAAATAAATATTTCTTTTTCTTTTTCTGTTTTATCTACTTGTTTTCTTTTTATTTATTAAAAAACAAAAACTTGACCCTATAACTCTTGCACTCTCTATTGTATTTCTATATAGTTGTTTTCTTTTTATTATAAAAATGACACTCTAACACTAGCATTCTCTATTCTATTTCTATTTTATCTACTTGTTTTCTTTTTATTTATAAAAAACTTGACCCTCTAACACTTGCACTCTCTATTCTATTTCTATTCTTTCAACTTGTTTTTATTTATTTAAAAAAAATGCCCCTGTAACACTAGTGCTCTCTATTCTGTCTCTATTCTATTTACTTTTTTTTTTTCATTTAAAAAAACTTGGCCCTCTAACACTTGCACTCACTATTCTATTTCTGTTGACTTCTTTTTATTTATAAAAAAAATGCCCCTGTAACACTAGTGTTCTCTATTCTATTTCTATTTTTTTTACCTGTTTTCTTTTCATTTATAAAAAAAAACTTGACCCTCTAACACTTGCACTCTCTATTCTATTTTTATTCTATCTACTTTTTTCTTTTTTATAAAGAAAACTTGACCTTCTAACACTTGCACTCTATTCTATTTTTATTCTTCCGACTTGTTTTTTATTTATTAAAAAATTGTCCTGTATCACTAGTGTTCTCTATTGTATTTCTATTTGATCTACTTGTTTTATTTTAAAAAAAAAACCTTGACTCTCTAACACTTGCACTCTCTATTCTATTTCTATTATTTCAACTTGTTTTTATTTATTTAAAAAAATGGCCCTGTAACACTAGTGTTCTATATTCTGTCTCTATTCTATCAACTTGTTTTCCTTTTATTTTTAAAAAATATACCCTCTAACACTTGCACTCTCTATTCTATTTCTGTTCTTTCAACTTGTTTTTTATTTATTAAAAAATTGTCTTGTATCACTAGTGTTCTCTATTCTATTTCTATTTGATCTACTTGTTTTCTTTTTATTTATAAAAAAAAACTTGACCCTTGAACTCTTGCACTCTCTATTCTATTTCTATTCTTCCAACTTGTTTTTTATTTATTAAAAAAAGGCCCCTGTAACACTAGCGTTCTCTATTCTGTCTCTATTCTATCTACTTTTTCTTTTCATTTATAAAAAAACTTGACCAACACCTGCACTTTCTATTCTATTTCTATTCTTCCGACTTGTTTTTTATTTATTAAAAAATGCCCTGTATCACTAGTGTTCTTTATTCTATTTCTTATTGATCTACTTGTTTTCTTTTTATTTATTTATTTAAAAAAAAAAAAAAAAAAAAAAAACTTGACCCTCCTAACTCTTGCACTCTCTATTCTATTTCTATTCTTTCAACTTTTTTTTTTTTTTTTTTTTTTTAAATTGCCCGGTAACACTAGTATTCTCTTTTTCTATTCTATTTTTCATTTTATTTATTATATTAAAAAAAAATGTTACATTTACTAAGACTTGTCACAGCACTTACATATTTTTGCTTATTATTGTTTTCGTTATACATTATGCAGTGCAATTAAAGCTGATCCAGGCCTCAAAAAGAGAGAAAGTGAGTATGAGATTGGGTGGAGTTTCAACTCTCCCCTCCTCCACCGGCCAATCTGAAAACCTAGTTTTCTGTGCCATAACTGGGCGGATAGGCCAACAGTATCTAATAATAGGTATTGACTGGTTGAATGTAGGATGAATAGGGTTGGGTATTGGATCTCCATTGTGCCCCGGGTCACACAGCCAGCTACACTGAGAACACGTCTCATAGGGCCAAACAAAAAAAGAAGACATTTTAAACTTTCATGACTGAGAAGGAATCTGTGCTGTTTGGCCTTTTAAGGATTAACTCTTTGTTCTCAAAGTGCTGGACGATCAATAACCGAGAGAGAAAGAGAGAGAGAGGGAGAGAGCACAGACATCTCTATTCCAAAACACACACAAACACACACATACAGCCCTTACTGGATACTGCATACACATACTGTAATACCTATTTTTACTGTGAGAACATACAGAACACATAGAGGTGAATTTACTAAACCGTTTTGTCACTTTTGTGTGTGTTGTACTGTATTTCAGCACAAAGCCTGCGTCTTAGTCACTAAACACCTGCTATCCAGTTTAACCAGGCGCTAAATGTGCTGAAATAGCACTGCGCAGTGAGCGTTTAGGTCATTGTCTTCCTTTTAAGCCTGCTTTCCGTGCAAACAGGGCTTTTATAGATTTTCTAGACAACCTCAGTTCAAAATTTGTAGTTGTATCTAGTTATCGTTTTACATTTACAGCTTTCACTACTGACATGATCCTTGTGCTGCATAATTTAAGACAGACTGAACATGCCTAATAAATCTCTCTGAAGAAATGTGATGTAAACCAATAAAATCCATCAATATTTCTCTAAGTTAACACACTTTTAGACTAAACATTCTGATGAATGTGTAACCTCTTGCCATGAAAACTTTGCATGATTGGACTAATAAAGGTCATGTTTTGATGTATTCCTGAAACTAATTTGATTTTTGAGTGAGAGGCCTTCAAGTGATACAGAGTGTTTCAAGATTAATTTACTTTTTTGTCAGTAAAATTGATGTAAACATTTAAAAATCGGGATTTTTCTTGTCATGTTTATCTCATCTTAAAATACTAGAAGAAATAACCCCACTTTGTTACTAATGTAAATAACTTTTGTGTGAAGTATTTTGTGACCAAAGACTAACCAAATTTACACACAAGATTTCTTTCACAGCAATGTACCAGTCCATGCCAGTCAAAAGTTTTTTTTATTTGTTTTAAGAAGTCTCTTCTGCTCACCAAGCCTACATTTATTTGATCCAAAGTACAGCAAATACAGTAAAATTTTGAATTTGTTTTACTTTTTAAAATAACTGATTTCTATTTGAATATATTTTAAAAATGTAATTTATTCCTGTGATTTCAAAGCCAAATTTTTAGCATCATTACTCCAGTCACATGATCCTTCAGAAATCATTCTAATATTCTGTTTTGCTGCTCAAATTATTATCATTATTATTATTATTATTATTATTACTATTATTAGAAAAGAGCAGAATATAAATTGTTCAGGTTTCTTTGGTAAATAGAAAGTACAGAAGAACAGCATTTATCTAAAATATATATACTTTTGTAATATTATGAATGTTTTTTATCATCACTTTTGATCAATTTAAAGCATCCTTGCTAAATAAAAGTTTTTTTTTTTTCAGATAAACGCTGATCTTTCTATTCAACAAAGAATTCTGAAAAAGAAATGTACTCAACTGTTTTAAATATTGATGATGATGATGATGATGATGATGATGATAATAATAATAATAATAATAATAATGTTTCTTGAGTAAATCAGCATATTAGAATGATTTCTGAAGAATTATGTGACAACTGGATTAATGATGCTAAAAATGTTGCTTATATCACAGAAATATATTACAATTTAAAATATTTATTTAAACAGAAAGCAGTTATTTTAAAGTGTAAAAATATTTTACAGTATTACTGATTTTGCTGTATTTTGGATCAAATAAATGCAGGCTTGGTGAGCAGAAGAGCTTTACAAATCTTACTGTTCAAAAACGTCTGTCTGGTTGTGTAGACAAACGCTTTTTGTGCATCATCAAGCTTAATTTTAAATATTCCATTTGTTTGTTTTAAAACAAGTTTACATGGTATTTTATTTTATTTTCTTTTCTTTTCTTTTCTTTTCTTTTCTTTTCTTTTCTTTTCTTTTATTTTATTTTATTTTATTTTATTTTATTTTATTTTAAAGGAAGGACAATATGCTTCTGACTCCCAGTGGTCTGCTCTGGTTTGCCTGAGAATTAGGAGAATGGTTAATATGAACTTCCTGTGCTGTGAGGTCATGTAGATTATTACCACACAAATTTAACACTCTAAAATTATCTCCCAGATTCCCGTTCAACTCCCATTCTACAAGCCCGTCACTCCTTATTATCAGATTTAGCTTTAGCACACACTCTCACAGAGGGAGGGCGGGGAGAGGAGAAGCGTTCAAGAGTCCCATTCCATGAGTGCCAGCTCTGCACACGCTTGTGTGTGTCTGGCCCTAACAGTCGCGTGTAATGAGTGTGACGTTTGTTATTTTGTGTGTGTGTGTGTGCGTAGAGGCGAGTCCTGTGATCATGTGTGCTGACAGTTTCCCCCACCCTCCTCACTCAGCTCAAGTCTCGGTGAGAAAGAGTCTAATGAGAGGTTCACAGGCTGTGAACCGATGGCCCCTCTCCATCCACCTTCACACATACACACACTAAACCTGAGCAGCTGGCGCCCACACCACTGGTTCAATGTCACATATCTTACTCTCGCTTTTCCACACTTTCATCTGCCTTGTGTGCCACCTGAGACTTCACACATACACACACAGTAGACTATGTGGAGACAGAAGCTGGGCTAATGAGCATGGATATTCTCAAGCCCATTGCTCTGTTCTCTGCTGGGTGTGGAGTAGAAATGAGTATGTGTGTGTATGAAGAGTGGGGGCTCGTCCTCTGCTTTATTACAGGTGAGAATAGAGGGTCAAGAGGAGTTAATGTGCCAGTCTAGCACCAATGCTGCTTGGAGGAACAGGGCTGGGAACTTTCCTTCTCTGTGTGAGATAATGTGTTTTAAAAAAGTCAAACGCACCACTGGTAGGGTATCCTCACAGATTTTATTGAGTTTTATTGTTTATTGCACACCTTTCGATTATAAGGTTTGTATTGAACACCAACCAAATGTGTGTTTGTATTGTGTTAGGTTTGGGAAAACAGAAAATATGCTGTCTGACACTGTCAGCGAGTGGTCAATTACTCAGCACTGAGATGGTGACTGGGAGTTTCTTCAACTGGGAGCACTTTTATATCCCAGGAGTTGATTTTTATTAAAACAGCTTGTTTTTCTTTTTGTTTTATGAACACATTAAACTTTAGAGTCAGTAAGATATGATTATTATGAAAGATTTCTGTTAGCACAAGCTAGATTAAAGTGATTATAACATTTTAAATATTAATATTTTTCTTAAAAAAACAACAACATTGATTCGCTACAGATTCCTTTATTCGCCCCCTGGAGCCGTGTGAGGCACTTTTTATTATAAATGGATGCACTTTATTGAACTTGTTTTGAACTGTTAAATAGAAACACCCGCTCACTGCCATTATAAAGCCTAGAGGACTATTTTTAATATAACTCTGATTGCAGTCAGAGTTGTGAAGTCACATACACCTAGAATGCCTTGAGGGTGAGTAAATAATGGGCTAATTTTCAATTTTGGGTGAACTATCCTGTTAATAGTAGTAATTGTATTTATAATGTAAATAATAAATATAAAATGTGTATTTTTCATATCTTAAAAATATGAAAATCTATCATAAAGTATTATTCAATTTAAAATTTAGTGTTAACAAAAAACGGGGTCCCACTTTATATTAGGTGGCCTTAGGGTTATTTTGGTAACTCAACGCTGGGTCAAATATGGACAAACCCAGCGTTGGGTTATTTTAACCCAACCAGTTGGGTTAAATCTTTGACCCAACATGCTGGGTTGTTTTAATTAACTCAAATATTGAATGAAAATTACTATTGGATGCTTAAAATAAACCAAAAATAGGTTTGAATTTAAAAAGCAGACACATAATTACTAGAGGCAACAGTAATACTTGAACATTTATTAATAAGTTGAATTGAATTGTGCAGCATAGTTTTTAAATTTACATAGGCCTACATTTAAACTCATTTAACAAGCATTTTAGAAATAAAAATATAACATTTAAAAGTAATACTTTAATTCAAGTGTATTAAACGGTTCTCTGTTATCCTTTTTAATAGAAATAGTGCCGATTCTCATGCCGGTGTGTCGCTGAAATCTGAGCCGGTAATGGGCTGCTATTCCCCGGGAAACTGAGAACTTCAGACCGCCGCCTCGCATTTCACTCGCAGCTGAAAGATAACGTGACTGACTTCATAATCAGTCAATAAACAAACAGTACGAAGTTTTGTGAACATATTTTAAAATCCGAATTAATTAAAAGTAGTATTATAACGAATAAAACCAGTTTATGTTAAGGCAAGGTGTTTATGTGAAAATGACCGTTGCTGATGCATTTTGCTGACTGACATCTCTTCTGTATGTTGCGTTGCATAAATTAAAATAATTTACAGCACAATAAAGACTTTATAAATAGAATAAAACGTACACAAACCTTAATTTCACCTAAGAAGTCCACTAAATCGGCAGTACTGAAGACACTGAGGAGAATGAAAAGCTTGTGCTCCGACTGTAACCCAACACTGGAAAAATAACCCAACATAATAACCCAGCAAATGGGTTAAAAAAAATAACCCAGCGTTTTTTAGAGTGTACTTACATTTAAATGAATCATTTGATACAATGCACTTGTGTACATACATGTTTTTACATTGTACTTATTTTTTTAAACAATACAATTTCTGTAATTACATTTATAATTACATTGTTGACCCATCCCTTACACCTTAACTCAAACTCAAACCTGTCCCTAATCTTACTCCTATCCCACCTCAATAGCAGCAAAAATGTTTTGCAATACAATATGAACACAATAAGTACATTTAACTTATTTACAGTACATAGTAGTTAAGGCCACCTAATATAAAGTGGGACCAAAAGTGAAATAAACACCATTTCAGTATTTTTTTTTTTTTTCTGATTTACACCATTTTTTATTGTTAAAATTGTGGAAGAAGTGGAAAAATATTATTTAACTGTGTGTATTTAGAGAACATAAAATGTTAACAATGATATTTGGCAAGACTGGACAAACGCATTAGTCCAAAGATATAAAAAATATTATCTACACTACAGTTGCTTGAATGACATGTTAATGATGTTCTGATGAAAATGTTAAAGGCCACATAACCAAAAGTGCTCACAGTTGAAGAAACACCCAGCTATACTGTACAAAAGGTTAATTTTCTCTCTCACACACAGAGATATATATATTTTACAGAAGGTAAGAGAGCCCAGAGTTGACACATGGGCTCACTAAGGGCTCTGAGACCTAGGGTCAACCATGTGTGAGTGTGTTCATGCATCTGTGAGTGTGTGTATGTGTGCGTATGAATGCCTTCAGGTGCAAAGTGTGTGATACGCTGTTCTCCAGCTGTAGCAGATGTAA
Organism: Cirrhinus molitorella; assembly: GCA_033026305.1. Lineage (NCBI taxonomy): Eukaryota > Metazoa > Chordata > Actinopteri > Cypriniformes > Cyprinidae > Cirrhinus > Cirrhinus molitorella. Next base: position 26,481,572 of record CM065126.1, on the reverse strand, counting down.
AAGGGAAGCCCGCACAAGGGACACAGGGCCGCAGGGTCGCCAGAGAAACGACCACAGCTGTGGCCCCTTCGAAAACACTCCAAAACATCCACACTTTCTCACCCTATCTCTCAAAGATTCGTGATACTACTTCTGAAGACATAAATGTAAATGTCCAGCGCCCTTTGAAGTTTCCCTTTTCGATAGATAATAAACAGCTTTAATCATTAGCTGATAGTATAATAATTTCGGCAGATTTCAAAGAGCGCAGATAGTTTTTATCAGCCAATACTGATAATTGCCTGATATATTAGGGCAATAATATTGCTAATAAAATTTGCTACTTGAAAGTCTATATGTCAAACAGAAACAAAGAAAGTTTAGATGCTACTGTTCCTTTCCTTCTCTCTCGTTTTCTTTCTAGTGTAATTTTGCCTTAAAGGGCCGGTACTGGTTTATATCTGCTAGTAAACCATGGGTCAGTTGCAAAAACAACAGCTCAAGTGCAGACAACATCAATAGTGAGGAGCATATGTGCAAAACATTAGGCCTTGAAATCTTAGCCTATAAATTAAATGTGTTTTACTTGGATTCTAAAACTGGCTTTAGAAAAATACACTAGTCTCTTGAAAAGTGCTTTTTTTTGTCTTCTGTCACCCCCCTTTCTGTCTCCTCATGTCTTTCATTTGCATCTTTATGACTAAGAAATGATCTAAGGGGAAGACACATGAACTGGTCATAAATGGGCATGTGTGTTTTAGCACTCAAGAAAGTGTGTGTGACAGTGATGGGGTTTGTGTGTACTAATAGAGTGAAAGAGGATATTGTTTTACTCATATTCACGATTTACCTCATTTACATAGGTACGCTCATTAGCATAGTTGGGAACGCTGCTGGCCTCTGTGCTGCAAACATGGATCTATCCATCCGCTCATGCTATGCGAGTCTGTGTAACCCAATAAGCGTAATCCTGACAATGAACTGTGCTAATCACATCTAATATGCAAATGAGATTATCTAAACTTTGGTAAACATTGGCTAGTGTTGCAAAACGTGAGATTTTTGGGTTGGGTTGGTGGGGGGAGGGGGGGGGTGTTGAGAGGCAAACACAGTAAATCACTACCCCCCTCCTGTTATTTGTTTTATTTGTTTACTGGGTTTCTAACATATAAACAGTACAAACTCATTTTAGGCATTACAGAGCGTTATAGGGGACGTGTGCGTGGTGGCCAGAGCCTCTGTGTGCCTGGACGCAAAAATGGTGGGAAAGCAATTAAATTCTCATTTAGCTCGAGCGATTAAAACAGACACAAATACAAATCATATTATGCTCATCTGGACGTGGAGGCGTATTGCGCAACAGCCTGCTGAGAGCAGTGCTTTTGCTGCTTCTTATCAGAGAGTTTAGTTTCATTTTGTTGTTATGTGGCTGGTTAATTTGTTCAGCCGATGATCAGCATCAGCATCACTGCATATACATCGTCATGTGATATATATTTAAGCAATAAATATTTAATATTGAGTAACGTACGTTTTAGACACAATACTGCTGGATAACTTTGGGATCACCAGAGAAAATAGTTCCAGAAGAATCAATAATAGAACATTTTTCTAAATGTAACTATTATTTTCTCTTGTGGACTATATGTAAACATCTTTTATGTGAAATATATTATTAAGGTCAGTACTAAATACAAAGTAACATGCATTGTGTATAATCCCTCTAATTTTGGTCAGATAATTAACTTTTTGCAGATTCTGCAAGGTGTTTGTAAACTTTTGACCTCAACTGTAAATCATACCCTTTGTAATTATAATAATGGAGTTCTAGATCTGGTTTTCCAACGTTGGGGTTCATGAGGGAACTGCAGGCGGGTTGTGAATTGATGAAAAGCTAATATATATATATATATATATATATATATATATATTTATTAATAAAAAGCCTAAAATAAAAATTAATACAATTTTATATATATATATATATATATATATATATATATATATATATATATAAACTGAATAAAAGTAAGACTCTTACTTTATCTGCATGTCATGTAACCATTAACTAGGAAGAAAACTATGAATATGTGGTTAAATTATTGAAATAATAACTTCAAATTTTGAGTAAATATTTTAGCTCAGAGGGGTTTGGCTGGTTTTGATGCACCCTGACTATTCTTTTCATGTAAACTGGTATGTAACATTATTAATTTCATGCAATTTGCATTTGAGTCTGTTAAAGATGTGAACAACTGGAGGAAACACAATAGGCTTAAACTAAAAATACGACACCAATATCACTTGTGCCAAATGATTTTCAACAAGCCCTTCACAAAAAAAGTCTTCAAAAATCACCTTAACGGAGAGAGACAGTGAAAGGGATGACTACACCAGCGCTAGTCTTTCCAAGAGCTTAAGGCAGACCCAGGGAGCTTTTCTCATGTATTTTCCCCATCCTTTCTCTTCTTTACCCTCTCTCTTTCTCTCCGCAACACATCTGGTGGGTCCGCTGACAAGCTCTTGAACTGTTGACAATAAGTTGATGGGCTAAAGCCCCCCAATAAACATCTCTGGTGCCACCTCAGCCCAGCTGCTAGTGTTTAGGGCTGAGTTGAAAGTGGCCGAGTAGCGAGGCCTGAGTGTCATTATGCACTCTGTTTATGTCTGCATGCATGTGGCCTGGCCAGAGATTCGACACTTTTCATCACATTCTTGGGTTGCCTGCGTAGGAATCCAGTTGCAAAACACATAAAAGTAAAGGAGAGAGAATGAGCCCTCTCTCTGGAGTGGGCCGTAGAGTGAATCAAGAGGCTATTCAAAGCTGCAACAGTGGTTAATGTCCTTTGTTTCGTAGAGAGCATTTGTGCGTTTGAGATGTGTGCACAAGATAGAATAATCGGTCCACGCCTGCTGCCAAATTGTTTGGTGTAGATCTTAGAAGATAGACAGGTAAAGAGAAAGGTTATCAGTCTAGAATTTAGACTGGGTATTCTCTACTACTACTACAGTGTCACTTATAAACGCATGTTTATTTGAACAGCTTGCTACCTAGGGTTAGTTCAAACAAAAATAAAAATTCTGTCATTAATTCACCCTTTTGTTGTTCCAAACATATAAAGGCATTTGTTCATCTTCTGAACACAAATTAAGATATTTGTGATTAAATCCAAGAGCTTTCTGACCCTGCATAGACAACAATGCAACTGACACTTTCAAGGCCCAGAATGGTAGTAAGGGCATCGATAAAATCGTCAAGTACATATCACTACAGTTTCCAACATAAATGAACAATAGAGGCAGTAAAACAGCGAGCATTTGTAGTTGTTTTCATACACAGTTATGATTACAGCTCCATATGTTTTCGGATGTAACGAATCCCATAAAAAAAACATGACCCACGATGAAAGAGCTGAAAGATGAGAGATCGAAAAACAGGCTAAAACGGCATGCTTGGGATTTCGTTTTTACGTCACATTAGTGCAGATGGTACGTTATTTTAAAACGTCACAGAGCATTAGAGTTAAAGCGCCACTCAGTTGACGTTTCAAGTCAGAACTGCGGTGACATGTACAAAACCAAAGTCACATAAAACTTGGTTGATACAGCTGTGTTGAAACTTACAATAAATTTTCTATTGTGTTTTATTAATGTCTACACCTACCCCAACCTTAAACCTCCCCCTTACAATAATGCAAAAACAGTAATTATTGTACAGTACATCTGTATATCATCTAGCCTTTACCATAAAACATGTACGATATGTACAGTCATGGCCAAAGGTTTTGGCAGTGACATAAATTTTATGTTTTGCTTCTATGGTATACTAAAAAAACAATGATAAGCATATAAGTTTTAAAGGATTTTATTGGCAAAAAATTATAATGAGTCAATATTTACAGTGTTGACCCTTGTTCTTCATAACCTTTGTAATTTGCTCTGGCATGCTGGATATAGCTTCTGGGTCAAATCCTGACTGATGGCGATCCATTCTTGCCATATTAGTTCTCAGAGTTGACCACAATTTGTGGGTTTCTGCTTGTCCACTCGCCTTTTGAGGACTGACCACAGGTTCTCAATGGGGTTGAGATCCGGGGAGTTGCCTGGATTTCAATGTCATGATCTTCGAGCCACTTCTTTATCACTCTTGCTTTGTGACATGATGCTCCATCATGCTGAAAAATGCACTGTTTTTTGGCAGAATTATGAGAGAGCCCACTCCCTTGGTTGAAAAGCAGCCCCACACATGGATGGTCTCAGGATGTTTCACTGTTGGCACGACGCAGGACTCATGGTAGCGTTCACCTTTTCTTCTCCGGACAATCGATTTTCCAGATGTCCCAAACAGTCGGAAAGGAGCTTCATCAGAGAAAATAACTTTGCGCCAGTCTTCTGCTGTCCAAGCCTTGTCTTCCTGCAGAATTTTAGTCTGCCCTTGATGTTTTTCTTGGAGAGAAGTGACTTCTTTGCTGGCCTTCTTGACACCAGTCCATTGTCCAAAAGTCTTCACCTCACTGTGCGTGCAGATTCTCTCAAACTCACCTGTTGCCATTCTTGAACAAGCTCTACACTGGTTGTGGCACGATTCCATAACTGACTCCTCCAGCACTTGTTGGACACTCTGGTACGTCCTTAAGAATTCTTCACTGCAGTTGAACCTCTTTCCTTAAAGTTTTTGATGATCCAGTAAATGGTTCTTTCAGGTGCAATATTCTTTGTAGCAATTTCCTTGCATGTGAGGCCATTTTGATGCAAAGCGATGATGGCTGTTTCTTTGGAGGTAACTATTGCTAACAAGAACACAATGACTGGAAGCTCTTCTTCCCTTCTTTTATAGCAATCAGTCTGCTGTTACTAATTGGCATGATAGTGATTTCACCTGACTAGTGCTCATTCACACCTTCACATGTGCTGCTGATATTAGACAATTGGTGTTAGCAGATCATTTTGTGTCAGATGTAAAATTTTTGTGCAAAGTTAATTTTTTTGACCAATGAAGCTTTTAGCAATTATATAAAATGCATCTGATCACTCTACACAATAATCTAGAAACAATGTACATGAACACCACAACAGCTCAAGCAGCAAAACTTTCAAAACACAAAATTTTATTTGTTTATAAGTTCATCTGTTCCAGGGGAAAAAAACACTCTTTTAGCGAACATTTCACAACAAATATGTCATGAAACGTACATGGTGGTATGTATTTCACGTCTTGCGAAAAAGTGGCCACAGGTACGTTTTCGTCATGAGATCAGGTTGGTTTTAAAGATTAACAAAGCTCTTGCAGGTTTGGGATGACATGAGCATGAGTAATTAAACAGAATTTTCATTTTTGGGTGAACTATCCGTTTAATTAAACTGGAGGAAATTATATTAATGAAATAAAATTTTCTTTCATTTGTATTTCTGAAAGCAATGAAACATTCCTTGCAACAGACCATTGAAATAAATTCCTAGCATGGTAAAGAGTATTGTATCAGTTTTCCCTTCTTTCTCTCTTTCACAAGCTTACTAGTTCTTGTAATCCACCTGCTCTGAAGGCCAGTCGTTGAGTCCGAGTGTTTTGCACTACAGATGGCGCTGGATGAGGAAAGCTGGGTCATGCTGAAGGACTGACCACAGTGCTTCATCATACAGAGGGAAAGTGACCCCAAAGGTCACAGCACACACACAGGCTTAATTTTAGAGCAATTAATCTCCTCTCAAGAGAGTTTTATGTGTGAGCATGTGTGTGGGTGTGTCCTCCCGGGTCCTGTGCTGTAGTTAGAGCCGGTCGTCAGCTGTCCGGTCAAGGTGGAGGCCCAGCCATCTTATCGTCCAGGAGAAGCTTAATATGAGGAGATTAGATGGCACAGAGGAGATTACAGCTTGGCCTTTAATGCATCGTCCTCTTACCTAACGGGAACCTGATCTAAATCCACCACGGGGCAACAAGGCCATCACTCCGTCCAACATACATAAGAGAACGTGTACATAGATGCACACCAGATGATGAGTGGGTGGCAAAGCAGGCAAAAAAAAAAAAAAAAAAAAACACACACACACACAGATGAAACAGCAAAGGAAATGAAAGAGGCGGGGCTTTCGGTGAGAGCGAGTGAAAGAGTGAGGTGGGATGGAAGAGGTGTTCCCCATATAAAAGCCTCTTCACTGGTTTGGAAAATTAGCTGGGCCCTGTGGTCTACTGGAGCCTTTTATTTATTGATGTAAAGAAAGATAACCACGCCACCTTCCGTATTCGCTCCATTTGCATGAGCGAGGGAAGATTAGGAGTGAAAATCAAACCAAATAAATAAATCCCTCTTTTTCCCCTCTCTTCACCTCCCCTTCCCTTCCTAGACACACACACTCATCCCTCTGCCATAATAAACACTTTGCAAAAAGTCGCAACAAAGTTTATTTTTCAGACAATCACTGCCAGACTATCCAGTGGATGTATGCTATATTAATCTCAAAGCTCAAAGAACTTTGTTTATTGGCTGCAAAGGTTGGAAAGTAAATGCTGCCCAGCGTAGCCATCACATTAAACTGGTATAAACAACCATGCTGTAAATGCACGCTTGTATATGTGAGCGGTGTACAGTATTTGAGAATAGAGCCATGTAGTGGTGTTTTAGCAGCTTAACATCTTCTGCAGAAGTTTAAGAGTCACGTATCCATTCGCGAGTCTTGTGTTTACGTCTGAATGTAGTCCGGTCTCACTGAAGTGTAAAGCAGAAGGGAATCCAATCAGTTTTGCTTACTCTGAATGCCAGTTTGAATGTTTGTGTAACAGCGCTAAATACTGCATCATGATTAGCGACACCGTCTTTGTGTCTATCAATCACATCGGTTTCTCACTTTCTCAGTGGGAAAACACTGACTTGCTCAGAATTGAATTCTGAATTCTGAAAACAATTAGCATTTTAGTTTTAACAACACTGCTTATTTATTTTATTTTATTTTATTTTATTTTATTTTATTTTATTTTAAATAAAAGCATAATTTATTAATAATTAGACATAAGTTTGCAGTTTAGTTTTAACAACACTGCTTATTTTATTTATTTTATTTTAAATAAAATAATTTATTAATAATTAGATAAAAGTTAGCATTTTTGTTTTAACAACACTGCTTATTTTATTTTATTCATTTTATTTAAAATAAAACAATAATGTATTAATAATTAGAAAAAAGTTAGCATTTTAGTTTTAACAACACAGCTTATTTTATTTTATTTTATTTTATTTTAGATAAAATAACAATGCATTAATAATTGGAAAAAACATTTGCATTTTAGTTTAACAACACTGCTTATTTTATTTTATTTAAAAATAATAATAATAATTTATTAATAATTAGAAAAAAGTTTGCTTTATAGTTTTAACAACACTGCTTATTTATTTTTATTTTATTTTATTTTAGAAGTTTCATTGCATTGAATTGCAATTAAATAAATTTCTCTTTCCTGTCATTCCAATTCAACTTCCTGTTTTGAAAAAAAAACTGCTTATTACTGTAATTATTATCTAGAAAAGTAAAATTTGTGGTTGACAAAGCTGTTGTAAAGTTTTAACAAGTGGAATAAAGTCTTGCAATTTGAATGTTTATATATATTTTATTTTATTTTATTTTATTTTAAATAAAATAATAACAATTTATTAATAATTAGAAAAAAAGTTTACATTTTAGTTTTAACAACACTGCTTATTTGATTTTATTTTAAAGTTTATTGCAATTCATTAAATTCCTCTTTCCTGTCATTCCAATGCAACTTCCTGTGGGGTGTGGCCAATTTGATTTCTTTCATTTTATACAACCCTAACGTGGACACCCAGAGAAGAGGGACTTAAAAATGAGGCCACTGATGTTTTCATCCACCCATACATGGATGTTCAATGATAAACACACTCATCACACACTTGATCTGCAGGCTAGGGACAGTGTTGTATTGACTGGAGGGCAGAGATGTTCGCAAACAGCCATGGTACAGACAGGAGTGGCTCAGAGTGTGTGTATGTGTGTGGCGCGATGCAAGAGTTCGCTGCTCCTCTTCCAGGAGTTCTCAACGGGGCAGAAAATGGGCATGTGCTTGTGGTCCAGTGAAGCCCAGCCTAAGCTCAGCTCTTGCACCGCTGCCCCGCTCTGCCTCCAGATGTGGCCTCTGTGGCTTTTTCTCGTGTGGATTGAAATCAACATCATGTCTTTGCACAGTGTCCTCTTCTCTTTTCTCCTCTTCATTCTCCTTTGCTGTCCTCTCCTCATTGTTCATGCAGCTCATTCGGCTAATGAACCAGTACAAGCACAAAGTGCATTTTATGAGAGAGCCAAATATTCACAGGGGACATAAAACCCCACATAACAACAGCACAGATGGAGCAGAAGCACATGACAGACAGGCCCCGTTCAGGAAAAGGGAAAAAAAGTATGAGGACTGTCTATATCAAACAGCCTCGTTTTCTAGCCAATATTACTGTCTCTTTTTGTCTTCTCTTGTCCACCTGTGTCCCAGCAGCAATTAAGGACTCTGGTGGATCCAATCAAGGAATCACACGAATGACTGAATGTGAGTTTATGTTCAAAACTCTGAATATCTGCTTGTGCATGTATGTTGGTGAACTGAGAGGTGAACTGAGAATCATTCATTTTAAATGGTGAATTTGAATTTAGATAGCAAACAAGATGCAGAATTACAGTTTGAACCTGAATATAGAATTAAAGCCATAATGACAAGTAATTAATTTAACAAATTTTTAAATAGAAAAGTTTGTAAAGACATTTGTTTTTTTTTTATGTTGATCAAAAAAAAAAAAAAAAAAGAATGTTTTTTTTTGGGGGGGGAAGCTTAAATGGTTTTTGATGTTTGAAATGCTACCTATAGATTTTGTATTATTTTGTTTATATATTATGTTATAATAAAACCAGGGTGGAGGAACACTTAATTTCCCAAAATGCATTACTTGTGTTGAATTTCTTTTAATTACTTCAAATATATTCTAAATCAAAATCCTATTTGTCTTCTGGTTTGGTTAGAGGTTAGAGATTAGGTTTGAGACACTACTCTTCAAAAGTTTAAGGTTGGTAAGTTTTGTTGTTGTTGTTGTTGTTGCTGTTGTTGTTTTTCATCTTGTTCTCTTCTCGTTTGTTTCATTCTGTTCTGTTTTGTGCTTTGTTTTGTTTTCTTATTTAGTTTTGTTCTCTTTTGTTTTTCAGTTTTTTTGTGTTGTGTTGTTTTGTTTTATTATTTGTTCTGTTCTGATCTTTTTTTTTTTTTTTTGTTAAAGTGTTGTTTTGGTCTGTTCTGTTTTGTGGTTTTGTTGTGTTTTGTTTTGTTTTGTTTTGTGTTCTATTCTACTGTGTTCTGTTCTGTTCTGTTCTGTTCTGTTCTGTTCTGTTCTGTTTTGCTCTGTTGTGATGTTTAGTTTTGTTCCATTTAGTTTGTTCTGTTTTGTGTTTTGTTCTTTCTGCTTTGTTTTGTTCTCTTTTGTTCTGTTTTGTTTTTGTTTTGTTTTAGTTTGTTCATTTCTGTTTTGTGTTTTGTTCTTTCTGCTTTGTTTTGTTTGTTTTTTGTGTTGTGTTGTTTTATTTTATTTTATTTTGTCTTTTTTTTGTTAGTGTTTTGTTTTGGTCTGTTCTGTTCTGTTTTGTGGTTGTGTTGTGTTTTGCTCTATTCTACTGTGCTCTGTTCTGTTTTGTTGTGTTGTGATGTTTAGTTTTGTTCTGTTCTGTTTTGTTCTGTTCTGTTCTGTTCTGTTCTGCTTTGTTTTGTTTGTTCTCTTCTGTTTTGTGTTTTGTTTTCTTTTGTTTTTCTGTTTTGTTTTTTGTGTTGTGTCGTGTTGTGTTGTGTTGTTTTATTTTTGTTCTGTTTTTTCTTTTTTTTTTGCTAGTGATTTGTTTTTGTCTGTTCTGTTTTGAGGTTGCGTTGTGTTTTGTTTTGTTTTGTTCTATTGTACTGTGTTCTGTTTTGAAAGGAATGGAAAGGAAAGATAAGAAAAGAAAAGAAAAGAAAAGAAAGTTGTGTTGTTTTGTGACGTTTTGTTCCATTTTGTTTTGTTCTGTTCTGTTTTGTGTTTGGTTGTGTTTTGTTCGCTTCTCTTGTTTTGTTCTTTTTTGTTCTGTTTTGTTTTGCTTTTGTTTGTTCTCTTCTCTTCTGTTTTGTGTTTTATTTTGTTTTCTTGCTTTGTTTTGTTTTTTGTTCTCTTCTGTTTTGTCTAGTCTGCTTTGTATTTAGTTTAGTTTAGTTTACTTTTGTGTTTTGTTGTGTTTTAATGTGTTCTGTTTTGTTCTCTTCTGTTTTATTCAGTTCTGTTTAGTGTTTTTTTCTCTTCTGTTTTGATTGGTTTGTTTTTTGAAAGAAACGTATTATGCTCACCAGGCTGATCAAAGGCTTCATTTGTTCAGGGGACAGTGAAAACAGTAGTGTTGTGAAATGGTATTACAATTTAAAGTAACTGTTCTCTATTTTAATATATTTTAATATGTAATTTATTCCTGATGTGACAAAGCTGGATTTTCAGCAGCCATAACTTCAGTGTCACATGATCCTTTGGAAATCATTCTAATATGCGTGTTTCTTGCTCAGAAACATTTAATAATAATGAATTTAATAATAATAGAAACATGTTAAAAACGGTTAAACTGGTATTTTTGACAATTAGAAACCTCAGTAGAACAGTATCTATTTATTTTGTAACAATGCAAAACGTTTTTGATCTGTTACTTTTTATCAATTTATTGCATCCTTACTGAATAAAGTTTTTGTTAAAGTGTTTGTTGTTTTTAATCTTACTGACCCCATACTTTTGAACAGCAGCGTAGGTGTAGATGTAGATATAGATGCATAGTATAGCTTACCAGGACAGCTCTTACCATATAAGAGTGATAAAAAAGAAAGGAGAAAAACGCATAAGTAATTCACTTCTCTGTCCATATCTATGTGTATTATAAGCATCTGTATCAGTTCAGTTCAGTTCAGCCATATGTTCGGATTGTTATGATTTTGTACTTAACAGCACTACTGCTTGTTTTTGCCATCACGTTTTATCTTCTCAAGTGGGTTTATTTCCTGCAGAGGAGACCTTTGTGCTGCACTGTATACTCACAAAGAAACAAAGAGCGATATCTCATAAAACCTAACAGAATTACAGCCTGAACAAACACACACACATACGTAAATATGAGCCACACACACATTCTCTCCCTGGGTTTTGCACTCACGCAGGGCCTTTATGGAGAGACATGAGTAAAACCAAATCAATACAGGAGGCCATACTGATGAAGAATGAATCTGAAAGTGATTATATCTGTAAACAGTGATCAATATGGAAGCCGTTACGCAGAGTGCGGGATAAAACCTGCCTCGATAAATTCTCCATCACTTCACTGTCCTTCACTGGAGCTTAATAGCATCAGCATGCAATCGCAGAGCCCAAGTAATTTTCGACAATATGTTTTACTATCATTGTCACTGATTGGAAGCAGTTCTCTCGTTTTCGTTTTGAGAAATGCGTAGTTGCTAAAAGCAGATCGTTGTTTATATGCTTTGCATGATCTGTTGTTCTTTGGTAAATGGTCATCGTCTGACTGCTCGTCTCTATCTCTCCTCCGTTTCTCTCTCGAACTGTCTTCGGTGCTGTGATTCGGGTGAAGATGGTGGACTTGTGACAGATCAGGGCATTCAGGCTGGTGACATTCCTCCTGGCGAGCAGATCCATCGTGGGCCGGGGGTGAAAAATGCAGCGCCGCGCTGCTGCTCAGCTGCAGATGAATGGAGCTATCTGTCTTGTCACGAGGGGTCGGCGGGAGAGGTTACAGCCCAACTGTACCTGGTCTCCGGTGCTGACGCCTGCACGCCGCTTCCCTTTACAAAGGAAGGAACAGAAAAAAGAAGAGCGGGAGAGAGAGAGAAACAAATCCTGCCCCATCAAGCACTTCTTCAGTCCCTCCAGAGCCCATCTCACTTCCCATCATCCCGCGGTCCTGCTGCCCTGAGCGCAGGCTTTGACACATCTATATGTTTTTCCTTCTGACCTTTCAACGTCCTTTCTGTCAGCGCCTGTAAACCATAAGCTGATGTATGAGGGCAATTTTTAGCGGTGCCACTTGTATCTGAGTGATTGCGCACACTTTACATTTGGGGGGCCTGCCACCCTGCCACCTCCTCAACATCTCTTTATTTGCTTTGCTTGAGATTGAGGCAGAGAAACTGAAGGGAAGGAATAAAAAGAGTGGATGGGGAGGGGACAGTGGAGCCCATTCTCAATAACCTCTGGGCAACAGGCCTGTACTTTATCAGTCCGGCGAGCTTAGCCCTCAGGCCAGGCCTGACCAATCACACTTTGGAAACACGTACTTGAACAAACACCAACATCAGTGCGACAGACTCCTTTACAAAGGGTGGGAATGGAGGAATATTAAACTTTCATTGGGATGGTGATCTCACATATTAATGTCTAATCCTAATACCTGTAAATGAGGGGTTTTCAAACAGGGGCCAAAAGAGGGTACCAAGAGGGTAGAAAGCTTTTTTATAAAGTATGTGCAATAAAAAAATAGCAATGTCAAAGTTAAGATATACATGTTTTATTTTGTGATGATTATTAAAAAAAAAAAAAAAAAAAAAAATCATGCAAATACAGTAATACTGGTTTATTTTACTGCTTCCTGAAGACTGTCTAAAGTTGGAAATCATGGGAAATACTATTTATTTTTAAATATGAATTTGCTTGAAAATTTTTCTTTTCAGGTTTATACATGTACAATTACTCTGATAATGAACAATAGAAAATAATTATAACTTAAAATGAATAATTTAATGTAATTATAGTTTAAAAATAGTTTAAAAATTCAAGAAAAACTTTTATTTTTTTAACTTATTTTATTTCAGCTAGATGCCAAGGCAACATTTCTCATTTTCATTCATTTTAATTTATACTAAAATAACTAAAACTGAAATAAAAATTAATAGTAATAAAAAACGATGTAAACCAAATAAATAAATAAATAAATAATAATAATAATAATAATAATAATAATAATAATAATAATAATAATAATGTAGCAATGTTAATGTTAAAAAAAAATTAAGAAAGAAAAATATATTTTACATTAGGTTTTTTATTAAAGTGTTAATTTAGCAGATAATATTTAAAACATTCATGCAACTTTTAATACTTTAAAAATAATATAATAATACTTAATACTGTTTTATCTACTGCTTTCAGAAGACTTTCTAAAGTTGGAAATTCTGGGAAATCAAAAGTGTTAAAAGTGAATTTACTAAAGTGTTTCTTTTCAGGTTTATAAATATAAAAATATATATGTAAAATTAATAAAAAAATATATAGTGCTAATTTAAATATTTTTCAAATAATATTTTAATTATTTACAGGGTTGTTAAATGTATTCTAGTAATAAAAAAACACCTTAACTGATGTATAATATAAAACTTCAAACTTACTTTATTTCAGCTAGATATTTTTCATTTTCATTTAACTCACTAAAATGATCAAACTGAAATAAAAATTAATATTAATGATAATAAAAAAAAACTATACAGAAGAAAAAAAAAATTACCCATGTCAATGACATTCAATTAATTGAAAGAAAATAAACTGAAATATTGAAAGATTTTAATACTTAAAAAATAGTAAATATTATATAAAAAAAAAAAAAACACATGCAAATTTTAATACTTTAAAAATAATATAATAATACTGTTTTATTTACTGGTTTCTGAAGACTGTCTAAACTTGGAAATCATGGGATATCAAAAGTGTTAAATGTGAATTTACTTGATTAAAAAATGTTTTTTTTATTTTTTTGTTTTTTTCTTCTTTTCGTGTTTATGTTTATGTTATGTACGTATAATTACTCTCACAATGGGTGGAAAAAAATTGTTTAATTATTTGTAGGGTTATGAACTTGAACTGATTTCAAATATAAAAAAAACTTATTTTATTTCAACTAGATGCCAAGGCAACACTTCTCATTGTAATTTATTATTATTATCAAAAAATAAATAAATAAATAAATAAATAAATAAATAATACAAAAAAATAATAATAAACCATAATAAAAATGTGAAAAATACAACTAAATTGTAAAACTCTAAATATAAATAGAATTGAAAATATCACCAAAAAAACTTTAACCCTTTAACTGTCACTCCCTTTTTTAACACAGATGTGAAAATGCACTATCCAAACTTGATCCAAAACGGTTTTCAAAGGATGAATTTTGAGATTTTAAGTTTTATACTGATGTATAATTTCTTATGATTTCTAAAGCATGATAGGGAAAAAGGCAACGAAGAAAGCCTTATTGTGATAAAGGTCAGAACTCCTGTTATGATGTAGATTTTTTGAGGCGCACTCTTGTCATAAATTATATATAGTACGATATATAGTTTGTCATGATTTGATTAGGATTTATTTATAATATGGTAAAGTAAACTTAGGCGTCCCGCTGACGGGAGTGTGACAGTTAAATGATTAATTTAAAATATTATTATATGAAACTATAAAAGTAATGATACTAAAATAGCACTGGTGCAACGACAGTATAAAAGTTCATTATTTAGCTGAGGAAACAACATGCCTTCATAATATCACACTTAATATTTTTCTCATACAGTATAAATGTAATTATGTATACTGTATGTATTTGGGGATCCTCATGTGTGAGGAACTCTGGTATTAAAAACCTGTTGTAATCAGATTGAATGAGCGTTCTAAGACTAAAATCTTTTCTCTCGCTTTACTGATCTCTTGCTATAGCATTGGTCTGTAACACAGTAGTTTCATCAGATATGTTTTCCCATTTCTCCCAGAGATGTTCTAATTCTTATGTGTCCACAATCTCCCAGCAGTGTCAACCATAATCCAAAGAATAAATGGTGCTGTTCATGTCCTGTGGTAGATGCTGCAGAAAACTTGTGTGCACAAGCATCACAGCGTCCCATTATCCTCAGTGTTCGCCACTGTGAACATTTTCTGGTGACATATGTTTACTGTCACATCCTGAACACTTGGGTCAGCTGCCTCTCTACTCTTCTCATCACAAACTCTGACAGCCTAACAAAGCAGTCATTAGACAGCCTCTCAGACGCGACTAGCACACCCCCTTGCTATAGGGAAAACTAGCATAATAAAATAAGAAGCAGAGAGGAGTTAGCATCCGCCCAAAACAAACACACACGAAACAAACCTCACTCTCATTCAGCCTTTCTTTGCTTTGCTCTCTCCCTTGATTTTTGGTCTGCATATTTATAATTTAGCATTATGACATTTTAATTTGTGCAGCTTTGAAAATAGCACTGTCAGTGGTATAAATATGGAGTACCACTCCTGTGAGAAAAGCCTTTATACTTTAGTAGGTTAAAACTAATACAAACAAAACTGAAATTATTAATTATAAAAAAAAAAGTAGAGAGAGAAAGAAAGGCGAAATCCCCACATTTCAATATCATTTGCATTTCGATTTCAAGTCGGATTTTCAACAACTTGACTGTTTTCCCCCCTCTTGCGTTCTCTCTAATATCTTGCAGGATCAAAGGCTTTCATTAGGTTTAACTCCTCCAAGCATTGTTTGCCTCCCAGGACTACAACAAAGTTCCCTCAGTGTGCCAGATTCAGAAGAATAAAGAATTAGTTATTCCTGGACTAATTTGACATCAAACAGTGAAGAGGAAGATAAAAGTGACAATGGTGACCGGGGAAGATTGGCCATATGTTTCCACAGGCACCAAGGGCAGACAAGCTCACACTCTCTCATCTAGAAAACACACTTTTCAGATGAGGAAAATGGCTAATAATAATAATAACTATTGTTAGTTATCTAAATTCATTACGTAGTATTTTTTAAGAATTTAATATTAATAGCTACTACTGCTACTACTAATTATCTTCTTAGCATTCATAGTCATACATTCAGTCAAAGAAATACCTCACGTTTACATTTTATTTCCATCTTTTTTAATATTAAATTTGTGCCAACTCCCAGAGAGTAATAAATTAAGATATCTTATATGTCCAGGATATACTGTGGATATCTCTGTGGAATCGCACCTTTATTACAGCTGGCTGGATGAAATCTTCATTCAGCTCCCTTCATTCACTTAGCTGCCATTCTTACAGTCCTATAAAATAATTATATCCTAGAATTACAGGTTTTTAATCTAAGGCATATGCAATTACTCATTGAGATATGTTGTCTTAATATGATCTGTCTGCTTTGAATAACTTGGTTTATGCATTTGATCCTGCTGATGAGTGTGTGTGTGTGTGTGTGTGTGTGTGTGTGTGTAGTAAGGCCACAGCTGAAGGAAGTAGAGCACATGTTCACAGAGGTGTGTGTCCTGAGGACAGTTTTTAGGACCTAGGTCTCCTTCAAACTCACCTCAGCCTTTACCTTCCTCTGAGCAAAACACACACAAGCACACACACACTTGTGCATGATCATAGGTCAAACCATGCCTCGACTACAGTCAATCATAACATTTCTGTAAAAAAGAAGCATTTCATCTCAATCTGACTCTGAGAAGCAAAGTGTGCAGATTATTATTTTCTATACCTCGTAAGATGACTGATCATGGAGAAAGAGCTGAATGAGTTCAAATGAGCAGTCAGAGAAATAATTACCTGAATTCTCATAGCGTAATTTTCTGTAATCGTCAATAATACGAGATCTCAAGAGCCCTGTTGCTGGGCTAGACTAAATAATTGTGATTTGATTCAATGTCACTTCCTGTAGATATAGATCTTTCTCTTTAAGAGCCGAGTACCTGACAAAAAGCTTAAAGATTAATTTGCATAATGAAGTTTGACAGGAAAATGATTTAATTACAGAATTTTTGAACTGCTTCCCTCAATCTCCCTCGCTCTCATTCATAATCAGATTTATACACACACATACACAAACAATTAACAGATGGTATCACAGACAAAATTGTAAATGTACTCCTGTTAACCTCTACCAGCCTTTCTGCTGTTCTAAAGCTGCCACTGTATATTTATATTTTTCCAATGTAATTTTTTTTATGCTGGATTTGTGCATATGCAGGATCCAAATTTAACTCTCACTTGCTCCAAATGCTAGAAAATTGGCTTGGGTATGTAAATAAACATAGGAACTGCAACATTACATGGTTTAAACTAAACTGTGACGATATTATTCTAAACTTTGCTGATGTTAGTTATGTAAGTTTCAAATCAGGAGTTTCACATTTTCTAACCATTTAAGAGGAGATTTTATTGTCTAGTACTCCAAGTGACACAAAAAATCTATCAAAAATTTTTATTTCAGATTTTTTAAATTAATTAATTATTATTTTTATTTATTTATTTATTTATTTATTTATTGAGTTTTCATGTAATACCATGCAATAAAAAAAAAGTTATTACGACCTTTTGTCCCACAATTCTGACTTTTTTTAATAAGAACTCGCAATTGTGAGTTATGAGGTCAGATTTGCAAGATATAAACTCACAATTCTGACTCTTTTTTTCGGAACTGTGAGATATAAATCACATTTTTTGCTATAAACTTGCGAGTTAAAGTCAGGATTGTGAGTTATAAAGTCAGAGCTGCAAGATATAAACTTCTCAGAATTCTTTGATATAAAGTTGCAAATGCAAGTTGTAAAGTCAGAATTCTGTTTATATATTTTTATATCTTCAACTGACTTTTTTTTCACAGAATTGTGAGATATAAACTCGCAATTGCAAGTTATAAAGTCAAATTTTATCTCACAATTCTGACTTTTTTGATACAAACTTGCAATTGTGAGTTAAGTCAGAATTGTAATTTATAAAGTCAGAAATGTGTGATATAAACTTGCAATTGCAAGTTAAGTTATTTTATTTCACAATTCTGACTTTTTTCTACAAACTTGCAGTTGTAAGTTAAGTCAGAATTGTAAGTTATAAAGTCAGAATTGCGAGATATAAACTTGCAATTTCCAGTTATAAAGTAAGAATTGTAAGATATAAACTCACAATTCTGACTTTTCTACAGAATTGTGAGATATAAACTCACAATTGTAAGTTATAAATTCAGAATTGTGAGATAAAAACTTGCAATTCTGACTTTTTTTTTCTAGCAAATGTGAGTTTATATCTCACAATTCTGACTTTTTCTCAGAATTCTGATACATAAACTCGCAGTTGCACATTATGAAGTACCATTTTGAGGGGGGAAAGATATAAACTCACAATTCTGAGAAAAACAAAGTCAGGTTTGTGTTTTTAATCAAAGTTTCATGTAAAATATCTTATTTTTAATAGATTTATGTGTATTCAAAATATGTCCACTTCCATTTGCTGGTGTATATTGCACAGCACAAAGAGCCTATGCTGATACGAAAGCTCTAAGATGGAGATCAGAAGAGAAACGAGTGAGGAGGAAGTGGGGTGAGTGAAGGTGTGGAGGGGTGTAGAGGGGAGGGCACAAGGGCAGAGCAGTCATCAGATGAGGAAGATGACGGGCCGCATCCCCACGAGCTGCCAGATGGCACAGGATCAAAACCTCCAGAGGGGAGTAACAAACACAAATATTTGTACGCATGCTGCTCTGAAACACACACGCATGCAGACAAGCGTACAAAAGCACACACGTGTGCGCAGGCACAGACAAAAGCCACATTCCCCTTGTGTCTCGCAACAAAGCCGTCTATCTATCTACCACAGTATCTTCAGTCCTCCGTCATAGCCCACAGCTGGGTTTTGTTTACCAATCTTACAGTCACATTTTCCTCTCCGTCTGTATATCACTTCTTTACGATGTTTAGCATAACCCCCCCACCTACCTTAATTCTTTTGCATATTAAACGTGTGTATAAAATAAGTCTCAGACCGTAACAAGTTACGGTTATTTCCTACATTCACCTCTCAAGGCCATATGAGTCACTTTCGCAGTCAAAAGTATTACTCCGTTTCGCTCATTTGCATATTCAAAGTTCAGCTGGCGCGATTGGTCATTCCCACAGAGACCTGGTCTGACTGACGCTCCTGCCCCTGAACTTGGCTGCGCATAAGAATAACATCTATGAATATGAATCGAGTCGATTTTGTTCGTGTCTCATCGATGCAGACGACCCTGCGTCTTCAGGGGTGCAGCTTCGATGATTTCCTCTTTCCTGCAGAAACCTGTCCTGGGCCTGTGATAAGTTGGACAGAAATTCATGGGAGATTACCAGACGGGCCTGCCAAGCACCGCGGCAGCACCCGTAATAGATACGCTTCGGCTCTAAATCCTAAAAGGCCCCGCTACATCTGTCAAGCACGCCCTGAGAAGCCTCCCCCAGTTCAGATGTTATCACCACTACGCCTGCATCAAAAGATTTAGTGTCCACCCTGGAGGATGGTTATGTAGCACAGTTTGCAGGGCAACACAACAAGTCGGCCAGACCTGGGGGAGAGCGAGGAAGGAGGAGTAGAAAAAGAGGGTGGGTTGAAGAGGAAAGATAACCTGGAGATAGTACACAAAAAGGGCTGCTGGAGGAAACAGGGAGGCAGGATGAGAGGAAAAAACGGTGCCGGCATACGGTACGTCCTCCCCCCTCGGCCCTCATCTGTCCAACTGCCTCCTTTTCTCCACCACCACCAGGAGAGAGAGAAGCCAGGTCCACTAGACCAGTGAGAGACATAAAACAGCAGAATAGAGGTAGTGCGAGAGTGGAAGAGAGAGATAAGGAGAAGAAAAAGGGAGGAATAGAGACAGAGAGATAACAGAGTTTGCCTCTGTGTGAGTCTGTAAGTGCCAGATAGAGCGGGCGATAGTGCGTATGTGTGTGTGTGTGTGTGTGTGTGTGTGTGTGAGCGAGAGTGTGTGAGATGGCAGCTCTCTTTCCCCCCTTTTCTTGGACTCCAGCTCGACTTTAATCTGTAGCCTTACCAGATCATTACAGGGCTACTAGGCCTCTGGGAGCTCGGGGAAAAAACTGACACGAGCTGTCTTCTCCTCTCCCCAGCACTGCTTCATCTGGGCTCTATTAAAAAATTTAAAGAGCCTCCAGCAGGTTCTTAGCCCTGAAAATGGACAGTATCCAAGGAAGAGCGCGAGAGGGAGCTGAGCCGGGGGGCTCGAGAGTCAGGCTGGGGCCTGAGCGAGTGTGAGCCCAGACAGCTGCACCCGGACCGGGGGAAGGCCCGGCGCGGCTCCCGCTCGGCCCGTCTGCTCCGCGCCGCCGTAAGAAAACATGATTATATTATTATTTCAGTGCCTGCTCCTCGGCGCGCGGATGGAGGCGAAGGGAAGGGGGGTTGAACGGCAAGGCATTTAGGGGATTAGGATACGCACCATCCCCACGGGTCAGCTGCTAATCAGAACCCTCACGAGATTTCACCAAGATTTTCTCCTTATGAATAATTTCACCAAAGGCAGAGAAAACGGGCACATTATTTAGAGAGGGAGAGAGTCTTTTGATGTATTTTTCCCTGAATAAGCACGGGTACTCGAGGATTTCTAGCCCTTCAGAGCAACAGGGACCGGCTTATTAAATGCTCCTGCCGCAATGCCTGCGAGCTAGCCGAGATTAATATCAGCGTAACCTGTTACTTAATTCATTATGGGGATACAGGCTAATTTGATTTGATATTATTTTAATAAAGTTCTGTGATATATAAGATTGTTTCAGGCTATCAAAATAATTTTCCAGTTATTACAGTTATTCAACCAAGTCCTTTGATAGCAGCAGTTGGTCCTGGCCTGTCCTGAATACATTAAGCCTTGAATGATTCATCGCTGCTCAGAAATGTTAAGCTGGAGAAGCGATGTGTTGATGTGCTGATGTTTTTCGCCGCTCTTTATGGGGGGGAATCGAAAAAGAAGCATAGGGTGTAGTAGAGAGTGTGAGGGAATAAAGAGAGAAATATTTCCGCATGTACCAGCCTTGTAGGTGTCATCAACGTGTCTCATTTTTTAAAGGCTAATCTCTCATATGACACTCTGCTTTGGATGCCTGAAAAAAAAAAAAGATTATTTTTTTTCCTCTCTTTTATACATTTGGAGAGCCATCGTTCATTAAAGGTCTCTGTCGTGTATCGCTGTAGCCGTGGCGCTAAGACCGGATGAGCCGCGACCAACACGTGCTGTAGAAAATGTGTGTCCTCCGTGTGGGGGGCTTGTAAATCGATGCCATATAATCGCTCGGTCTGCAACGCTATATGTTAATTCAGCGAGTCATGCTGACTGCAGGCTTTTAAAATATGAAATGCTTGCTATGCTATTAGAAGTTCCATTAAAACGTGTGTGTGGAGTGGCCAGCCTCACACAATACTTCTCAGTAGCACTGTATTTTACAGTGTCTGTGTCAGTTACATAATGATAATAATGAACACATTATACAATAATAAAAATAAATGGGCAGAATGAGCACTAATTATTTGTATTAGAATAATTATGTTCAATTAAATAGCAATAATAATCATAACTTGGGCATTTGTATGTATTAAGTAACATAGCTTGCATAAAATCATTATCAATTATCAACATTTTTTTTTTTTGTTTTTTTTTTCTAATTTTGAACCTTTTTTTCCTCACACAGGAATACTTGTATCTTAGATAAAAATGAGTGTTGCATGTTTGTGTTGAGTGTGTTGGGGTGCAGGGCTGAAGGATCAGAGCCACCGAGCCCTTAAAGCTCTCCGTCTGGTGAAAGAGAGAGAGGGAGGAAATGGCTGCTATTAAAGAGTCTGCAAGGGTCTGCTCTCAGTAAAACAACACTCACATTGTCTGACCCTGTCTGTGATCTCGCAGACCTCACCATAGTTTTTTGCACATAGACAACCCACATAACCTGCCAGCACAGCAAAGCGCTCCATTTAGACTGAAACCAGCTCTCCGTGCAAAGAAACGAAAAAGAGTACCAAAGAAACAGAAAAATACCTGTAATTTTTTTATTTGAAATTCCTGTGCTTTTATCTTGTACTTTTCTCTTTTTTACCTTATATTTGTTTTTAGAGTAAAAGTTACACACTGCTTCACATCTTCGATTCAAAGGCCAACCAGTAATCTCAGCGTTCTTTGTGTCTGAGGTCAAATCAGAGCAAATTTGATCTGATTAGTTGCTAGCACAATTAAAGTGTGTGAAATTGGTTTGGGGTATTTATAGTTGATTGTAATTGCAGATTTTGCAAAAATATTCTATGTACTATTGTGGTTATATTAAGTTGTTTGATATTTCCAATGTAACTTTGAAGCTTAACCACAATAAAGCTACAATGACTAGTGATAAACTATTAAAATAAATGAAACTGGTAACGTAAAACAATAACAAACAATACATTTGAATAATTTCTTGTTTGTTTCTTTTTAAGTCCACTTTAATTAAATGAGCATCAGAAATCCCTGAAGAAATTCCAGTGAAAAAAAAAAAAAAAAAAGAGCGATGAAACTGTCTTCTACCATGGCAATTGATTTAAGAGAAAAGGAAACATTACCAAACTGACCAAATACGATTTAAGAAGAAATGCTTCCAAAGAAAAGCATTCCTCTGCGAAGAACAATAAAACATATAGTTATTTTCCTAAGTCATTCTTTGAAAGAAGAATTTTCCATGGCAAGCATCATTGATATTGCGGTTGATTTTCTCTCTCTTTTTTTGGGTCAGGTCCAAAGTGTTACTGACCGCAGAGCCATTCGTCAATGGGAGACTTTGTTTGTTCACCTCCCTCATGGATTACTCCATTGAGTAAAGTCCTCACCTGGGCCTGCTTTAATGGGCAGAAAGATCACCTGAAGCTCCCGCTGAGGGGCTGTCTGTCATGGCACACGCCTGACTTCTGTAGTATTTGCAGATTTATTTCAAGAACAGTGCTTGTGTGCTTTGTTTTTCTTCTCTTCGGTCACAGGTTTAGCTGTAAGAAAGAATTTCATTACAGAAATTACAGTGTGTTCAAGCAAACAACAGATAAACGAAAGGTCGAGAAAAGTGCAATAATAGATGTTTTTCTAAATGTGACTAAATTTGTTAGGAAACAAGTGAAAGAGGACAAGAAAGCTGTGCAGTCTTCAAAAAGAAAGATGCAAAGTGCCCCTAATGCAACCTGGTACGGCAATGTGTCATTCCTCTCTCCTCTGTGCATGCGGTGGCAGGTGATAAAGCACTTTTACAAGCTGCAGTAAAGCGCCACTTGTATGCTACCGGATAGGGGAAGATGGTGGCGTCTTTTATGTACTATTATAATATTATTTTTGGTTTTGCATCCATATTTATTGCGTCTCAGTGTCCTTCACCCAAGGCGCTGCAGTTATTGCATGCAGGGATTGCATTGTAAAAACCGAACGCAGGCACACCGTTGGGACGGGGGGACGTCGACTGTCACCGCACATGCTGCCACACGGGTTTGTGTGCTTACCGCATCATATAATTGGCCCCCTGTGAGAGACCCCGCTTTAATAAGAGAGGAAAGAAGGTTACAGTAGCACTGATGGGCACTGGCGCTGACCTCACTAGAACGGGCCAACCGAAAAAATCTGAGTAGCGCTTTTATTCTTTAATACGGTTGCTCAATATTCTATGAACTGCTTATACAAAAATGTGTTTTAACTCTAAAATCATTTTGCTGGGAGTGATAGTGGAGTAATAAAGAAGTTATTGACTAAATGATATCGATTGTCTAGTCCCCGGGCATAGAGTGCTGACCTTGGAATCACTCCATGCCTTCTTCCTCTATGCCTTTCTGCACACTGGCCACTCAATAATATATTATTTTATACATTTAAGCAGAACAACAAATAGCTGCACAGTGCAAGGTGAGGAATTGCTGGTAAATTTTTTATGGCTATTTGCCTGTAGGAATTTGGCAGCTCTGTGTGACGGGTGATTAAAATCGGTGTTCAGTCAAGACTTGATTAGGGGTTGCCATTCAACTGCAAGAAGAGAGAAAAAAACAAAAAAGGAAATGAAAAGGAAAACAAGAGGAGGAAAGGCACAGTGTTTTTCTTCGACTAAATCAGATAATGACCTTGAAGACTGGGCGGCAGGAATGGTAGCGTTAACTACTTTCAAGCTAAAGCCTGATTTATTCGCAAGGTTACCAGCAGAAACAATGGCCATTGATTTGGCCGGGGTAATTGCTGTGCGTAGACGCAACTGGCAGGACCTTTGTCCTGGGGGTGGAGACGGTTGTTGGGGGGAGTGCTAAAAGGCTTAATAAACCAGCTTTCACCTCTTCAAAAAAAAGAATATATGCAAGCCTATATGGCATCATTCACTCCGTAAGTATATTTATATGCACAGTTCTGTAATGTTTGAATGTGTGTGAAAGTAAATGGCATTATCCAGATAGGCTAATTGAAAATACGTGCCTCTATGTACATTTCTGCAAAACTGAAAAAACCTATACATACCTATATGTACGAATCACTGCCGTTTCCAGTTGAAATAAACACTAGAGGCAGTAAAACTCTGATAACTTTTATTGCTTTTCACACAAAGCATGATTTACAGGTATAGAGTTTTGATTTAAAAAATAACTAATTTTCACACAGTTACCTGCA
Source organism: Cirrhinus molitorella (assembly GCA_033026305.1). Classification (NCBI taxonomy): domain Eukaryota; kingdom Metazoa; phylum Chordata; class Actinopteri; order Cypriniformes; family Cyprinidae; genus Cirrhinus; species Cirrhinus molitorella. Next base: position 26,457,110 of record CM065126.1, on the reverse strand, counting down.
GAATAATATGTTATGACTTCAAAACAATTTTAACATCTTTTTCATTTGAAAACTGATACTTTTTAATGTTGTCGTCACATATTATGGAAGCCCGTTTCTGCCACTGAATAAAACATAAAAAAGGTAATTGCGACTGATTTTTTTTCTCGCAATTGCGAGTTTACATCTTACAATTCTGACGTTTTTCTCAGAATTGCATCATATAAACTCACAATTCTAACTTTTTTCCTCAGAACTGTGAGATATAAATGCACAGTTGCGAGTCAGAACTGCTAGATATAAAGTCAGAATTGTGGGGTATAAACTCAATTGCGAGAACTAAAGTCAGAATTGCAAGATATAAGCAACTTTTTTTTCTTAGAAATGTGAGATATAAACTCACAATTGCGAGTTACAAAGTCCAGTTCTGAAGAAAAAAAAAATGATCACAGAATTGAGTTTATATCTCTCAATTCTGATTTATTGACTCGCAATTACGAGTTTATGTAGCAGTTGTGGCTTTATTTCTCACAGTTCTGAAAAAAAGTCAGAAGACAGAAGTCAGAAGTCGAGAAGTCGCAATAACCTTTTATTTTTTTATTATTATTATTTAGTGGTGGAAACAAGCTTAGACACATATACAACTTCATATGCATAAGTTTTCTAATTCAGTAGGTTTGCTCGGTAGCGCAAGCGATCCGATACAAACTCCATGAAACTACGGTTTAACAAAACCGCTCAAAGCCACATAGGAAATTAAAATAGCATGGCAGCATCAACAAATGTGTTTTTTGTCTCACTTTTGCATTTGTTAACACTATCGGGTGGGTTTAGGGTTGGGTTTGACGTAGGGGACCATTAAGCATTAAGTTAGCAACACTCCCCAGGTATTTGAATTCTGAACAGCCACAATACGAACCTCAAGCAGCATAATAAAAATGCAGCAATATGTGCCTGTATCAACAAAATAAAAGCGTGCCACGATCATATATTGTACGTGTGTTTTAGCGCCACTTTATGGACATTTTACTTTGAAACTGCCGCGAAACTTTCCGGTAGGTACGTAATTACGGTGTTGCAGAAATGTATATAGAAGCACATATTTTCATTAACCTGGGTTGGTTAGTTTGACATTGCAAAACCAGACTGATATGATCTCACATTTTTATATGAAAAATTATTGCTTTAGTTGGACTGAAATAGCTTTTAAAGCATATTTAAAGACCGGTATGTTATGGAATAAAAGCCATATGGATCAAGAGGGACAGGAAGATTTGCTGGGATTTACTTCAGGTACTGGGCTGGTGTCGTCTACCCTCATTTGCATGTGAAGATGTGGTTATGCTGTGATATTCATTCAGTTAAAACTTAAACAGTCACATGACAAATATCCTGAGCATCTTATGTATTTATACTGGTCAGCAAGGAATATTTTGCATTTTGCATTTCCACAGAAAAAAAAGAAAGTCAATCACATTTGGAACTACATATTGATGAGTAAATGACAGGATTACAAAATTTGGGTAAGCTATCCCTTTAACATATTACATAAGACTGAATTAAAACCTTTATTTCAAATCTTTGGTTGTCTTTTGTTTATTTAACGAGGAGGTTATGTGATCGTCCTGCATCAGCTGATGCAAATGATGCTAGTAATGTACAGCATTTGGATGAACTCTTACTAACGTCATACGCTTCATGGCCTGAGGCTTGATGTGGTACGTCCTCTATCTTTTCTTCTCTCCCACCGGGTCAGTCTGTGTCCAGAGCACCTTTCTTCTTCCTCTGGCCTACATTCTGTTCTCCCAGCACAGCAGCTGGCAAACCGAGCGCACGGTCCCTGGCAGGGAAGAGCTCCTCATTTGAATCAATTATACATACCCTTCTCCTGGAGTCAGCCTGCATTTTTCATGCGCACAGAGGATATTTTATGAGTTAATGTGTCCAGTTGACATGTTGCTGAAAGCTGTGGCCTGTCCCCTTCGCTGCCTCCCGATTTGGCTCTGAAGTCAACACGCAAACACTCTTGTGCCCTGGGCGGCACAGCGCACATACAAGTAAACACACACACATATACAGACCTTAACTTATCTTCTGCCTTAAAGCCGGAGTATGTGAAAAGCATCACATGCAACACAGCTAAAAGCAGGTACCCTCTATGTGTATCATACATCCAGTGGATCAAATCTGTTGTTTGTTATGTCAACGCCCCTGTTTTAACTGAAAGAGAATAACTTACTCAGCTTTTGCAGCATTAAAGTGTTTCTCTTTTCTCTTGTTCTCTTTCCTTTGACTGTGTTTTGGTCTGATGCCGCTAGCTGTTGTTTCACCGTTTTTCTCATACTCGTTTTATCCCTCACTCACTCTCTCTCACACACTCTCTCTCTCTCTCTCTCTCTGTCTCTCTCTCTGTAATATGGTAGGTTTTCTAAAAAGTGGGGTTTAAATCTTGCTTCAAAAAAATAACCAAATATTTACTGTATTAATGTAGTTTTTCATTAGTTGCTTTTCCAATAATTTTAATGTAATATTATGTTTAAAATTTGTATTAAATTAACAATCATAACAGATGGGGGTTTACTAGTCTTAACTGGAGGAATAAAAACGTTTTGTTGTTCAGTCCTATTCACCCTTTTTGCAGCATGCACTGGGGCATGAATAATTAATACGATTGCATTGTTTGACCGTTTGCCTGTTTTATTTACACTCTTGTTGTTGATTTGGTTGTCACACTCAGTAACTTGTTGTCTTGTGATGTCAGGAGTTTGTTCCTCTTAATGATTAGTTAGTTTTTTGTTACCCTTGACATGTTTTGTGTATTATGTGGAGTATTTTTTTATTTTTATAATGTACTAATCAGTTAACTAATCTTGTTTTACAAACATTTTCTTAAAGTTACTTCCTAATTAATTGTTATATTAATGGACAATTTTAAGTTGTGGCAGCTTGTTATTTAAAAAAAAAATAATAATTCAAACTGTTGCCTTCATGTTTTCTACAAATGCCCTTTCAATTTGAAAAGTATGTTAATAAGCATTATTATTTCAAAGATTTTGTTGGTTAGATCTATGAGTTTGTCTTCTCTGGGTGTTGCAAAAATAAACAAATAAACAAAATGATTGCGTTAAACGCCTCTCCGCATTCATCCGTCTTTCTCACCCTTGCACCAGCTTGTTCAGGAGGTGTTGCCAGCATCTGCCATTTTTGCATAATGCGCAAGGTGTTTGGAAAGGGGTCTGTTCTTGGATGGTACAAATTGCTTTTTTGACCTAGTAATTAACTTGGGAAGACGCAAGGAAGTGCTCAGTGATGAAGCTTTGTGGCCAGATTTTAACATGGCTGCATAAATTATCATTTATGAAACCATAATGCCCTGTTGCAGTGTCCTGAACCCATCAGAAGACACAGCCGTATAATGGATGGGGTGTGTGCAGTGTTGCTGCACATCTGTAGATTAAGCAGGCAGCGTCCTGCATGCATACCTTCTTTTCACGAAACAGGTTAATCTTGATGCATCACCAGAGACATTCTTACACATGACCTCACAGCAAACACACACAGAGAGAAAGAACACAGAGTATGCACACGTCAAGAGGTGAAACATGCTCTGGATATGGCTGATTTGACACTGGAAACATTCCAGATTGTCTTTGGAACAGCTGTCATTAGAGAAATGTAAAAACAGGAATGCAGTTAGAAGTGTCAGATTGATGATTCATCCCCGTCCATTACTGTGTTCTTTAGTGCACGGAGACACAGCTACATGCGGCCCACCCCATCTGCATGCTCGACCCAATACACTGGAACACACCTGACGCCCACAACACAGTAAAAAATAGTTTACGCAAAAAGCCTTTTTGTATTAAGAAAAATAGCTTCAGAGGCACCATAATGTCAGATCTAAAATAAATTCAAGTGAGCTTTAGTCATAGGAAATATGCAATGATTACAACATTAAAACAACAACAACAAAAATGGTCAGTTATGAATGAACTTAACATCGTACATACTTTGAAGGCAGCATTAGTCCCACTATAGAACTCTACCAACTCTTAGTTTCCAGAGCAATCCAAAGTTCTGTCATGAAACTCTAGATGCCGCAGGCCAATAAGTTCTAACTTAATCTGATATAATCACATCATTATTCACATGGCACAGCTGATTGGTTCTTTTGATATCAGCAGCCAATGAGCTTGCTGCTCAGCATTCAAATACTCAAACCAGGCTTATGAAAATATGTGCCTCTATACACATTTCTGCAACACCGTAATTACGTACCTTACTGCACATTTCTCAAAGTGAAATGTCCAGAGAGAGGTGCTAAAACACACATTCAATACGTGACCATGAAACGTTTTTAATATGTTGGTACAGGCACGTTGTGCTGCGTTTTAATTACGCTGCTTGAGGTAAGTATTGGGAATGTTCGCTAAAGTTCAATGCTGGAAATTTCTCCTCCTCCAAACCCAAACCTTAACCTACCCAACAGTGTTAACAAATGCAAAAGTGATATAAAAACAGCTGCAGCCATGCTATTTTAACTTCCTTATGCTGATTTAAGCCGTTTTGTCAAACCGTAGTTTCACAGGGTTCGTACCAGAGCTCTTCATCTTTCAAATGCAGCGCCATATCATGTGAGCTACCAAACAAACCTACTGAATTAGAAAACTCATGCATATGAAGCTTTATATGTGACAACAACATTCAAAAGAATCAGTTTTCAAATCGTGCAGGATGTTAAAATTGTTTTGAAATCATAACATAGTATTCTGCAAGCTTTATTAGTAAAAACTTTGTAGCTGTAAATCATACTTTGTGTGAAAAGGAGTAAAAGTTTTTACTGCCTTTAGTGTTAATTTCAACTGGAAACTGCAGTGATTCGTACATATAGGTACTTTTTGTTTTCAGTTTTGCAGTAATTTATATAAAGGCACATATTTCCAGTGAGCCTGGGTAGCAAACATTCAGCTAGTGCTTGCTGCACCTGTTGCAGCGTGCTTCGGAAACCCTCCACCTTCCCCAGCTCCACCTGTATAGATTTGGGTGATTTGTTATACATGTTATAAGGGTATTTCATGTATGTTATATGCACAGCAGCAATATTTCTGCTAGTTACCCAGCATGCTTTGTGGCTGGGTGACTGCAGGTTTGAGTCAAATTACATAAAGAGTAAGTTATGTGAAACTGGTTTTCAGTTGTGCTCTTTGTTAGTGAAAAGTTTACGTGAACATGTTGTGACCATTTTGTTTAGTTGTTTAATCACAAAAGTGTACATTTTCTTCTTGACTTGGACTGCCAGCATTGTTTCATATTGTTACATACTGTTTCATACGCGAGTGTTGCTAATAATAGTGACATTCATAAAAACTTAATTAGTATGAGATATTAGTGTCTTAATATGTTAATTAATAACTTTAGGGCTAGCTGTACATGAAGATGGTCAAATTAAACATTTTTAGTTCCCTTAGTGTCTATTAGTTAGTCTTTCATAGTAAATTTACTTAGTCTTAAGGGTTAACATACATAAGCACTACCTAATTAGCCTACTAGCTTAGTGTATGCTGATTATTCTCTTTACTACGCTAAGAAAAGCAAAGGCAGATATTAAGATTGTAAGTGAATAATAATGACTTATCTTTTATTGTGTTCCTCACAAAGTTGGTGTATAGCTTCAGAAGAATTAGACTATAGAGCATGAAACATTTTTGATGCTATATTATGCATTTACATACTTTTGAAGCTTAAAAGCAATTGCATGGAAAAGAGTTTCCAGTATATTATATTCTAACTTTTTGTGTGTGTGTTTCACAGAAGAAAGAACGTCATACTAGTTTGGGACAACATGAGGGTGAGTAAATGCATTTTTTTTTTTTTTTCGTAAATGATGTATTGACCAGCACCCTAATTTTTAAGTTTACCTAATTTAAGCATTTAAAAAGTGTGGTACAAAAGCAGCTAATACTGTTGAAAACAACTACACCTCACCGACAGGCAGAAGGCAGCCCCTCACGTTTTCTCCTCTCTGGCCTTCACTCCCATGTGAACATGGTATCTTCAATCCATTCGGGGGTGGAGAGAATACGCATACGCTAGCAGCATGTGCCAACAGTGCCGCACATCTGAGAACTTTTAATTTTGCCTTTATTGTATGGATGATCCTGCATACAAGGAGCAAACAAGGCCATAATGGAGCGGCCAGAACCTCGTTGTCTGCCTAAAACCAGAGAGAAAAAAAAAACACTGTGAAATCTTCAAAAGGAGAAGGGGTTGATGAGCTCCCTAAAGAGGGCTAGGACTTGTGCTTTAAAAGAAAAAGATTTCGCCAGTGTGTGCAATTTTAATTGCGCTCCTATTGCTTGCCCCCAGCCCCCTTCTTTCTCCCACTCTCTCTCTCTTTCTCTCATTCCCTCGCTCTATCTGTCTGGCCTTCAAAGGGAGTCTCATTCACTCTATTTTAATTTCATAAAGTAACCCTGAGGACAAAAGCAGAGCCACTCATGTGCAAAACTTCTTTATTTCAGAATGACATTACAGTGTTATTGTGGAGTGTGACACCATGGAGTCACTGAGAGACGACTTTGGCTTCTCCCTGTGTGTACAGTGCCCATCTACCTGCTGATAAATTCATAATGTACTCTGTAGTAAACGCTCAGATAAGGTAATGAAAATTAGTCAGACCTTATCCTTATTTTCCCACTACCACCTCTTTAAAAAGCAGCGACGGCGGGCTTGGTGCTTCGGCGGGCCCTTGGCTTGTACTCCCGAATGCTTTTGAACAACATCAGGCTGTGTGCCAAACAGTGACCACAATTTTTGAAGAAAATGCTCTTGTTTCTGCAAGAATCAACTTGCCTGTCTCTTTGTTTGGAATTCCCCATCCTGTTTCCTCTCAAAGGCTCCTGATGGGTTGGATGCCTTTTGCCAGCCAAAGTGTCTGTGTGAGAGCCGTGTAAGATGAGCGTGGCTCTGTGCTGTCCACCTTGCCCCAAAGCGATGAGTTCTTTCTGACTGTAATTGTCGGGCTTTGTTCTGGCTTTCCTTTTTGTTGTGTGGCTGTAAAGGGTATAAATGTAGAAGAGCTAAAGAGGTCAAACCTGCAGTGAAAAGTGCACCAAAGGGAAACTTAAACCTGACCACAGAACCAAGAGTTTTCCACTCTTTAAAATGGACTCGGCAAGATTCTAAATGGGTTTGACAGTAATGATATATTGAACCAAAGCTGACGACCTCAGGTTGATATGATAATGACCAGTGAACTATATTTAGTTGATACAGTTTATCTTTATACAATTATATTTTGGATAAAAGAACCTGCTGATTTTTTTTTTTTTCCATTGAAATCAGAACATACTTTAGTTTAAAACGATAACTGGTTTAATTTGTGTTACAATGGTAGCATTTTCCAAAATACAAATTATTGTAATGTTATTTTACGTAATGTGAAAATGCAATTAAAAAAAAAAAAAAAAAAAAAAAAAGTATATATTCTCTGTAAATACTTTTTTCATACATTTTCTAAATAAGTAATGACTACAAATTAGTGCATTTACATTTACTGTGTAATGTAACACAATTATGCTTTCCAAGCCCACATATGGTCAAAGTGCATGTAAATGCCTTTAACTTTATTTATCAGGGAAGTTATCAGTGTTTAGGCAAAACACAGTTGATTTTTACCTTTTACCTTGATATTGCACCATTCTGGTGGCTTATTCCATGTTCACATACCTGATTACAGTTTTTACACTAAAACAGGACAAAAAGTTGTTGTTGTTGTTTTTATTTATTTTCTTGTATTGTTAAGCTTTAATAATTAGAGGATTTATTTATAGTAATTAGTGATTTTTTGTAAATATAAACACATATATGTGACCCTATATATATTAGTAGCAATAGCCAAAAATACATTGTACAGGTCAAAATTAGATATTTAATAAAGATATTTTGTAAATTTCGTACCATAAATATATTACAACATAATTCTTGATTAGTAATAGATTTTTTGCACCCTCAGATTCCAGATTTTTAAATAGTTGTATCTCGGCCAAATACGGTCCTATCTTAACAAACCATACATCAATGGGAAGCTTATTTATGCAGCCTTTAGATTATGTAAAAATCTCAGTTTCAAAAAACTGGCACTTGTTACTGGTTTTATGGTCCAGGGTCACATATTAGCATGCTTTGTTGGTTTGTTCTTTAGGATTTTTTTTCTCACTTGTTCTTTCTGTTATTTCACTTTATTTGCAATGTTTTTATGCATTTATCAAACACTTTAACTGAAAGTGACTACAAGTATATACATTTCATCAGTTCATGCATTCACTGGAAACCCATGACCTTGGCATTGCTAGCCTCTTGCGCTACCATTTGAGCTACTTGAATACAACTTTAACCAGTAGCTTCCGGTAGGTTTGATTGTCATAAGGTTGTCGAATATCAAAGGTTATAACTTGTGCCAAATAGTCTTGCTTGTGTCATGCTCTCTGATGCTCTTTGAGAGCGTTGCTTTGAGCACACACAGAGGCCTCAGGCAAAAATCAATGCACATATGAGTTTTCAGCTGTTTTATGATATATAATGAGGGTTAGCATGTAGGGCACATCACCGACAAAATATATCGCTGCTCGAGAACGCTCACATCTGTCTACAGAAATAAGTAACGACTTAAAGGAGATCCAGACGTTTGGCAAGGGGGGTGTGTGCTAGCAGTGATGGGTTTTGGCAAAGTGCAGGCAACATTAGTGATGTTTCCAGATTCCAGGAGATACTCAAGGGGTTAAATTCTGTACCTTGCCAGCGTAATTGAACGGAGTAGTTTTACATTTATTCAGTCAAAGGGGTATTTGTTGAGTGTTTTATAAATCCCAAGCTTGGCTGGCTCCCCACATAATTCTCATGTCATTTTCTCGTTTTAATGCAATGATGAATTCTCTCCAAAGAGTTTCGTCAGTTTGTCAAATTCTTTTATTTAAAAAATGTGAAGGTTCTGGTGTTTTGCATTCTCCCAGTCTCATACTGTTTCCCTGCGCTTTGGCTCGAGGTGACGGTGTGATGAGTGAGAAGCTTTCAAAGTTCAGTGGGGTTTTGCTGTTCAAAAGAGCAGGGCCATTGATCAGGCAGCTCTTAGGCCAAGGATAAAGCCCTGACGGCAGGCAGGATTTGCAGCTAACGCTTCAGTCTCTCTGGAGCACGAAGACACACGCACACCTCTCACCACAGCAATCACGATAGCCGAGTTATGTAAGTGTTAATGATTCTAGGGAGGCATGCAAATTTCTTTCTCCAGACGTTCCAATCAGAGGCCAGAACACATGGTATCTCAATAATATCACCCGCAAGCTCTTCTAAACTGGCTTGGTTTGGGGTCACGTCAGACCTCAGATTATCGGTGAATCTAACATTTTATAAACCTGAACCGCTTTTAATTTAAACGCACCTAGAGGGACTTTAAAACAAGGGAGGATGGGAAACGCAGATGTGCTCTCTCTGGTGTATGAAATAGATGTGGACAGGCGAGCTATGAGGAAGCCATCACTCTGGTTTTCTAAGACTACAGAGGACTGAAAAAAAAAAACTAGCATATACAGGCCCATCATGGATTAGCCATCACAGGCTTAATTGGTTTGTGATCTATTTATAGAGTGATTTAGCACCAGTTAAATTCCTCTGAGACGCACACTAATACAGTATGTATTTCATTAAGGATTTACAGCATCTTATTCAAATGTGTTTTGACAAGAGTTATATTTTAAAGAGATTCATCATCTCATTTAAAAAAAAAAAATGAATAAATAAAAGGCATTGTCAGTGCATTCCTCAAGTGCCTTAAATAAACTTTAAATAAAGTTAAATGGTTTAATGAAATTTGCTGAATATTATTAAAAAAATAATAATGTGTATAACATTTAATGTAATTGTTTCTGAGCTGATGTGCCTTGTGTGTCGTTCTGTGTGAGTAGTAGCTGTGTGTGTGTTTGTGCTTGTCAGTCTTATCGAGATGTCCTACATATTGATTTCAAAAAGTGATTGATAAAGAAGGCGTAGAAACACACCCCCATTCTTTTTTTTTCTTTTCTTTTTTTTTGGATAAGATAATTTGTTAATGAGAATGAGGAGATTATATTCTACATACTGAAGGATTTTTATAAGTATTTTTTTTTTTTTTTTTATCTGGATTGGTGAATTGTTTATTAAAATGTGGATTAAACACATACCGTAGTTTTGAAATGTACCTCTTGTTTTTTATTTAATCTCTGAGTATGTTCATTTTTCCTAATCAAACAAAATCCAGCAAAAAAAAATGACGTTGTGTTTTCTTTCTTCAAAAACTGCATATATAAATGAATTTTTGCATTGCCATAATTGACAAGAGTGAACTTCTACTTCTTTTTAGCATTTATTTATTTTTTTCGATAGTAATATAGTAATATGTTTTATAGTAACATATTAGTAATATAACATTTTTTAATCAAGGACCCTAAAAGCATGTTGTTTTTTTATTTAAAAGAAAAGTCAAGAAGTTTTGCAATCATTTTGAGCCATTAAAAGGCAAGGAGTTTTTAAACAGAACATTTGTTAACATGGCGGTTAAAGCACTGAGCATGAGAGCGAGGATGTAGTTCCAAAACTGACAACCAATTTTAGTCATAAACCTTGAAGAAATCTGATAATTTGTTAATCTGAAAATTGATCATTTGCATTACACACATTTATAAAAGGTCAGCTTATTTTGTGTAATTTCTATTTAAAAGCACAGACACACATTTTGACATTTTATTAGCTACATTCTAAAGCACATAGAAATGTACATTTGTTAACACTGATAATTAACCTCAGCATCTCTAATAGCATCGAGCCTTTTTACCTCCATCGCCCGGTTGCTATTATCCACGCTGGCCACTCTCGATACCACCCACTGTCACTTCTGTGTCCACACGTCGTTTCCAGACATCAGTGCTGGGAGTTGAACCTGTTCCATGAATAAGTGATGGGGCTGGGAAAAAAGAACGCGAGCAAGCGCACAGGAGCCAGAGAGAGAGAGAGAGACTAGGCTCAAAGGAAAAGCAGACAGGATATCCGTCAGAGCTTGCTGCACTTCGTTGGGCATGAGAAGTGAGGAAGACGGGAATGGGACGGGGACACCTGCCTGTTCTCTGGCCAGCAGAGCATGCCCGTGCCAGTCAGCTCTCTCAAGATGAGTTCATCTCACCTTGGGCAGGGCTGCATCGCGGGGCCTGCGGGGGCAGCTGGCAGCCCAGCCAAGTCCCACTGCTCAGGGACACGTCTGGCACACCCTGCCCGCTAACTGCCTGGCAAATGACTAAGAGAGTGTGTCATTTGCCTGAACCCGGAGTAAAGCTTCAATACGGTGCAATTTATTTCCTGCAGACACATTACTTTCTACATTTAATTATGCTGAAAAATGACACTGAATCCCATGACAGGATTATCTCAAAATGTGGAAATGCACAAAAATATAAAAAGGTCATCTAAAAGCAGTCATGGCCATTCTCAAGATTCATGTATTTCACCTAATGTTGTGACTAGTGTTTATTCTTACTTAGAATCTATGGTAACAATTTACAATAAAGTATGATTAATTAATATTAGTAATGCATTAACTAACAATGAGCAATATATTAATTAATATTTGATAATGTAATAAAAATACAAATGTTCATTTGCTCATGTTAGCTGAAGTCCATTAAGTATTGTTATTTAATTTACTAATAATAATGTATTAGAAAATTATGAAATGAACACTAACTGAGATTAATGAATGCTTTGAAAGTATTGTAACACTTTTTACAGTGTCCTTTTTATACTGTAAATGTACATATAAAGTATGTTATGCATAATTACATGTGAGGTCAAAAGTTTACATAGACCTTGCAACTATCAGGTTCAAACGCTCACTGATGCTTCAGAAGAAAAAAACGATGCATTAAGAGCCAGGGTGTACACTTTTGAACAGAATTTGCCTAAATATCCCTCAGTTGTCCTCAGTGTACCAATCTCAAAATCATACAGCCATTGTTGCAAAAGGTTAAAATACATAAAAATGCTGTCGGCGCCGATAGCCTTGTGGGCAGTGCGCCGACATACAGCGCCGTTGCGCAACGGGCGTCCTGAGTTCGATTCCCGGCTCGAGGACCTTTCCCGACCCTACCCCCTTCTCTCTCTCCACTTCGCTTCCTGTCCTTCCTGATCTGTCCTATAATAATAAAAGCCAAAAATAAATCTTTAATAAAATACATAAAAATGCTGAAAAACCAAAGAATTTGTGGCACCTAAAGTTTTTTTTTTTTTTTTTCTGAAGAACAACTGTTCAGGACAAACAAGGGACTCATGAACAACTATCACAAACAAAACTAAAAAACCCAGCTGTTACTCATTCAGGGTTCAGTACAGTATTAAGAATCAAGTGTATGTAAACTTTTGAACAGGGTCATTTTTATAAATTCAACTATTATTTTCTGTTGTGGGCTATGTGTAAATGTCTTTTATGTAAAATGTCTTATTCAGGTCAGTACTAAATAAAAAAATAACATAAATGTTGCATGATTTTGGTAAAATAACATTTTGCAGATTCTGCAAGGTGTATGTAAACTTTTGACCTCAACTGTACATGCAACTAACCCTAACACAATTTATATGCTATAATTACCCAACGATATAATTGCGAGAAAAAGAATTGATATATATTTTTTCCTCCCATCTCGTATTTATTCCCTTCAGGGGTTCCGTAGTACACATTTCCTTTCTGAACATGGTATTATATATATATATATATATATATATATATATATATATATATATATATATATATATAATCATTTTGTTAAAATACACAGATTATTTAGTATGAATGTGTGATTTTCTTGGGACAACCCTTATTTTGGCACATGGTGTGTTTATGTGTCAAGTTTGATTGTTCTGACTAGTAGACACTGAATGCAGTGAGGTGAAGTAGTGTGTTTTTCACCCTGTATTCCAACATTGTAGTCAGACCTTCTTTGCATTTGCACACAAACTCCCGCACACCAAGCCCAGGACGCCCACAGAAGTTGCCCTCAACTCTGAGCGCCATGCACCGCACCTCCTTGCTTTGCCATGTCAGAATGAAAGAGTAAACAAAGGCCCCCAATTCCCCCGACTGCATTAATCATTCAAATGACGTATTGGCATTCTTCAGACTCGGCTGCCTTGCTTCCAAATTAACACCTCCAGGTTCAAGGGAATAGAAATTAACTGAATTATCTGGCAGGCGCAGATGTCCTACCATGGCCCCCCCACACACACGCACCCTCGCTGATTTAATATGCCCTAGGAATAGCTGTGATGCAGAAAAAGTGCTAATGGTCAAGAAATCATTTATGACGTGTAACAGATAGGCTATTCTTTTTTTTTTTTTTGGTTAGTGGTATGGTACCAGCTGGCCTTTTTTTACTTCCTGTAGCTATTCAATGTAATTTAAAATTATTTAAAATTATAATAAAATTCTACAATTATATATGTATATATTTTTTTTTACTCTTCAAAAGAGAAAAAGAAAGAAATTAGTCTGACTATAGCACAAAACAAGTGCAGCCCCCCTTCTCGCTGCTGACTTCACTCCTGTTAATGCCTGTCTTACAGCATCCGTTGGAGTACTTCCTGCTGAAAATGCCACTTCATTGAACAATTAATTATTCTAATGATAGGCCACTACTCAACAGTGCTTTTTATACTTGCGTAGGAGAGAGACAGAGAAAAGGAGGGAGGGGGGAAAAAAAGAAAGCATAGTCAGTCTGTATTGCGGCAAGAGTGACAATAATACAGCTTGTGAAATACAGGTGAGAAAAAGGGTGAATTACAGAAAAGTGAACAATTAAACAGTAACGACAGAGTGGAGATTTTCAGTAATGTGATACAAAATAATATAATTAATTTATTGCAGTTACTGAATTACATTAATTTGTCAAATTGTGTTATAATTAACTCAGCATTTCTTTGACTTCTTTGTTAGTCAGTTTTTACAGTGAATATGTAGGACATGTCAGCCTTTTCTTTTTTATCTTTTTTTTCATTCATTATTTTCTTAGAGAAATACAGTTTTTATTTTGACGAAATTTGAATTGATTTTAATCTGACAAAAAAAGAATTTTTTTTTTTTTTTGCTTTTGTCAGATTAAATTAAATGAAAAGTTTGGTGCAGAAAAAAGGGTATTGGTATCAGTATTGACTTTTTTATATGGATGGTTATCAGTCAGATTAACTAATTAATAAATTCAAATGTCAACTTTGAAAGCTCCAATCATATCAAAAAAAGCAACATGAAAGTATCATAAACATAGCTGATAGGAATAATGATACAGTTGTTATATATTTTATTGTATATATTAAGATTGGTATGATAATTAAATCACAAAAAGCCACAAAAACTTAATTGTCTTTATGTCAGTTTGCGTCATATTACAGCCTATATAAGAAAATGTCTGGGGTTTTCTGAACAGTTCATTAAAAAAAAAAAAAAAAAAAATGATATTGAATAACAAACTTTCCACCAAAATAAAGGCTTGAGGGTTGAAAGTTAACAAATACATTACAACATAACTATAACATTCACTATAATATTTGTATTAAAAATATTTTGCATTAAAAAGTCTCAAGTGAATTATATATTCATATTCTATCTATATATTTATCTTATAAAATATGTATGTATTTATTTATTTATTTATTTTATTCTCAAATTTTCACTGAAATTATTGGTAATCTCACTGCTGTATTAATTAACATTTATGCTTAATAATAATTTGTGACCCTAGACCACGAAACCAGCCATAAGGGTGCATTTTTTATTTTTTTATTATTTATTTTATTATGTATGGTTTGTTAGGATAGGACAATATTTGGCTGAGATACAACTATTTGAAAATCAAAAAATCTTAATATTTAGAAGATAACCTATAAAGTTGTCCAAATTAAGTTTTTTGCAATGCATATTTCTAATCAAAAATTAAGTTTTGATATATTTAAGGTAGGAAATTTACAAAATATTTTCATGGAACATGATCTTTACTTAATATCCTAATCAATAATTTTGACCCATGTTGGCTATTACAACAAATATACTCATGCTATAACATGAACGAACAATGAACAATACATTTATTACACTATTTATTAATCTTTGTCAATGTTAGTTAATAAAAAATACAGTTGTTCACTGTTTGTTCCAGTTAAACTTGTAATTTTAATAATGCATTAGTAAATAATACAATTAACATTAACTAATTTTAATGAATGCCGCAGAAGTATTGTTCATTCTTAGTTCATGTTAACTAATCTAGTTAGCTAATGTTAACTAATTAGCCCTTTTTGTAAAGTGTTACCAATCGTTTTTTCCACTTTTTTTTTCCACAAGAAGCCAAAAACAACAGCACAAATCTCAGGTAAAGTTATTTTGGGATGAGCGCTGTAATATGGACCCTAGTTGGAATAGACAACTGAGAGGACAGGAGAGGCATAGAGATAAAAGAATAGAAAAGAACAGCAGAAGAGTCATCTTCAAGAACATCTTCTCTTGGTGACTCCAGTGAGCTTTTAACCTGAAGTGGGTCAGAGCTCTGTGCACTCCGTTCTGATTGCACCCCTGCATGTGTCTATGTTACACGCTTCGTTTTTGCCCCTCACTTGCCCCCGAGCCTGTAAAGAGAGGTACGACTGCTCTCGTTTTATGACAGCTGTCTTTACGTGGTAATGTGAGAACTGAATAAACAGTTGCTACAGGAACCGTTTCCGCCCATTTCCATTTTTTTTTATCTTTTGTGTGATGCTGTTCTGAAATCATGTAAGCCCTTATGAAAAATGAATGCAAGAGGAATTTTTTCCCCTATGTAAAGAGAAAATGATCTCCAAATCACTTTTCTTCTCCTCCCCACCAGCGCGGTGTTGTGACAGCCATTACAAGAGAAGCATCTCTCCGAGTCTTTGGAAAAAAGGTGCTGCCACTTTAAGGGAATTCTTGAGGCGATGCCAAGCCAGTGACTGCAACAGTCCCCTGGCATCACAAGATGCCTGCCCAGGGCTCTATTTGCATACCATATTCAGGGCATGGCTCTCCTTTTTTATTGTTTTTAATCAGTGCAGGATGTCAACAAAATAAATGAAGTTGCAAGTGGAAGTGAAATTTTTATCACGTCGGGGATGTGCATTTTCTTCCATTCATCACGGGCCATATTGAGAGAGTGAAATTTCAGAAAATGTGGTAATCAATGGAGGAGCTCCATATGGCGGGGATCAAAGGTGTCACAGAGTGTGTGGTTCTGCTTTATTGCCAGCCAGTACTGTTAATTGGACAACAAGATCAGAGGCAATATTAAAATCCAATTAAATTGATATGAACAGATTGCCAAGTGATGTACACTAATGTATAATTGAGTATCAAGCAAATGCGAGTCGGCCGTCTTGCGCTCTACCTCCTGAATAAATGATGGAGCCATAGAGGACAGAAACAAGTTTGCGCATTAGCTCCACCACTCTGGGCTTTCATTTGTTCGTTTCTTTGCAGCTGATTCGCTTTTTTTCTTGCTGGCACTCTTGAAGGCCTATCTTCTTTTTCTTTTTTTTCCATAGATATACGTACATACAGCTTGTGTGTTCGATGGTAGCCACGAGGTCAACTAGATACGTCTATAGCGTTTCAAACAACGGCATTCATAATCATTTTGATTCAAGTCCAGTAAAACCTAAAGTTGAGCTGTGGTTAATCTGGCGATACAAAGTGCGCTTTAAAACAGAAATAAAGAGGATGGGGTGGATGTTGTGACACCATTTAGCAGACCGCTGAGACCCGGATCAAGGTGACATTTCCTGATAAGGTAAACTTGGAAGATGGCCCAAAACAATCAAAGTTCATCAAAACCCAGTCATTTATTAATTGAATATTTTTAGGGCAACCTTAGGGCTTATAGCAGTCGTTCTAATACATGGCACAGGGGGATGATAAGAAGATTTACATACCTAATTATAATGACATTTCAGGGGCCCTGAGATGGTTGATTCATTTTAAATCACGTCTTTGCCGTTCGCCATCGGTTTGAGGAGGGGGGGTTGTCCTGATGGGTAATGCGAGGGGCTGAGGGTGGTAGTGATGATGGGCAGAGCTGCCGCTTCATTAGAGCTGATGGAGGTTTGGGAGGAGCGGAGTCTGTGGTGCGTGCCCGTCTCCGTGCCCACGGCCATGCCCACACAAAGGGCCCGCAGAGCAGGTGCTAACAAGGTCGCAGTGCCTCTGAGCCATCTGGGCAGAGCCTGGCGCATCGTTACCGCACCTCTCTTTGTGCGAAGAGCCGTCTGCAGCCACCTCCGCCAGCGCTCAAAAGAAATCAAAAGACGCTTGCTTTCTTTGGAGGATTGTGTGTTTAACTTGAGCTAAACAAAAGGAGCTCTAATTGGTTTGGAACAATCTGTCGCTCCTATGCAAGGAGCAGTTGGCATGTGTTGAAATCATATACCTCTCTCTCTCTTTTTTTTAATTATAATCATTATTGCTTGCAGTGAACTGCATTTACTCACAGTGTGGCTAACAGTCCATCTGTAAGAAGCTGCGAGTGTAAACATCTAGGAGTCATCCCCAACTGCTGCTGGTTAGTTGTCGTTTACTCTTTGTGTAATTTTAGTACAGAGGGCTAAAGGTTCAAATCTGGGTAAATCTGGAATTCCTTTTTTTCTCTCCAAAACATCTGGAGAAAATTGGCTTTTCATGATCACGATCTGCCTTCAAATATTGCCTTAAATCTGGTCTAAGATTACGAAGGCCTGCCCATTGCACTAATCACAAATTACAAACCCAGAGGCTGGACGCAGACCAAAATTTGTGAGAAGGCTAGGAGAAAAAAAACACCACCGCTGAAGTTTGTAATTTACGATTAGCTTGAACAAAACGCTACATGCTCAGTGCTGAATAGCTGGAGACTTCATTTTCACATCGGTTTCCATTATTGCTCTAAAGATGTGCAGACAATGATTTGCGAGTATACGCTATGCAATGCCATTAGCGTTGCAGGGGGAATCCTATACATCCTTAGTTTTCTTCTATTTTACAACTCCACTGTGGTCTGTTTCTGAAAGTCTTTTGGCTGTCATTATGTGGTTACCTTTTTGGCTTTTCAGGCATTCCTTCTTTGATTTAACCAATTGACGTTTTCAAATGAAGGTATATAAATGGGGAATAATCAGTTGGCTAAAACTATAGCCTATTAAAGCGCATAACCGCAGCTGGACCTTCTGACTCGTTTTGCATTCCAAAACCATTTCAAAGGCAACAGCAGAACTGTAATCTTTCTGTTTATTTAAAAGATTTGAGGGTTCTGTTTTGTGGTCAGGCATGTGGCATTCGAACAAACATGAAAGGGAAGGTTCATTCATAAAGAAACGGCAGCCTTATTACTGAAGGACCCACACACACGCAAGCGGGTGCACACACAAGCCTGCACTTATCCTCATTTACTGGACTACTTCAGCAGAGCTGGAGAGCTATAAACATTGATTAAAAATTCATTCCACATCCAGCTGTTTTAGAGAAGTCCTGTTGTATTGTATTAGTGAAGCTATGTTTCCATTCAATAAAAACTGGATTATCGTAAAGAAAAAACTTTTTTGTTGTTGTTGTTTTTTTTTATGACAGTCTTTGGCATTTCAGAATGACTACAGTACAGAATTACCTTTTTGATGAGCATTTAGACATTTATGTGGTAAATACGTTTCTCATTCTCATAATGTCTTCTCACTGAGTATAAAGTTTTCATAAAAATATTTATATGAAAATCCTCAAATCATTAAAGGATTAGTTCACTCCTGAATTAAAATTTCTTGATAATTGACTTCCTCATGTCATCCAAGATGTTCATCTCTTTCTTTCTTCAGTAGAAAAGAAAACATTCCAGGATTGTTCTCAGGATTGTGGACCTAAATGGGGATCACCGGGCTGAAGGACCAAATTGCAGTTTTAATGCATCTTGAAAGGGCTCTACACAATCCCAGGCAAGGAATAATCTCTAGTGAAATGATCGGTCCTTAAAAAAAAAAAAAAAAAAAAAAAAGTGGTTTGTTATTCTTGTGTACTCGTTCAAAAAGATAGGGTAGGGCGAAAAACATCTCATTTTCTCCTTCAACTTAGTCAAAATAGTCTGACATCATTGTTTTACCTTTTTTTGTAAAGGGCATTTGACATTCTTTGCATATTCGCTTTGTGAAAAAATGGGTCAATATTTCTGCCTAAGACATTGTGGAGCTAGTGCAAGACAAGCAGTTGTGGTTAAAAGTATATAATTTTTTTTGTTTTTTTGGGGGGGAAATTACTAATCGTTTCACTAGATAAGACCCTTATTCCTTGGCTGGGA
Source organism: Cirrhinus molitorella (assembly GCA_033026305.1). NCBI lineage: Eukaryota > Metazoa > Chordata > Actinopteri > Cypriniformes > Cyprinidae > Cirrhinus > Cirrhinus molitorella. The sequence goes on along the minus strand of CM065126.1, from coordinate 26,437,740 downwards.
TCATGTAAAGCCCTTTGAAGCTGCATTGAAAGTCCAAAATATAAAGAAAAATCCTGGAATGTTTTCCTCAAAAACCTTCATTTCTTTTCGACCGAAGAAAGAAAGACATGAACATCTTGAATGACATTGGAGTGAGTACATTTTCAGGAAATGTAGTGAACTAAGTGAACTAATCCTTACACATTAGTTAATGCGTTAGGTATTATGAGCTAAAAATGAAGAAGAAAAAAATACTTTTGCTCATTTTACATTCATGTTCAAGTTTATATTAAAATGTATATAAATATATATTTTTAGTAAAATGTCAGTGTAAACAGAAATGAAAATTAACCAATAAATATCATTTAATATTATTATTTTATATATTTGTATATTTTTTTCTAAAGTGTTACTGTTTACTCTACTTTACCCTTTTTCAGGAAGCTAGAGATCCAGAAAACATCCGTAGCACTTCCTAAAGGATTTCTGTGATGGTCTTAATTAAATCCTCTGCCCCTAATCTAGTATATACACTATAATGCACACATAAAGACAGCTATCATAATCCATAGTGTTGAAAGCTACACAGAATGCTGGCCTTTGGCTAGACAACATCTGTGCAAAGACTGTTACACTTTTCCACTAGAATCTTCCTCCTTTGCTGTTCATTACTGAGCGATCTATCCTTCTGCAATCTCCGACTCGATAAGAGATAACAGAGCTTTATTGTGACTATACTATAGACTCTTCCCAATGAGTTTTAAAGAACAGAGATGTCTTACAACAATCATAACGGATATTAAAATGCTGTCAAAATTCTGCTCATGCTCCGCTCACCACAAAATCCCTTGTATATCTCAGCACAATAGATGACATTTAGGCAGAAGGGGAAAAAAAGGCTGAACTGGGCCTTTCTTGTGGGAAATCCTGCTACTGGCCTGAAATAACAGCATTATCTTGAGAAAATCCCAGATTAAGCAGACAGGTAGGAGCATGGCCGCGCTCCGGGAAGCGCACGAGGTGGAAATCGGGCAGGATGGGGAGGGGGTGCGGAGAGAGAGCACCACGGGGGGCTAATGCTCCCATCCCAGGCCACAGCTGATCCCCACCTTGACTGACAGGGTGCTGTGCATGGGCCTGCATACAACACAGCCCACGGAGAGACAGACACAGCACAGCATGGCACCTCCCTGCACAATCCCTCCCAGACTCCTCCGTGCATTCACAAGCATGAGCAGCACAACTGCAAAGCTCCACGGCATGTAATCATACACAAACCTGCAGTTATATTCAAAACTCAGAATTATTTAGTTATGTAAAGCACTAACACATGCTCACATTAGCAGCAGAAATCAGCCACGACATAGAAATCAACAAAATGCATTACTGAAGGATTGATGAGACTGCACCCTTAGCACATCCGCAATAGCAAAAACGCTAGAAAAATATGTAAAATGCATGTTATGGATTCATGCATATGCATTAATAACCATGAACAGAAATGCATAAAAAGTTGAAGTCACAAGCTGTGAAGTCTAGGAGGTGGCAGTGTTTTAGATATTAGACTATAAATTCTAAAATGCAACATTTTGGCATACAAGGATGACATCATTTTTAATGCCGCCAGGCATATGAACCACAAAACATTGTATGTCCCACCCCCAGGTGTATCACTGTTTTGGGGAGGGCCAGAAGCTACCTGATCTCATGACGAAAACATACCTGTGGAAACTTTTTCGCAAGACGTGAAATACGTACCAAAAAATAAAAATTAACACTAGAGATGGTAAAACAGTGAGCACTTATCATTAACCTTTTTTCATAACTTTTGTTATATTTTTGTTACTTTTTTCCATAATTATGTAATATATGTTATGTAACTATTGTCTTAACAGAGTAATAAATAATAACAATAATTATTCATTTATATAGTGAAGATTTTAATGTCTTTAAAGTGGAGTTTATGCATAACACTATGCATATAGTATGCATATAGCAGTCTGATGCAACCCACAAGGTTTATTTAAAAATTATCCAATAGTTAACTGTGGAGGACATAATAAACACTTAATCTCCTAAAACTGAGAAGTCTGATGTAACTTAAATATTGACCAATACAAGTCTGAGCAAGACAAAATTATTAAAAAAAATAAATAAATAAATACAAATAAAAACTCCTAAAAGAACAGATTGGAGTAATTTAAATTTTTGGATGAATTTTTGGACAAATTTAACAGTGTCCAGTGTTAGAGAGGACAAAATAAATAGAAACATTTAAACATGGAGAAATCTGATGTAACTCATAAGGTTTAATTAAACACTGTCCAATATAAGACTGAAGAGGAAAAAAGAAATAGAATCATTTAAACTACTGAAACAACAAAATGGATATCGGGATAGGGAAGTTGCAGCAGTGACAGAAACAGTCACATTCCAGATAAAGTTTGAAAGAAGTAAAGCATTTGTTAATGCTATTGAGTAGGCTAATATGGCCAAAGAAGATCTTTTGTTTTATAAATAAATGTTAATTTAAAAGCAGCCTACGATCAGCGTATTATGTTACCATTACCCCTTATGGCTCCAGTGAGGTTTTGTTCCATCCTCCATCCAGTGCCAACTCACAAAAGTCTATATTAAGCCAAGCACCGTGGAGAGACGCTTCAGAAAGTTGACACATTTTTGTATTCGCCATACGTCTCGTGGTAGCTCGTTCTTAAGTGACGTGTCAGTTTAGTCGTAATAAATGTTTTGGACAATGCTCCTCCACATGAGATTTCTTTGGCATAGTATTTTCACACCGGCGATTGCAAAATCATTTACATCCACACGCATTGACGTTATTAAACTGCGATCAGTTCATAAGATCTGTGAGTTTAGTGAGTACTGATCTATCGGAGCATCCCTAGCCAGAAGCTACATTTCATGACAAAAACATACCTGTGGTAACTTTTTTGCAAGATGTGAAATACGTACCAATAAGTACATATCTGCAGTTTCCAACAGAAATGAACACTAGAGACGGTAAAACATAGAGCCCTTGTAATCGTACACAATTATGATTACAGCTCCATATGTTTCCAGATGTAACAAGCTTGCTCTGTAGCTCAGCCGGCACAGAATTGGACTTAGGGTCCTTGGGTACAAATCCTGTCAAAAACATGCCTCACGAAGAAAGAGCTGAAAGATGAAAGATCTAAAAAATATGCTAAAATGGCATGTTTGTAATTGTAATTCGCTTTTGTTCATACTAGCGGGTAGGTTTAGGTGTAGTGTAGAGGTACATTATTTTAAAACATCACAGAGCATCAGAGTTATAGCGCCACTCAACGGACATTTCAAGTCAGAACTGCGGTAACAAGTACAAAACCAACGTCATATAAAATCAGTGACGTACCGTTGGGTTTCAGTCAGGGCCTTCAGTAAGCAACTGTAAACTACATACACACATCTTACACAGCTCTGTTACAGCTAACGCAGCCATATGCATATGCTCATATTATGCCGCAAACAAGCTCTCAGTCTCAACAACAATGACAGCTGATCACCAATTTCAACAGTAGGCTAGATTAGGGTGGGTTAAATGCAGAGTACATTTCCCTACATGGATCATTAAAATTAATCCGCCAATACACGGGTCATGCACATTCATGTCACTCTAAAAAGACGACGCTACGCGCCCACAGCAGCAAAACTGTACAAATACTGGACATCCACACACCACCATAACGTGCACAATACAATACTTGTCAAATAATAAAGCACTTACCTGTTACATGCAAATAAAGTCCATGCGTCTGTCACTCCATGTCCCTTTGCTCTATATCTGCCTTTACTCGTATTAAAACGTAAACACAGCCAACCACTAAAATGTCTTCTTGTGCTCGGTGCTAGCTGTTAGCCACTCATACTTGCAATCTTTGAAATGGCGCACAAACCCATTGCAACCTTTGTCTGCAAAAGAACGCATTTAAAAAGGCGTTTTTAGTAGATCGGCAACAAGAGGCGCCGGCGACCGCGTCTGTTCTTTTCACTGAATTTCACTTTCATATCTTTGAAATTCCCTGGGGAAGCACTGGGCGCGTAGCTAGACCAAGCTGCAACCTCCCGTTCTCTCTCTTGAAACAATACGGAAGTGACTGAAGCTGCAGTTCATCGGCTGGCCGCTTGAGGCTGGCTCCAAAAGGGAGTAAATCCCCATAGACGCTGGTGTTAAAATGTTAAACTTTATAACAGATAAAAACATGTTTACAGCCTGGTACAAATAGTGGTTTTGGTTTTTACAGCTAGTTTTGCCCTTCATGACAACTCTGAGGGGGGTGATTTTTTTTTTCTAACTCACCAGTTTAAATTATATTAAGCATTAAAATTCTGCATAATTAAGGGCGTGGACACTTCAGTGACAGGTGTCAGGCAGCCGTCACGTTATCTCAGTTTATTCCAGCAGTTGAACTTGGCATCTCAGCTGTGTAAAAACCAGACATCTTAGCTCCACCCACGTCCCGCCTCTTTGTCCATTTTCTATTTTCCTGGAGTGACGTGCGGTGACGCGCTTCCAAAATGGCAACGACAGGCCCCGCCCAACTTTTGCTTCAAAAACGCTCTTCAGAAACCTACGGTCACTGACACTACGTCCATGTTTTTTACAGTCTATGAGCTATAAGAGTGTACTGTCATTGAACGTCAAAATTTGATTGGCTGATGATTCTGTCACTCATAATTTGATTGGCTGATGATTCTGTCACTCACACATAAGGGAAGCACTGTCTGTAGTGCTGGCCCCAGACTTTTTTATGTAGGATATTCCAGTTTAACCTTAATAAAAAATAATAATAGAAAATGTTGTGGACATTACACAAAGAAAAATGATACCTAAATAATCAATAAAACATTTTTCACACAATTAAATTTTTATAGGGCAAGCAGAGAAGGCCCTGCTGGCCCTGACAGCCCACCGCTGCATAAAACGTATTGTATGTACGTTCATCTGTTCCGATTTTAAATTGCATATGTCACAAAACTTACATGGCGGTACGTATTTCGCATCATGTTGGCCAGAAGATATGGCATGAGCTTTTTGTTGCAGACTTAAAACATGAAAGTTCTTGTTTTGTGCACTTGCCATTATACTCAAACACAAAAAGTTTTCAGTTTTCAGTACTGAGTCAACGTTACAAGATGGATACAAGAATGTGAAAAAAATACATACATGGTCTACATATACTGTAGTTCCTCTACATATTCATTAAATGATCTGTCAACTGACAAAGAAAAAAAAATAAAGCCCAAACAAACTGGCAGGCTTTTGGCATTGATGATGCAAGCAAAGAACTAGCCTATTTTCAACCCTCGATGACCTTGACAAACCCTGGGAATGCTTTTAAAAATGGAGGCATGCAATAATTATTTTTTCTCATTCTTCATCCTGAGCCTCCCACTGAGGAGAGCATTACATGCTTTCCATCAGTCCATCCTGAACATCCTTTGCTAATGATGGCCCACTATTACTCGTCAATGACCTTACACTCAAACACGGTTCGATTTACACTCTCTACTCTGAAATTTACAGAAAGGATGGGTAACCTGAGGAATAATTGGATAAGCAAGGCCAATTAAACGGCTAAAAAATGAAAATTTGCTGATGGTGCCAAAAAGAGACGAGAAGAGAGCGTTTTTTGTGCTTGATTGCCCTCGCTCCTGAAAAGACGCAGGGCAGGGTGCGTGTTTGGGCAAGAGAGAGAGAAGAAGGACTTGAAAAGGTTGACTGCTTAGCCTAGTCCTTCAGCAGGACCCCAAGCGAAGTAACCTTATATCAAAGACAGAGTGTCGAACAGGGAAGGGAACTACATTAATTATTAAAGCACTTTTGGTAACAAGCTGCGTGTCGGTAGATGCCTATTGTAAGGACGACTTCCTCCTGTTTCCAATTATCTACTTTTAACAGTCCTATAGCGCTGCGAGTTTCCCCCGAAGCCCACGGACGGGTCTGGCTGCTCCACGGCCAAGTGAGTGAGAGGTGTGTGCTAAACCGTATAACGCTAACTGCTAACATAAGGCAAACTCACTATCCGTGTATCCACAGAGGAACAGACTGCGGGAGGAACCGGTTCATCCCAGCTTTCAGCCGTAGAGTCGGATACAATTATAATTGTTCACTTCAGGAACGCACTACATGATCTCATTCAGAGAGCTGGTGGTTGACTCCACACATAGCACAAATCACAACCTGCGCTGAAGGTCTTATTGGAAGGCATCTCAGGCACTCCGACAATTTATTCATTATCTGCCAGACTCGACAGCACCGGCCTGCAGTCTGCCAGTCAGATTTCTCTTATCAACTGTCTTTCGCTTTTTAGCATTTTCCACATTATTTGCTGTCTGTGTAATGCACTTCAGGGGACATTCAAAACATTCTAAAGGTGTTTGTATTCCATCAAGTTTTTTTTGTTTGTTTGTTTGTTTTTACCAGTATTATATATATATTTTTTATTTTTACAGATATTTGATAGTTTTTTTTTTTTTTACACTTATTCACTGTTTAATAATATTGAGTAATTGAAGTACTTTTTCTGTCCACACAATGAAAGTCAAAGTGGATCAGTGTTGTTTGCTTTATTCCACAGAAGAAAGTAAGTCAATCCCCAACATTATTTGCTATGTATTTATTTCTTGATTTTCATAATGAATATATTGCTTATTTTTTCTTTAAAATTATTAAAATAATTTAAGTATCCTCAAAGTGCACATTTTCCATCTGAGCTTTGTTGTTACTAACAAGCTTAAAAAATTATTTAACCTTAAAAGGAAATTTACTATAAAGGATAATTACTCACCCTCTTGTCGTTCCAAACCCGTAAGACTTTTGTTTATCTTCGGAACACAAATTATGATATTTTTTGATGAAATTCAAGAGCTTTCTGACCCTGCAGAGACAGCAATGCAACTGACATATTCAAGGCCCAAAAATGTAGTAAGGACCAGTGTTAAATTTGAAAGTAAATTTTGATTTAGTCTTAGACTAAAATGCCATTTCGTTTTAGTCATATTTTAGTCATTTGAATTGTTTTATTCTAGTTTTTGTCGACTAAATATCATAAGATTTTAGTCATTTAGTTGACTAAAATCTAATGGGTTTAGTTACAGTTTAATGCATTTATTAAGCATTTATCTGACATTTCCAAACTCATTATCCTGTCGGTTTGATATTAAGGTTTTATCATGATAGACACAGATTTGACTAATGTGACACGCAACATGCTTTTATATTCAAATTAAATTAAACCACTTCTCATAAAGAAACAAGAACATGGTCTTCTTTTCAGTGAAATACCAATGGTTATATAGGCTAATTATGCATTCTTTATAACAACTTGTACCACATTCTTCATTCTTTCATGCAGACACATTTATTTATTTATATTAATAAATTTAGATTAACCTGTAACCGAATGTTTATATGAATACTCATCAAAATGGACAATTCAACATCATGTTGTGTGTATTTCTCCGTTCATGCGACACAAAAGAGTACTTGTGCGCTGTGTGAGAAGCACTGCTTTGGTGTGTGCACTCAGAAAACCAGACTCAAACTGAGTTCTGTTTTGTGTCATCAAATTTATCCATATGTGTGCTCTTCTCTTACTCCCTGTATATATATATGTATATATATATATATATATATATATATACAGGGTGCGATTTGCTGGGGGGGATTCCCCCCCCCTCCCCTCCCCCCTTTTCGCCATACGCGCTTTGAAGTCCCTTTTTGAGTCAAATGATTCGTGATACGCGCTTTAAAGTCCGGCTCTGAACCAAATGATTCGCCATACGCGCTTTGAAATCCCGTTCTGAAACAAATGATTCGCGATCTGATTGGAGCGCTTCGAAACAGTGAATCATTTTGAGACGCAGTGGTTGATCTTTGCTCGCTTTATATAATTTATTCGTTGTTTGAAATGAAATCGTTACATTTAATAGGACTAACTAATGTTTTTATGAAATTGTGATCACATTTAATGACATGACACTCATTATCTGGTACTTGTCTAAAAATGTATATAATGTGCAATGTTAACAGATTACACTAACGTTAGTTTTCAAAAGCATCCCCCCCCCCCCCCCCCTCTGCTTTTTTCACAAATCGCACCCTGTATATATATATATATATATATATATATTTAATGCAAAGTAAACAAAAAGAAGGTCTTACAGGTTTAGAATGAAATGAGGGTGAGTAATTAATGACAGAATTTTCATTTTAGGGTGAACTAACACTATAACACTAGTCGCAACTATAAATTGAATAAATATTTGCAGACCTCAAAATAAAATTTTATTTTATAATCCTATAGACTGTAGCATCCCACATGGGACATGACTGAGTAAATAGCTTTGTATTGTGCAGGCAGTAAAGTTAAACATCCACAACATAGTGTCAGGTGCACTTTTAAAAACACTTTGCACAACACATTGGCTCGGCAGGGCTCCACTAAAACTCCACCTCCATCCACTCAGCGAGTAGCCGCTGATTAGCGTGTGATTTGTTTACACTGACTGATGGCCTTTCACCCTGAACTGTCATTTCACACGTCCACAACCTTGTGCCAATGAGCCATTTAACACCCTCCAATAAGACCACCAGCTAGCAGTCACCCCACCCTGAAAGAATCATGTTTATTGGGCTCAATAAAACTCTTTGTTCCTCAGGCAAGAGCAGATAACAGGCAGGCAATATCTCAGAGTACTAAATATTGCCGTTATGATAACGGAGATTGATCTGTGTATCATTGCACCGCACAACAGTAATGCAATTTGAAGACTCACTCAGAGGTCATTATCACTTATATTGCAGCGATGAGAACTTCAGGAAGCTTTGCATCTCTCCTACTGCCTGAACTTAGTGATTCTATCAAATATTGAGTTGAGCATCTTCCAGTATTTCTGCTTACTCCTCTCATGTTTAATTCATTTGTATAATTAAAATATTAATAATTGAAATTAGAATTAATATTCGACAGCAATAATACAGCCTTTGGTACAGGAACATGTTCATGATTGATAAAGATAATTGTATGATTATTCATTATTTTGGTCATTTTAAGTGCTGGATTGATGTTGTGCAACAAAGATGAACAAAGATGAAGTTCATTTCATGGCTCCTTTCAAGAAGACCCAACTTTTAATGGGCCAACTTTCAGCAACATGAAACGCTTTGCATATTTTCTCGAGTTTCATTTTTAATGGAGCTTTTAAGAACTTCATTAAGTACCAAGGAATGTGAGCGCAAGTATGCATTTGATGTGTTGTGTTTTTTTTTTTTACTATTATTTTTTTGGTGAAAAGAGCAGAACCACGCAAATCCCATTGTTGTTGGTGAAAATAAAAACAAGTAAAACTGGCCTGTGTAGTACATAGTCAGGCTGAAGTCCTTTCAAGCACAGTTGTTTCAATTATCTTCAAAGCCGAGTAGAGCCGAAACCTTTGTTTTTTGCACACCAATACGCTGGCTTGAACCTGACCCTGTTTCTTCAAGCTTGTTGAGGATTACATGTTCCTTTAGTACTGTTTGATAGTAAGAGCACTTTTTTCTCATTTATAATTCATTTTCTCCTAATTTATTATTCATTTGATCTAAAATTTCATTAATTTTCTAAAATGTTCCAATTGGGTTTTTCTAGCTCAGGCAAGGATTTCTTTGTCCCTTTTTATAGATGGTTATTATTCTTTAATGTCCCGTGTTGTAGAGGTTATCGTCTTCTAGGGGCAAACAGCATTTTTAAAAGTTTTAATCAGCCTTTAATGAAAAGGGTCAGTGTCAGATTGCTGAGATTATGTCTGTCTCTCTGTATTTTTTTTTTCTTGCTTTCTTTCACTATTGTTCAGTCACTTTCTTTTCATGGTTCCCTAGTTGCTCTCTCTTTCTCTGAAATGAAACGACTGCGCTAATTACAAACTGCTGCACGTGGCTGGTCAAACTGGACCGGGAGTCCCTGTATAAGAAACTGATACGTGTATTATATGCTCATTTAGGCGGTGATATGCGGTATGAAGTTGTGCAAGTCTATAGCTCATTATAATGTTCCACATATACTCTTCTCTAGAGACTTTCTTATAATGTTAATGCCTTCTCACTCACTTCTGATATTTTTTTGCACTAGGCTAGCAATACTTTTCTTCACCTACCCCATTTATAATTCCCAATTTTCATTTTAATAACTAATATTACAGCATTGACTTCAACTTCAGCCTTAGGCTTAATGTATTTTAGAAGAACGCTTTAATCCCTGACACAATTAACCATGTACAGCCATGGATGGTCATTCCAGACTGGACTATATGCATCTAAAACTACTACCACACTGAAAGAGGGCAAACACATTTTTATGGATATAATTTTATGTTTTATATGTATATATTATTTTCATTTTGTAGAGAAAAACCTTGAAATATTAGTGCAAATTTGACCTCAGTTCAGTAGGCTACTTTTGATCATTTTGTAATATCTAGCCATACGCACTCTGAAGTCCAGATCTGAATCAAATTATTTGTGAACCCACACCTAAGCCCAGATCTTAATCAAGTTATTTGTGAACCCAAACCGAAGTCCGGATCTAAATTAAATGATTTGCAAACCCGCTCCTAAGTCCCGGCCTGAATCTAATTATTTGCGATATGCACTCCGAAGTCCCGATCTGAATCAAATGATTTGTGAATTCGCACCGAAGTTCCAATCTTAATCAAATGATTTGTGATACACGCTCCAAAGTCCTGATCTAAATCAAATGATTTCGGAACTTGCATTGAAGTCCTAATCTCTATCAAATGATTTGTGATGCATGTTCTGAAGTCCCAATCTAAATCAAATGATTTCGGAACTTTCACCGAAGTTCCGATCTGAATCAAATGATTTGTGATCTGCGTGCTGAAGTCTGGATCTAAATCAAATGATTTGCAAACCCGCACTGAAGTCCCGATCTGAATCAAATGATTTGCGATACACGCTCTGAAGTCTCAATCTGAATCAAACGATTTAGGATACCTGATCTGAATTAAATGATTCATGAACCCCTCACCAAAGTCCCGATCTGAATTAACTGATCTGCGATACGAGCCCCGAAGTCCTGATCTGAATCAAATTATTTGTGAACCCATAATGAAGTCCTGATCTAATTTAAATGATTTGCGATATGCGCTCCGAAGTCCCAGATTAAATCAAATGGTTCGCAAACCTGCACCAAAGTGCCAATCTGAATCAAATGATTTGCAATATATGCTCCGAAGTACCGATCTGAATTAAATGGTTCGCAAACCTGCAACAAAATCCCGATCTGAATCAAATGGTTTACAAACCTGCAACAAAGTCCCTATCTAAATCAAATGATTTGCGAACCTGCACCAAAGTCCCAATCTGAATCAAATGGTTTACAAACCTGCAACAAAGTCCCTATCTAAATCAAATGATTTGCGAACCTGCACCAAAGTCCCAATCTGAATCAAATAATTTGTGAACCCATGCCAAAGTGCCAATCTGAATCAAATGATTTGCAATATGTGCTCCGAAGTACCAATCTAAATTAAATGATTTGTGATATGCGCTCCAAAGTCCCGATCTGAATCAAATGGTTCACAAACCTCCAACAAAGTCCCGATCTGAATCAAATGGTTCACAAACCTGCAACAAAGTCCCGATCTGAATCAAATGGTTCACAAACCTGCAACAAAGTCCCTATCTAAATCAAATGATTTGTGAACCTGCACCAAAGTCCCAATCTAAATCAAATGATTTTTCGAACCTGCACCAAAGTCCCAATCTGAATCAAATAATTTGTGAACCCATGCCAAAGTGCAGATCTGAATCAAATAATTTGCAATATGTGCTCCGAAGTACCGATCTGAATTAAATGATCTGTGATATGCACTCCAAAGTCAAGATCTGAATCAAATGGTTCACAAACCTGCAACAAAGTCCCGATTTGAATCAAATGGTTCACAAACCTGCAACAAAGTCCCGATCTAAATCAAATGTTTTGCTATACGCACTCCAAAGTCCCGATCTGAATCAAATGATTCGCGAACCCACGCCAAAGTGCCGATCGAAATCAAATGATGTGAGATCCATGCTCCAAAGTTCCAATCTAAATAAAAAAATTCAGTACAGTTCAGGGGCTTTCGCACCAGAGGGACCTCTTCATAGTTCCTATTAGCAGACGTTCCCGCTTTTTGGCATGTTTGAACATATTTAGTTCTGTGAACTCCGTTTGGGGGAACTAAATTAGCTCTTACTTCAGAGTAGGGTCTAAATTGGTAGTTTCTGTAGGAACTGTACACTGATTGGCCGAACACATACGAAACATCAGCTACCCAACGTTTAAAAAAAAAATGAAAAGAGTAGGGTCTAAATTGGTAGTTTCTATAGGAACTGTACGCTGATTGGCCGAACACATACAAAACATCAGCTACCCAACGTTTAAAAAAAAATGAAAAGAGTAGGGTCTAAATTGGTAGTTTCTATAGAAACTGTACGCTGATTGGCCGAACACATACGAAACATCAGCTACCCAACGTTTAAAAAAAAAATGAAAAGAGTAGGGTCTAAATTGGTAGTTTCTATAGGAACTGTACGCTGATTGGCCGAACACATGCGAAACATCAGCTACCCAACGTTTAAAAAAAAAATGAAAGGAGTAGGGTCTAAACTACTAGTTTCTATAGGAACTGTACGCTGATTGGCCGAACACATACGAAACATCAGCTACCCAACGTTTAAAAAAAAAATGAAAAGAGTAGGGTCTAAATTGGTAGTTTCTATAGGAACTGTACACTGATTGGCCGAACACATACGAAACATCAGCTACCCAACGTTTAAAAAAAAAAATGAAAAGAGTAGGGTCTAAATTGGTAGTTTCCATAGGAACTGTACGCTGATTGGCCGAACACATACAAAACATCAGCTACCCAACGTTTAAAAAAAAAATGAAAAGAGTAGGGTCTAAATTGGTAGTTTCTATAGGAACTGTACACTGATTGGCCGAACACATACGAAACATCAGCTACCCAACGTTTTAAAAAAAAATGAAAAGAGTAGGGTCTAAATTGGTAGTTTCTATAGGAACTGTACGCTGATTGGCCGAACACATACGAAACATCAGCTACCCAACGTTTAAAAAAAAAATGAAAAGAGTAGGGTCTAAATTGGTAGTTTCTATAGGAACTGTACGCTGATTGGCCGAACACATACGAAACATCAGCTACCCAACGTTTAAAAAAAAATGGAACAGCGATAATGTCATTTTATCTATCTGTCGTCTGCAGCGTTGCTTTCTTTTCTCAGCCTCAATGATATGTAACACTTAAAAGTTGTCATACTAGATTTAGTCACATTTTCATGGTCTTTCAATCGTGTAAATTGTGTGGGTATATATATATATCTCCATTACCACTAAACCCACGTCACATAACAAAACAGCTCAGATCATGGCATCCTCCATTCACCGGATGTTGACATTTGTAAATGCCGCAAATAAAGACATCACTGTCAGCTGCTTCAGAGTTCCTGCTGCCGGTAAGAATGCAACCAGGAAAACAACCCAAGAAATTGGTTCTCAAGAAACCACTTTGCTGGGTAGTTCCTAGAACTTACGCAATGCAAAGAAAAACACTTTTCTGGATTGGTGCATTTAAGTTCTGCTTCATTATTAGCATTTTATTATTTTAAGAAACATACAGCAAGATGATTTTAAGGGCAGAATTTTGAATGTTTTTTGGAAAACCCAGCCGTTATTATTTTATTCAATTTATGCATGTGTATGCTACAGTATAAGGTCAAAAAGGAAAGACTGGCTCACCTCAGGCCTGCATACAGCAGAATAATAGACTGAATCCCTGAATACTACTGACAGCAGGTAGACTTGGACTCATGTATGCTACCTAGATTTGTGCTGCACATTATATTTATAGGGTTTTATGTGCCCTATATGAATATGTCTGCTAGTGCATGCATTCATAACTTTGTCCTTCATATAGGCAGTGCATCTACAAGCCCCAAATGTCAGTAGTATTATCAGGTGCCTGTTTTGGTCAAATTTGCATCTGGCAGCACCAGTGTGGGCCCATTTCTAAAGAGCAGAAGTTCAGAGCAGTCACAGCTTAGCATTCATATTGATAAGGGTGTACTCAAAGGAGGGCTAAGAAATGCATTTGCCATGTCAAAGCTGGACAAATTCCCTGATGCCTGCCATGAGCTTGTGCTCCTCTGAGGTTCAAAGAGAAGATGACAAAAAGGAAGATTGTCAGGTGCAATGACTGAGAATAAGACCATGCAGATAGAGGGAGCAGGAACAGGCACTGAGCTGTAATTATGACCAGGGTGACCATAGTCTCAGCCTCAGACAGACCGACCGACCGCCCACAGTCTGTTCACCGATTATCTGATGCATATTGTGCACAAAACTGGAAAGCTCTGTGACTGTTTTGCTCTTGTAAATTCTAATCTAGCTGACTCAACACAAATGCTGTTTGTGTAAAGCCACACAGGGATTTTATCAGTTATCCTGAAACAAAGTTGTATTTACAAGGTACCAGCACTGATACAAGTGTAGCAAGTTAACAAGATATCCACATGCAGAACTGTAGGCCTATATTCCTATCTTCAGAACAACTGCACCACAATAAAAGAAATAATACTTTACCTTAGCTGTGAATGTGATATTGCAGCTTACACTGAATGTATTGAGATAAAAAGAAGATTTTGTGTATAGCAAAATAGTGACAAGAAATCACATCTTGCTATTGAGTTGTCTTCAAAATGTATGCACTAACATACAATGTAACTAGTTATTTAAAGCCTTTATGTATAATGCAGTACATGTATTCATAATGTATTCATATTTGTGATCATAATTAAAATGCATAATAATAATTTAAGGTTTGTTCATCATGTTTTAACACATTATACTTTTTAAAGGTGTAACAATAAATAGATAAGTATAATTATGTATTACTACTGAGGTTACAATTATTCATGAGATCATAAAATGTATTATAGGGTGCATTACGAGGCATAATTAATGCATTATATATATATATTATTTACAGATAATTAACTTAACATTTAACATTTTAGGATTTCTCTCCATATAATGGACTTATAGTGGACTCTAAAATGTTGTTTAAATGGCGCTTCGAAGGGCTATAAATGATCCCAGCTGAGGAAGAAGGGTCTTATCTAGCAAAACGATCTGTTAGTTAAAAAAAAAACGTCTTGTCTAGCTCTGCGTGTACTCTGTGTATTCCGGTTCAAGACAGTTAGGTCGAAAAACTCCCATTTCATTTTTTCTCCAACTTCAAAATAATCCTTTACCACCCTTTACCAAAAAAAAAAGGTAAAACAGCGCTGTAGGGCAATTTTAAAGTTGGAGGAGAAATTGAAATGGGAGTTTTTGATCATACCCTAACTGTCATGAACCGGAATACACAAAGTTCACACAATTTTTTTTTTAGAAAATAACTTTGCTAGATAAGACCCTTATTCCTCGGCTGGGGTCGTTTAGAGCCCTTTGAAGCTACATTTAAACTGCATTTTGGAAGTTCAAACTTGAGGGCACCATAGAAGTCCACTATATGGAGAGAAATCCTAAAATGTTTTCCTCAAAAAAACATAATTTCTTTACAAATGAAGAAAGAAAGACATGAACATCTTGGATGACAAGATGTAAACAGTAAACTTCTCCTTTAAGGTTTGTGAAACTTAAATCTGTATTACTGACTGGTTTAATTCTTCAGGAATTATTTAAAAATATCTAGCTTAACCATGAGGTAATCATGAGGTTTATCAGGTAAATAAATATAATTTTGGAATATATTATTTAAAAATCACACACAAACTCATGAAATTCCTTTTTTAAGCATTCTAATGAATCTTTATTCAAGCATTTATTGAATTGCTGGATTTTAATTTTAATCACTTAATATATTTAAGTGATAAAAAAGATTGAGATGTTGTTTTTATTATTATTATTATTATTATGCCTATATCATGATATGTATTATTACTGACCAATATATTTTGCAGACAAAAGCAGATAATATATTATTGAGAATTTTATTTATCCTTATTGGGAATTCTTTCACATTTATTCAAGGGATAGTTCACCCAAAAATGAAAATTATCCCATGATTTACTCACCCTCAAGCCATCCTATAGATGTATATGCCTTTTATCTGAGTTAAATTAAAACATGTTCTGGCTCTTCCAAGCTTTACAATGGCAGTAAATGGCTGGTGACATTTTGAAGCCCAAACAAGTGCATTCATTCATCATAAATAGCAGATGACATGTGATGTAGGCAAGAATATGCTTGTTTTGTAAGAACCGAGTCTTCTCTTGGTTTATATCAAAATCCTTCAAAATTTTCTTTAAAAAACCTTGTTTTTTACTAAATCGTGACTAAATCGGCTTCCGTGTTCGTCACTTCTCTTGTGAACGTGTGTACAACAGTTAACGAAAGCATGGAAGAGCCAGGACATTTTTTAACGTAACTCTGATTGTATTTGTCTGAAAGAAAAAAGACATATACACCTAGAATGGCTTGAGGGTGAGTATATGGGCTAATTTTGTAAATTTCATTTTTGGGTAAACTATGCCTTTAAATGAGAAACAAGCACAAGAAAACTATACAACCATACCAAATCCTTGACAGGCTATATTTTAACAGACACACCTAAATTCTTTAGTGAATGCATATACAATTGTGTCTTTCACAAAGCAGAAATATATTATCCTTTGACTGTGATTAACTCCGCTTTTGTTTTTACATAGCGCTTGAATTTATTTTGCATGCACATGGTGACATATACAAGGCAGACCATAAATGTTCAATATGTAATGATGGAGGTAACAGCTATATGTTATAGTGTCCACAGCTGTGCATTGTTCCACACAGGCAGGGTGGCTGCAAACACACAGCATGTGAAGTAAAATGAACACACATTCTTATCAGATGCAGATTTTTTTGCTGCAGCATGTGGCAGTGTGGTTGGCTGGCAGTGGCAATGGAGGGGCCGCTGGCCTGCGCCGGGGGGCATGCTAAGGATAATTGGAGGGCCGGCATATTGAGAATGAGGCCAGGCAGCCCAGTCTGCTCAGGGGGGTCAGCGCTCTGCACTCACAGCTGGTCATTAGTGACCCACGCTGAAAGGAATATGGAGGTATGCTAAAAAACCTATTAAAATTTTAGCTCAGTAGCTCCGACAACATTACAGGAGAGAGGTGAGGGAGGGAGATTAATCTTTATTGGGCGATTAGCGAATATGGCCTCCCTCCGCTGAAACGGGACACACTGGAGGTTGCCAAGTACAGAGCTGACACACACAGACGAAGGCCGAAATGTATTTGAAAGTGGACATCACTATGCAGTGCATTCTGAAGGGCAGAACATTTGTAGCAAGCACTCTGAAGGGTAAGTATATTTGAAATCATTCAAAAGTATTTAAACTTGTGTATTATTTTCTGTTGGTTGTCCTTGGGTGCTAGATGGGTTTAAATGCCAGGTAAGATCTTTAATAAACTACTTCAGGTTTCAAAATAAAGTTCGAGGACATGCAACCTAGGATCTCATTATTGTAAATGGCAAAATGAGTTTCTTGCAATGACCATATCTCTCACTTGGCAACCTCTGTACTTGCATCTTCCATTTCCATTTTCAAGTCCCTTTAAAAACATACGTTCGATATGGCCCTTTTAATACACCTTTTTCATTACATTGTTGTATGGCTTTGATTATTACTCAATGTTCAATGCTGATCTGTCATTCTTTTTGGTCTTTTAAATTTATATGTTTTTTTTCTGTTTTATGTGTGAGATTTAGGATTAGATTTTTAATGTTTGGTCAGTCTTGTGGATGTTTATATATAAATAAATGAACTTGACTTTGAACTTGATCAGCCTTGTGAAAGGGTCCTTTATGAAGAGATTCGGCTGTTTTTGTTTTTGTTTTTTCTTTCTTTTTCATTTATTTCAACTGAATGTCCGTGGCCTTTATGAGGTTTGTTATGAGGTTCAGTCATTCTTACCATAGGGTATCATAGTGTAAGCCGAAACCAAGAGTCATCTTTAAAGGTTCCAAAAGTGACTTTAAATCATTGTCTCAGTCATGTAACTTTAGGATGGCAGCTTAAAGGGATAGTTCACTATTAATTACTCATTAATTACTCACCTTCATGTCATTACAAACCCATATGACATTCGATCATCTTTTAAACACAAATTAAGACATTTTTAATCAAATCTGAGAACTTTCTGAACCTGCATAGACAGCAATGCAACTACCATGTTCAAGGCCTAAAAAGGTAGTAAGGACATAATTAAAATAGTCCATGTGAACACACATCGAAGGCTGACACGGAAGAGAAGAAATTGTTGAATTATTATTTAGGAAACTGTAGAGGCATTATTTTTGTTTTCTTTATGCACATCCTTGCGATATCCTTACTACTTTTCTGGGCCTTGAATATGGTTGTTGCATTGCTGTCTACGCAGGGTCAGAAAGCTCTCAGATTTCATCAAAAATATCTTTATTTGTGTTCTGAAGAAGAACAAACATCTTACAGTTTTGGAATGTCATGAGGGGAGTTACAATTAATTATAACATTTGCATTTTTGCATGAACTATTCCTTTAATATTTCAAACAAAAAAAATTACCTTGGTAGCTGTGACAACATTAGAGGAGAGAAGCTGAGTGGAAGATTAATCTTTTTTGGGAAATTGGCGAATATGGCCTTTGTCCGCTGAAACGGGACACACTGGGGGTTGCCGTACAGAGCTAACACACACACAAAACTCGTAATCTGTGCTAAAGTGAACAACAGTGTCGTACTCGCTTTGAAGTGCTTGTAGCAAGCACTCTGAAGAGTGAATTTATTTTGATTAATTCAAATGTATTTAAACTTGTGTACTGTCTCTGTACCTAGTATTTCCTAGTGATTGTCCTTGGGTGCTTGAGAGGTTTAAATAGTAGTTAAAATCTTAACAAATTACCTCAGGTTTTAAAACAAATCCTAGGTTCTCATAAATGGCGAAATTCATTTTTTGAAGTGACCATCACATGTACCTTTCACTAACAGCCTTGTGGAGGGGCCATTTATGATGGGATTTAGTTTTTTACTTTCATTTGGAACAACCCATCGAGTAGCAAAAATGCTGTTTGACATTCACCCTAAAACTGAATGTCTGTGGCCTTCACAACAGTTTTGTTATTAGGTTCAATCATTCTAACTGTAGTACTGCAGGGTAAGCCAAAAGCAGGAGTCATATTCAAAGGTTCAAAAGCTGCAAAAGTGGCTTTAACTTGAGTGTATCACTCATAGAACTGAAGATGCAAGCTTACTATTCCAAACAAAA
Organism: Cirrhinus molitorella; assembly: GCA_033026305.1. Taxonomy (NCBI): domain Eukaryota; kingdom Metazoa; phylum Chordata; class Actinopteri; order Cypriniformes; family Cyprinidae; genus Cirrhinus; species Cirrhinus molitorella. The sequence goes on along the minus strand of CM065126.1, from coordinate 26,418,367 downwards.
AATATTCTATTCCAAATTGGTGCTGGTGTCAGGGGTCAAAAAAACATGCGTTAATGAGATATTGTATTATGTGGAAAACAAACACAGATTTGAGGATGCACTCCAAATAAAGATACACCTTGAGGAAAGAAAGCGCTCGACAAAACACTGCAAAATGACCAACAACCTCGTCCAACCTCGAAACAAAAGAATCCAGGATCTGAAGGTAGATAATAAAGACAAAAAAAAGAAGAAGAAAAAAAAACATGGCCTCAGCATCTCCTTTTATCACCCACATTAATTTGTTCTCCAGAACAACAAATGATTTTTCCAGCTCTTGTGAGAATTTAGTTTTTCTTTTATGTGCTTCTCAGACATTAATTATATATTTTTATATAGAATATGCAAAAAGAAATCTGAATGTTGGAAGGCAAGGTGATTAAATATTAAACAATGCAGAAATCATTCTGTTACCTAAAGGGATGCTATTTCTTTTTCTTCTTTTTCCCCCTTCCTCTTTTTTGTCGTCTTTGTGTGTTGAAAATTCCTTTAAAGTACCGCATACTCTGAAGGCATGCATGCCAGACCCGGGCGAAGTTTGTTTCAGACCCTAGCTATTTATTATGGAGCGTGAGGCGACCGGGTCACTTCACTAAACTAATGTGTCATTACTTGCCGGCTGCAGCACTGACCAAAGCGCTTGCAATATGCATTGAGTTTGAATTATTTCTCTGCCCCCTGGCAGCAACAGTGAGGAAGGAGGCAAACGAAGGAGAAAGACTAGAAGAGACAGAATGAGCGAGAGAGAAATGTGCAAAAAAAAAGGAGGAAAGAGGACATTCTGCACAGTTTGGGTCTGATCCTAAGGGAAGCATTAGCAAACCTTTGAAGGGGGAAAAAGGCATCTGCACCATAACCGAGACTAACACTGCAGGGTGAGGGGGTCACAGTCCATTCCACCATGCTGCTATTTTTGGTAGCTGGGCCTGGGGAAGAGGAGGGGCTGAGGGAGGCTTGGAGTATTCTGCGCTCACTCTAAGAGGAAACTTCACGGCAGGTCTTCGTCGGTGTTAAGCGGATGCTCTCATCCAGTAGCGGCGGTAAACAAACGCAATCGTTAGGGTGGGTTCAGGGCTTGTGGCCTCCTGGTGCAGTAGAACCTGGGGCTGAGAAGATCAAGGAGACTCTGGCAAAGGAGGGCTGTTCTCTTTGTGCAGGCTGTAAGCCTGCAGGGCTCTGACTCACATACGGTACCTGAATCAATCCACTGCATCATCTCACACTCTCTCAGAGACTTTCAGTTCTGTTCAACATGTTTCACCCGAGGAATGGCTGGATACAGAAGCATCATGCCCATTCAAACTGCTCAGATTTTTGAGCCAAGTGGTTTTTGAATGCAACTTCCAAAAATATATATTTGTATGTTTGAAAATGTAAGTGCAAACCAGTGCTTAGCAGATCCAAGTTGTTAATGTTGTTGTTTTTTTTTTTTTCTTTAGTAATGTCAAGTAAGACAGGACTAGGGATATGAGAAAAATAATTAAGCAATTCTGGATCTGATTCCTCATAGAAATTCTGGTTCTGGTTCATTAACTATTTCATTAATGATTCTTTTAGTACTTCTAGGGAAGAAACATTTGAGGAAAATGCAAATCCATTGCCAATTTATGTGATAGTTTCAATAAAATACAGTTGAAGTCAAAAGTTTAGGTCAAAAGTTTAGGTCCTCTTTCATACAAAATGCATGTTATTTTTTGTTTAGTACTGACCTGAATAAGATATTTCACATAAAAGATGTTTACATATAGTCCACAAGAGAAAAGAAGAGTTCTTCAGAAAAGTCCTTCAGGTCCCTCAAATTCTTTGTTTTTTTAGCATTTTTGTGTATTTGAACCCTTTGATGACTGTATGATTTTAAGATCACCCTAATCTTCAAATTCCAAAAGTTTTTACTCCTAGCACTTAATACATCGTGTTTCTTTCTGAAACATTAGAGAGCATATGAACCTTCTGTAATAGTTGCATGAGTCCCTCAGTTCTCCTAAATGTGAAAAGATGGATCTCAAAATCATACAGTCATTGTTGGAAAGGGTTCAAATACACAAAAACGCAGAAAAACCAAAGAATTTGTGGGACCTGAAGGATTTTTCTAAAGAACAACGGGCAGTTTAACTGTTTAGGACAAACAAGCGACTCATGAACAACTATCAGTAAAACAAAAAAACAAAACAAAAAAAAAAAACAGCTTTGGATCATTCAGGTAACTACACAGTATTAAGAACCAAGTGCATGTAAACTTTTGAACGAGGTCATTTTTATAAATTCAACTATTATTTTCTCTTATGGACTATATGTAAATGTCTTTTATGTGAAATATCTTATTCAAGTCAGTACTAAATAAAAAAATAACATGGATTTTGTATGATCCCTCTTATTTTTGGTAAAATACTTAACATTTTGCAGATTCTGCAAGATGTATATAAACTTTTGACTTCAATTGTATAACATGTAAAATAAAGAACTGCATAAAACAGTTTTGCAAAAGATTACTTTTAGAGTTTTAGAGGAGACGTAAGTGCATAAATATCTATACAAACTATGCTGTATACTAAACAAACAAAAATATGGTAACATTTCTTGAATATTTATACATTGAACAAATGGCTTTGCACCTATTTTTCACTATTAAGTAATTACAAAAAAAAACACGAAACATTTTGAGCGCTTTGAACAACGCTTTGAAGTAAAAAGACAGAAAAAGCATTGTCTTGTAAAATGTAATACTATGATCTTTGTTTTATTTACAACTTAATCACTTTTACGATGTAAAAATACTATTGACAAAGTGTGCATTTGCAATTATACATTGTCATTTGAACTTTCAGTCAGTAATTACAATGATTTAAGTCTTAGAGGGATACTCCACCCAAAAATGAAAAACTGTTGTTATTATTTACCCTCATGTTGTTCATCTTCTGAACACAAATTACAATATTTTTGATGAAATCTGAGAGCTTTCTGACCCTCCATAGACAGCAAGGGTCCTACCACGTTCAAAATCCAGAAAGGTACCAAGAACATCAATAAACAGTCTTCATAAATACTTCATAAAATTACAGTTGAACCACTGATGTCACGTGGACTATTTTGTTGATGTTCTTCGTAGCTTTCATGGTACCTTAGGACCTTTGCTGTCTATGGAGGGTCAGAAAGCTCTCGGGTTTCATCAAAAATATCTTAATTTGTGTTTCGAAGATGAACGAAGGCCTTATGGGTTTGGAACAACATGAGGATGAGTAATTAATGACAGAAATTTCATTTTTTGGTGAACTAATGCTTTAAGTACATCATAACATAATATCATGGGATGTACAGTGTGTATTGCTGTGTGTTTTTGTATGTTTTTGAGTTAGCACTGTTTAATAAGTATACAGTGTTAGGAGGTAACTAGTTACATGTAACAGAGTTACATAATTTAATAACAAAATAAATGTATCTGTAATCTGTTACAGTTACTAAGAAAATGCAAATTAAATTACAGTTACTTATGAAAATGTTAACGATTACAAAGGGGGTTACATCTAAATATTTTCACACACACACACACACACACAAAAAGATTTAATTGATTTATTTCCCAAATTGCATTGACTGCTCTAAAATATGAGACACCAGTGTTTCAGGAGTTTAGGACACAGAATATGACACATGTTTATTTGAAAACTGTTTTATTTCCTATTTGAGTTTGTAAATGCTTTATTTTTTAAGATTAACTGTTTTTACCAATGAATTGTTAGATGCCAGTGTTTCCTGTCATAGCTATGCAAAGATTTGATTTCAAAAACAGCATCATAGCTATTGAACTATATCTTGTTATGATTTTAAATCTGTCTTTAACCTTAGAACGATCTCAAAGTAAAAAGAAGTGCTGAAGTCTGATTTTGTGGTGGCTGTACTTTTAAAATTTAATCTTTATAATCATAATTCAAGTGATGAATGATTTTGTAAGTCTGAGAGTAATCATTGTTGAGCAGGGTTAACCCTGCCTGCTTTAAATGTTTGAAAATGAATAACCATTGAAACCATTCAGTAGAACTTTAGAAAAGTAACAAAATAAGTCATTGTTGTAACTATTTATTTGAAATAGTTACACTATTTATTACATTTTAAAATAGGTAACTTGTAATCTGTAATCTATCATGATTGCATCAGTGATTTTTTTTTTTTTTTTTTTTTTTTATAAATAAGCAATGAAACTGTTCTGAATAATGCCCCTGGCAAGATCCACTAAACTTTTTGTTTTTAACTTTAGCTTCACTTCAGAAGTTCGTCTGATCTCTTCTTAATATTTAAAATGGAATTTAGGATTTCATTTGAGATAACTAAGAGATGATTTACAGATAAAAGCCGTCCAGCAAAGAAAGGTTTTTGGACACATTGGTTCCACAGTCAGCTAGCTAATCTGTGAGAGCAGTCTTGCAAAACAAACCATCACCCTCGCAAAGGACCTGCCACCTGGCTCTGATTTCCCTGAACAACCGTGCACATCCTCACTGAAAACAAACACACACACACACATTTTTCAGTCTCTGTACTTTAGGTCATCACACTGTCTGACAAAAAGTTGCTGGAAGAGCAAATGATGACAAAACAACTTCATAAAGTAAATAACTTTTCAAAGGCGTCTTCACCAAGCAGAATAGCCTCCAAAAAAAGATCATATTGAAATGCATCGGTTTTCGTCAGACAGGAATAAACAAATCTGCGGAGGAGAGCCAAAGTGGTGTTGCTAATGCTTCCCCTTTGGAAAGGCCTGCGTTTGGCCCCGTGGGCAGAGGAATGATTGGCAGGCAGAGGAAAGCAGGAGCGAGACCCGGAGGGGAATGAGCGCGGCAGGGATTTGGCTTCACCAACCCCCCCTCCATGTTTTGAAATCTAAGAATAAACAGCGATAAGGCTCCAAACTCTTCCCGCCGTTTAATCTTGCCCCCCTCCACCCTGTCTCGCTGGGCAGCCTACCTCAAATGGACTGGGAGGGAAAGAGTGGGCATGCATGGCTGCTCTCACCTGCGCAGGCTGGCTGTGCGGGCAGGAAGAGCCCCCTGACTGCTGCGCTAATCGCCTTTAACAGGAAGCTCCAGTGTCTCTGCTTATGATTCTTCCCCATCTGTCTTTCTCTTCAGTGATGAAGGCATCCGTCGAGACTTCTTCCCTTTCTACTGTATCCCATTATATGCTCTTTCATGCTGCTTTCTTAGTTTGTCTTTCATAGCAACTGTGGATGTCCTGTCCTAGCCAATGTCTTGTTGAATTTGTAGACCAGTAGTTCTCAAAGTTTTCAGGGCAAGTATCACCTTTGATCAAGTCCAACTCTGACCGTCCATGTACCTCCTAATCCAAATGGTATTCCCCTCATTTCTGAAACTCTGTGAGCATAATGTCATCAGAGCAGCACCTAAAAAACACAATAGTGTAAGATTAATAAAAAAAATGCACATATTTATTGCCAAAAGTATTGGGACACCCCCTTCTAATAAACAGGTTTGGCTACTTTAGTAATTTCCATGAGTACTAATCTTAATGTTTAAGTATACAATGATATTCTAGGGAATTGTCCTTTCCATTTTATAGCAATTTGGACAGGACCCTATTTTATTCTAATATGACAATGCCTCTGTTTATAAGGCAAGGTTCATAGAGAAATGTTTGATTCAGTTAGTGTGAAGAACTTGACTGGTCTGCATAAAGCCAAGTCCTAATCCCAGCTCACACCTCTGGTGTGACTTTAAATGCAGACCTTGAGCCAAAAACACAGACCAGACACTAATGACTTGTGCTTATGGGTACAGTCATTTTAGACACTTCCAAAACTGAAGCAACAGAGATGGAGATGCAATTTTTAAATGCATGAATTATGCTTCCATCTTTGCTGCTAAAGCTTTGGAAGTGCTTTTTTCTGTTCTAAAGAGGGGGGTGTCCCAATACTTGTGTCCATATAGTGTATGTACAAGTCATTGGTGTTTGGTGATGAGTTTTTGTCTCAAGGTCTGGATTTAAAGTCACACCAGAGGTGTTCAGCAGGGATTAGAACTTGGCGTATGCAGACCAGGCAAGTTCTTCCACACTGACTGAATCAAACATTTCTCTATGAACCTTGCCTTATACACATTGGCATTGTCATGTTAGAATAAAAAAGAGTCCTGTTCAAACTTTTGCTATAAAACTAGAAGGACACAATTCCCTAGAATATCATTATATGCTTAAAGATTAGGATTAGTACTCAGGGAAATTACTAAAGTAATCAAACCTGTTCATTAGAAGGGGGTGTCCCAGTACTTTTGGCAATATAGTTTATATCACAGAATTAGGGACAATGTAACCCATTCTAAAATTGTTCAGTTTAAACCCTTAAACAAATATAGAATTAACTTGAAACAGTTTAAAATCTGTGGTCGAAAATATTCTTTTAATGTCTCTTATGCTCACCAAGCCTGCATTTATTTGACCGAAATACATGAAACATAATTACAAACTTGTTAAAGATTTTGAAATATTATTACAATTTAAAATAACAGATTTCTATTTTAATTTAATTTAAAATATAAATTATTCCAGTGATGGCAAAGCTGAATTGTCACATGATCCTTCAGAAATCATTGTAATATGCTAATTGGTGCTTCAGAAACACTTTTACTATTGTTGATGTTGAGAAAAGCTTTCATGATAGTTTTTAAAGGATTTTAAATGAACGGAAAGTTCAAAAGAACAGCATTTATTGAAATAGATTTTTTAAGTCTATACTGTCAGTTTTGACAAATTTAATGTATCCTTGAATAACAGCAGTGTATATTAATTATAAATATTAATCAAATATACAGTTTTTAATTTAGTGGTTTATTTGTTGTCTTGTTGTTACAGATGAACTTTTCAAACATCTCAGACATTTCAAAAAGTGTTGTTTTATATTGACACATTTTGTTCTTTTGTATATCCTTCACATTATAGCAAAGTGTGTGTGACATTGAGCGTTGAGTTTCCTACCAGCATATTTACAACACAAAGGAAGGTTTATAGTGGCCTTGTTCAGTGTGAGTGTTTTTAGTAAGAGTGAGTATTTTACCTATATTTTACCGCACACTGTGTCAATTACAGACCCCTGTGAACTGTGTCCTGACGACCAGGAAGCTGCAGCAACATTATTGCTATTATTCACTTACATGTGTCACACAGAAAGACAAATTATGAATGAAAAATGTGGCAGAGTGAGTGAGAGAAAGCTGATGAATAGAAAGTCAGAAACGGAGTGAGAGAGAAAGAGTGTGACAGAGAGAGGAAGAGAGAGAGAGAGAGAGCAGTCGGGGTGGCTCGGTGTCAGCTGACATATATAATTACAGGAATGGTTCTCTCTCCCTAAACCATTATTTATTTTAGCAGTTCTGACCCACTGCTGTGGCTCTACCACCCCCACTCCTGCCAAAAAGTGGCTTTTTAACTGAAAGCTTTCCAAACAAGCCTCACTAGTACTTGGCTTCACTCCAAGAAACTGTGTATTTTGGTGAATCTGGCCTGTTTTACTATGAGTCTGTGCTGGATCGGAACTACTCAAGTAGCTAATTTGTGTGTGTTTGTGTATCTGTTAGTTTGTAATACTTTGTATGCGTGTGTGTGTGTGTGTGTGTGTGTGTGTGTGTGTGTGTGTACACGTGTGAATACACGCAAATGGTGTGAAAGTGAAAAGTTTTAGTCTCACTAAAAGGTGTGTTAGAAAAAAAAAAAAGAAAGCCTGAAACAATCATATTTAACAGTGTGATTGCAGATTAGAACAGAAGGTTGCTGTGTTTTTTTATTTTTTTAGTTAGTCTTCACTTCCTTCTGTTTGAGCAATCTGGTCCGGTCCTCTCCGCACAAAGATTTTTAATATTGTAGATAGGTGGAAGAAATCCAGATAAGGGCTTCGAATGAGAGGTTAAAATAACTAAGTTAAGGTGTGAATGTGCTGAAGAGGCACTTGTCAGAAGTACAGGAAAATGTCACTCATCGCATGATTAAAGTTCAGCTCTGTACTGGCAGCTTTTCTCTGTTCTGAAAAGAGTTGATTTGAATTTAACAGTATATGTGCTTTTACTGGTGATTAGAAGCAGAGTTGGGAACACTATACAAAAGCTAGCTTGTCAAGCTACAAGACAGATTATTTAAAAGAGTAAATCACAGTCAAGCTACTCTTTTGTAAAAAAAAAAAAAAAAAAAAAAAAAAAGTAGTTGGCTACATCACAAGCTACTAATAAAAAAACAGCAAACTACAAACAATGAGCATTTCTACTATATGGATTTAGAAAGTGAGTGTGTGAGAGAGGCGAGTTAGTTCACAGTAGACATTCTATGCTTTTTATTATTATTATTTAATTTCATTTCAGTGTAATTTATTTATTTATTTATTTTTTTTTTTTTTTTGTGCCTAGAGAGCAAACTTTTGTGTACAAATACACTGCTGTTCAAAAGTTTAGGATCAGTAAGGTTTTCAATGTTTTTAAATTAGTCTCTTATGCTCATTAAAGTTCCATTTATTTGATCAAAAATACATGGGAAAATAGTACAAATTTTTAAATATTATTGCAATTTAAGATAACAGTTTTCTATTTTATTATACTTTAAAATATCATTTATTTCTGTCATGCAAAGCTGACTTTTCAGCATCATTCTCTAGTCATCAGTGTCACACAATCCTTCAGAAATCAGTCTAATATGCTGATTTATTATCAATGTTGGAAACCGTTGTGCTACTTAATATTTTTTTGGAACCTGTGATACCTTTTTCAGGAATCTTTAATGACTAATAACTTTAAAAGAACAGCATTCATTCAAAATAGAAATCTTGTCTAACAATATAAGTCTTTGCTATCACCTTTTTATCAATTTAACACATCCTTGCTGAATAAAAGTATTAATTTCTTTCAAAGACAAAAGAAGAAAAAATTACTGACCCCAAATATTGAACTGTATTGTTACAAAAGATTTCTGTTTTAAATAAATGCTTAACGTTTTATTCATCAAAGAATCCTGAAAAAAAAGTATCACAGGTTCCAAAAATAAATATATAAATAAATAAATATTAGGCAGCACAACTGTTTCCAACATTGATAATAAAACATTATATTATAATGATTTATGAAAGATCATGTGACACTGAAGACTGGAGTAATGGTGCTGAAAATTCAGCTTTGCATCACAGGAATAAATTCGGTAACACTTTATAATAACTACACACTATGAACCATTAGTTAAGCATTAGTAAATAGTCAGTTCATCATTTATAGAGATTTATCTCCACATTAATAGACAGTAGTAAGCAATTTATAAATGCAGCTATAAATGTTTTGTTCCTGATTTATAAGGATATCTATAATGGTTTTAATAATTGTATTTTCATAATGTATTAATGATCAATTTATCCTTTCTAAATTAAGTATTATATTATAAACAGACCAGCTATTTGGGAGTTGTCAGAGGTTCATAAAATCAATTAGAAAGTGATTGATAAATGATTAATAATCTTTAAATGCACATACAATAATAATAAATGCTTTATTAACACATATACTGTAATTCATAATTATTTCAGGTAGTTATAAAACATTTAGTAGTTGTCAGTTATCTAATTTTGTGAGCTCATCTAAAAGGAATATGCTTAAGAATTTATTAACACTCTATTACTATATTTCTAAATAATATGTATAAATGTACATTTAAATAGTCCATTGATCATTTACTTACACTTTGATCTTAAAAAATTATCTCATGAACCACTGACGACAACTAAATAACTGATTTGTAAATAAAGTAATAATTTAGAAATGATAAAATAATCATTAAAAAGTATGAAAATACAATTATTAAACACATCAAAGCATTTATAGCTGCATTTATAAACTGCTTACTACTGTCCTTGAATGTATAGAAAATGATTTATAAATGAATTAATCATTTATAAATCATTTTCTCTACATTCAAAGACAGTAGTAAGCAGTTTATAAATGCAGCTATAATGCTTTGATGTTTAATAATTGATTATTTACTATTTCTATCTAAATTCTATTTTAAAGTATATTCAAATAGAAAAACACTATTTTAAATTGCAACAATATTACTTTTTCTGTATTTTAATCAAAAAAATGCAGCCTTGATGAGCAGAAAAGACTTCTTTAAAAAGCATTTAAAAATCTTACTGATCACAAACCTTTAAACGGCAGTGTATATATACACAACACACAACAAAAATGTCACCCAAACTGAGTTAGTTCAAGGATAAAACAGTAATATTATGTATGAAATATTTACCTAAATACTTCTGTTCAATTTTATGCTTCCTTGCTAAATAAACATTAATTTCTTATTTATAAATTGACACATATTTATTTTCTGTGACACTTTGTAAAACTAAAAACTATCCCATTGTTTTCTACCCCATCAAGAAAAAAACTGCAGCAATTTTTCTGTGAATTCTGACTGTTTATGTGAGGGAGTTACCGCTGGACATTTGTTAGTGCTTGCAGATGGATGATAACAGTGCTGTTTTACATTGCAGTACATTAAAGCACTTCCACTCTTTCACATTTCACTCTTTATTCTTTCCAAAAGTGATGAGTTAATAGTGACCTTTGGCCCCTGTTAGCTCTCACAGCCTGTTACCACTGAGGCATGTAAGACTGCTAAAACACACCCTAGTGGACAAATCCCCACACTACATGCTCAAGATCAGAGAGGAACAGCACTGTAAGCCAACACACTGACTGTAAACAAAAGACACTATACAATAGAGTCATAATATGCTGAGAAAGAGATTTACTTGTGTATGTGTGTCAGTGCGGTTTCTGGTTTACTGGTTTCAAAAGCTAGTAGCAGCATTGTTAAGCTTTAAAGAAGAGCTGAAATACTTAAATGAAAAGGCATGTGTGTGTGTGAGGTGCATGTGTGTGTGATAAATGAGCCAAAACAATAAAAGGTGGCCCTAACTGAAAGATGCACACTGTCAAAGAAAATAAATAACTTCAAGCCTCATCACCTTCTGAGGGGGAAAAAAACTTTCACCGCATGAATATGCAAATATACCAGCGAGTTTACGTTTGTTTACAAAGCTGCTGCTTTTGTGTTGAGCAATTAAGAGCGCAAACATTTCTTTCTTCTCGCGCTCGTCCCATGAATACGCATATCTGTAGAGATGATATGTAAAAGCTGGCAAATGCATGCAGATTATTAATGCAAATGCAATGCAACTTTTTTTTTTCATTTGTTGACATGAAAGGAATGAATGCTGGATTCAGCATATCCTGTGGGCTGTGGGTTGCAGCCGGGCCGGGGCGGGCTGCACACTGTACTAACGTCCACGATTTTCTCTCCCCTCACCCTGACCGCAACAGTGGCAGAATTGAGCCGATTGGATCCGGGGCCGGACACAGGGGACAGGCATTGTCACAACGCATGAGAAAAGCTACTCGCATCAACTCACCCCCTCTGCCTCCATCTGAGATATTAATAATTCTAATGAGGATGATGATGACCAGGGCAAAGCGGACCGCATGAGCAGCCCCATCCGCAGGCTTGTCAGAATAACCTCCCGCTCCCTGGATCTTCCGTCCGAATACACATACACATATATTTGGACACAACCATGCAAATCAGTCTCGGATACGCCCTGCGGAGAGGCAGCGGTCGATCCCCCACGGACAGAACGCTGTCCTTCTCCCTGACCTGTGTCACCCGGAATCAGCAGTCACTCCTCAGCCGTCCCCCTGACCCACGCATTAGCATCTATGTGCTGTGCATTGTTTGCCTGCTTCTTAATGCAGTGTTTTATATGCTGAATATGCAGTAAAAGGCCTCGGCAGAGAAGACGGACAGAATGTCCTATGGGTAGGAAATGCTAATTGTTGTAATCGTGTAACTCACTGCTTGGGTATTTTTAAAGGGATAGTCCACCCAAAAATTTTAATTCTGTCATCATTTATTCATCTTTGTGTCTTTCTAAACCTGTATGTCTTTCTTTCTTCAGTAGAACACAAAAGAAGAAATTTTGATACATTTTGGAAACCAAACAGTTTAGGTTCCCATTCATTGGGTTTCCATCCGAAGTTGCAAATTTAACTTATGCACAAAATTGGAATATCACATAAAATATTTGCTAATAGCCAACGTTTCCATCCAATGAGTCAAAGAGAACAAAATAGTCACTTTCTATTAAACTGGCACTAAAAATCACTAAGAAAAGTATGGAGAAGCCACTGAATATAATAATTTTTATATATGTGACCCTGGACCACAAAACTAGTCACAAGGGTCTTTTTTTATTATTATTTATACATTAAATTTATACATTACCTGAAAGCTGGATAAATAAGCTGGATAAATCCATTGATGTATGTGTAATGTGAAACTATTTTAAAAATCTAGAATCTGAGGGTGCAAAAAAATCTAAACATTGAGAAAATTGTCTTTAAAGTGGTCCAAATAAAGTTCTTAGCAATGTATTACTAATCAAAAACTAAGTTTCGATATATTTACGGTTGGAAATTTCTGAAATATTTTAATGGAACATGATCTTTACCTAATATCCTAATGATTATTTTGAACCATACAGTGTATTGTTGGCTATTGCTACAAATATACCCATGCTACTTATGACTGGTTTTGTGGTCCAGAGTCACATTTAATAAATTACTTGCGCCTCAGAGAGAGAAACACAATAAATGCGGTCATTGCTTTCGGATGCGGATACCAGCTGTTAGGGAATGCAGTCTTGTAAGACAGTTCTGGAAGGCAATTATAAAAAAATACTTTGACGACAGACTTTGCTCAGGCATTTCAGAATAACGTTAAAAACATTCGGGATGTTGTGCGATGAGATCAGTCCGCTGGTTTGTCAAGTTATCTTGTCCCATAGCGCAAAGTCACATGACTTCTTTGGTGCGTGTGGAGGAAGTTGCAACGCAAAATGTGTTTTCATCTCCCATTATTCGCATTAAACCTTTTCCGCACAATTCAAAATATTTTTTTTATTTATTTGTAGTTTTTTTATTTTGGCATTTCCATCACTCGTTTCTGATTCGATACTTCAAAATGCGCATAAAAACATGGTGATGGAAACATAGCTATTCACTTCTTTTTTTCCATATAATGGAAATCAATGGAAACTAAAACTGTTTGGTTACCAACATTCTTCAAAATATCTTCTTTTATGTTCCACAGAAAAAAATTAAGTCATAGCGGTTTGGAAGGACATGAGAATGAATAAATGAAGATGGAATTTTTATTTTTAAGTGAACTGCCCCTTTAAGGGGTTTGTTGCTATGCTGTTGAATTTTTTTGCATGGGTTTGAGAGAGAGAGTTAATGTCATCTTGACTGTGTGTGCACAAGTCAATAGCTAGAAAAGTGCCATTGCTCATCCTGAGAGGAATTTCTCTCATCCTTTTAAGATGTTTTCATGTGACTCAGGATCAATGCCTTTTTATTTCTTTGAACAGCGCGGGATCAATAGTCGGCCGCTGTGAAGAGTGTGACCACCGAATGACGAGCCATGTGAAGAATATGACCATCAACGCACCACAGCCTGCCCTCTCCTATTCTTTTCTTCTCTGCCTCTCTTTCTCTGGCTTTGAATCTCCGATTTGTTATCCACTGCAACAAAATGGTTTTCGTAATCAGTAGTTTGTCTTAAAATATCTTCATCCTTAAATCAAGGTATATTTACAAGAAAAAAAATGTAATCTATCTACCTACTAATCTATTATTGTATGCAGTTTGGACATTTTGCTAAATATCTTCTTTTGTGCTCCACACAAGAAAGTCATATAGGTTTGGAGTAAATCATTACATGATGACAGAACTGAATTTTTTGAGTGAACTATTCCTTTAGAAATTGTTTCAATATTTGTAGTAGAAAATGAAACAAAATACTCATTGACTAAAATGATTTTTGCTGTACTCTCTCTCTCTCTCTCCCTCTCTTTCTCTGTTGCAAAGATTGGCTATGGAATAGATTAGTGCTCTGCAACATCACTTCAACTCCCAGGCCAGCCAGTGTGTGTGCCCCCACTCCACATTTGTGTTTAATCTTATTTAAATGAAAGGGACTTTGGCAAGAAGGCGGCAGGGAGTGCCAGGCTGCACTCCGGAGCTGGGGAGGAGGATAATGCCCAGCTCGGTGGCAGTGAGAGCAGGGTTGGTGGGGGGGGGAGGCCGGAGGGTGGAGAGTCCGATCCAGCCCAGCAGGAAGCTCCAGATGTGAGGCCACAGAGCTGACAGCGCTCGTTCCCTCTGGGAAAGAGTGTGGCTAACGTAGCTCAGAGAAAATGAAGAACAGAGAAAGAAAGACAAAGAGAGAGAGGAGAGGCCGACAGGCTGCTGTAATTTATTCTTGTGAAATGGACACAGTTTGGAGTAAACTGTAAGTGCAGAGGAACAGAGAGTCCTGTGAACTGTGAAAGTGTGAAGCCTCCAGCCCTCTGTTTTATGTGCAGAGGAAGTGATGATAGAGTCTCTTCACCCGTTTTGGTCCTATATATGAATTTATTCAAAAATACATTTTTACACTTCTTCTATAATGAGCATATTTTCAGTTTCTGTAAAAGAAAACTTATTTGGAAGGTGATACATTTAAAACTGATACAACTATCCTGATATCATACAGAAGAAAAAAGCCTCATTAAAAAATTATTTGCCATATTTGAACAAAGCTGCTTCACTGCTACTAATATTTGAAAAAAAGTTTGACAACTAAATCAAACTTATGAGATGCAGCTCCCCAAAAATCTGATATATCAACGTTAAAGTGAAAGTTTACACAAAAATGGAAGTGGAAGTCATTGGTAACTGAAACTGTTTGGTAAATAATGCTAGAATTGTCATTTTTGGATAGATGAATGCAAATAACATAAAAACCCAGCGCACTAAAATGTTCTAGCAATAGTATTAAACAAAACTTTCTCTTTTACTCATACACTATCCACATGTGGCCATGAACAACCAGAAACTTCTCGTAAATGAACGCTACACTATGAAACTTGCCCTTTTGAAATATTTGTGACCTTACATGGTCTAAAATGAGTTAATTTTTTCCCCATGTTGTCCTCCACCGCTGAGTCAATCCAGTAAGATGATCAAATATGTTTAAGCTCTCCACCTCTGAGTGTGTGTTTGTGAGTTGGGGGTCACTTCAAGATATGTAGCTACAGTATGTGTCCCATATCTTATCGTTCTGTTGTTACTTGTGAGTCAACAGTGTACACGTACAAATACACACATGTGCACTCACACACACCCATGTAGTGCTGCGTCAATGTGGCCGGGGGCTGAGAGTGTGGTGGTGGGCCAGATAAGGGGCCGGTGGAGCAGGCGTAGTGTTCCGAGGACAGTCTGAGGACCGATAAGAGCAGATAAGATTCAGCCTGCGAGTGCTTATAGGAACATATAAGCTGAAAGACCCTGCCACAAGCCCTCAAGACTGTGTGTGACACTCTAGAGGCCCCAAAGAACAAAACTCGCATTTACGCATTTACAAACCGCCCCCTGTTCGCCTGAAGCTATGCGGCAAGGAAGTGGACATTTACATATTGCTATAACAATAAGTACATTTCATATTTATTTAATTAGGCACTTTAAATGCAATCAAACTCGTACGAGGGTTTTGCAATGCAAAAGCGGTTCAGTACGACTTTTGTGAAAGGTCTGTAATGACACTGTTCGCTTTAAGACCTTATCTGGAGGTTTACTTCTAGACCAAGCATGAAATACGTCAATGTCAAAGGAGACATTTCGAAGTTCTAGCGGTGGATATTAAGGCCACGCATTTCTCATAAAACATGACCTTCATTTTCTAGGAGGAAGCCGCCACACGGATCAGGAACTGTTTTGCATTTGATACTGGCTGGTAGGCCTGAGGTTTATTTTGAGACATTTATTGTAACACAGGTGTTCTCTTTTCTGAGAATCAGGAACTAGACGGGTCTGCACGGACCACCATGCTCAGCCAAGTGTCGAAAGGACAGCTTAAACGAAACTGGCCCCAGAGGAGGTGCTGGCAGTGGGGGATAGATCGAGCAGAAGAGCCAATATGACCGTGCAAGCTGCCCTGAAAGGGAAGGAAGGAAACAGGGGCCAGTGGTTCCATCAAACAGACAGCCTCTCGGCTAAAGTCTCTCATGGTTGTGACCACACCATCCCCCTTAGAGTGAGAGCGGACTCCTTACTCTCTCACAGGCCCGAGAGTGAAAATAAACACCACATGCAGCGACCAGACTCCACAGTATTTAATGAGGGGAAAGTGTTTTAAGAGGCTGCTGAAAAGTATGGGGCATGAAAAAGGAAGATATAAGTCATTCTTTGTATTCCATGGGTCGTTCGATCATTTTTTTTTTTTTCTTCTTCCGAGATGTCCTGAGGACAGGCTTTACTTTCTGAACATAACACTCTGAGTGAAACATCTCAAAAAAACCCATGTAGACAAATGTTTTTAATGCATTTCAAGGAAATAAATGGTGACACTTTTAACAACAAGTACATTTTAAACAATGCTGTGACTACATTATGTACTAAAGGGGTCAGTGATGTAATTCTTTCATTAAAAATGCATTTCGTGTTGTGCCACCAACAAAATCAGCTTGAAACTAGCTTGCAGAATACACGTAATTTAGAGTGATCACACGTCTTGTTTTTCCTGGGACAGACCTGTATTCTATTTTTAGTCTCCCAATTTATTAAGAAAAAAATAATGTTTTATCCCATGTTTCAAAATTTCATTACGACTGGGTGATCAGAGCAAGTAGTTGTAGTGTTCTGTCATGCGAGAACACCCTAATCAAAAGTAGCCAACCTCATCGTAGAACTAAACTACCGTCTAACCACAATTCGTTATCGATTAACCTGAATTGTCAAATAAACATACAGTTACCAAAATAAAATCTCACGTAAATACAGTCGGTTATGACTTAAGTGAACGTAAACAGGTGGGAGTTTTCAGTTTTGGATATGTGTCAGTATATTACATCAATCAATGCATTCAGTCTTAAAGGGACAGTGGCCTAATTGATCATTCACAACGAGCTTGATTGACAGGCAATCTGACTAATCATAATGCTAAATTCTCCATCTTGTCCGACATACAAAGTAGATTAACTTTGGTGGACTTAAAACTCCACAGCTGAAATAAAATACATTCTGATGTTCATTCATGTTCATGAAAGGTGAAAAGGTGATCAGGTCACATGTGCTGAACTGAGGCAATACAGTGATCAGTCACAACACATTAAAGAGACACAAAATGGTATTTATTTTTTTAATTTCTTAAAAAATGATCAAATTTGAAAGCTGAGACCTTGTTTCATACCAGAAACTGAATAATGTCAGTTTCCTCTTTGCTCCGCAATGTTTTTTTTACTGCATGAGAATATGATATGTAGTGTGAGAGCAGCATTGTTTGTCGGAGATTATATATCATGAAATAAAATGTATCATATCGTGGTCATATTGACCACCCCTTGTCTGGTCAATCTATTCTAATCTGGTCACCCTAATAATCAGACTTTTTTTTTTACTTTTTTGTAACATTTTAGTGTCATTAAAGTGTTTCAAAACCATATAAAACCAAAGCTTTGAACCAGTGTTAATTTCGTTGATGAATAATTTTCGTCAAAACTTTGTCAACGACATTTTTTCAGAGACGAAAACGAAACGACAACGAACTAAAATTCTTCTTGAATGACAAAAACTATGACAAAAATCTACTAGCATTTTCGTCAACGAATAAAAACGAGACAAAAATGTTTGGGAGGGACGATTTGGAAAGAGATTCTTTCAGAATAATCTGTTGCGTAGTAGGAGCTGGATGAGTACAAACCGGCAGGACACAAGCTTATAAAACGTTCAGAAATGTCAATATGTGGGAGAAGTGCAGACATATGGATACATTTAACGACGCAAGAGAGAACTCAATTCGGTCTTGTTTTCTGAGTGCGGACAGCGACGCATACACAGAGAAAACACGTCTCACACTCTTTAGCGTTGCATGACTGAGAAATACACACAATTATCTCGAATTGTTTGTTTTGACGAGCATTCACGTAAACACAGCCGATTACGTCTTAAATTAACGTAAACAGCAGGGAGAAAGTGTATCAGTACATTGCATCCATTGCATTCGTGCTTTCGGTTTTAAAGGGATAGCGGCCACATTTAGTTACTGTCCGAGTCACAGATAGATGTTAACTAAGCAACAATAGAAAGACAGAAAACCACACACTGCTCTTGACTGAAGCACTTACATAGCCCTAAAGATTAATCTAAATTAATTTATTGAAATAAATATGTCTGTTTGAAAGAATGAAGAATACGGTAAACAAGTTACTATAACAATTAGCCTATATAACCATTGATATTTCATTGAAAAGAAGACCATGTTCTCTATGAGAAGTGGTTTAATTTAATTTTAATATTAAGGCATGTTGTGTATCACCACAGTTAAATTGTGTGTTTATCATGATAAAACCTTAATAACAAACCTATATAATGAGTTTGGAAATTTTAAAGAAATTCTTAATAAATGCATTGCACTGTAAACAAACCCATTAAATTTTAGCTGACTAAATTTACTGTAGATTTAGTTGACTAAAATCTTATATTTAGTCGACTAAAACTAGACTAAAACTAAAAACAATTCAGATGACTAAAATATGACTAAAACTAAATGGCATTTTAGTCAAAAGACTATGACTAAAACCAAATCAAAATTTGCTGTCAAAATTAACACTGCTTTGAACTAGATATTTTGAGTCCTTTTAATGATTTTTTTTTTATATTGGACTTTATTTTTATCTTGTGTTGTCTTGACTCAAAGACGGTCTATACATAAAGATATTTAGATTTACACAATTTGGAAACAATACCGTTAACATTATTATTCTTATTAGTTTTAATCAAAACACTCTTTTGAAAGGCATAAATTGTTGCTTCTTCTACCTGGAAACCTCCCAACATCTAGAGAGAAATCTTATGCAAACCTCCACGCATCCAACCATGACTTTGAATCAACTGTGGGCAATAATGAATAGATATTAATTTTTAATATCTGGGACCTTTGTAAGACTTGTCAAGCTGTCGCGAGGCTCTTTTGATATGTGAGTTTTAACATTCATAAAAGGGCTTGAAAGCCTGCCAATGAGCAGCATCTGTTCCCAGCGCAGTGAGACAGGGCTCCTCAATGAACTAACACGCATGCTGCTCCTCCCCACAATGAGACAAAGTCAAAGACAAGTTCCTTGTTGATGCCTGTCAATGGCAAAGGTGTCACCACTGCAATTAATCTCTTTAACAGAGAGCAGGGCACTGCTTTGTTTATTCTGCTGGCTTCTCTCCTCCCCTGACTGTACTCCCCACGGCCTCTGCACACACGTTTATCAGAACTCTTATTTCCTTATCGGTCTGTCATAGCTGACCATGGCCTCTTGAGTAACTACGCTGAAGGAAATGATGAAAAAAAAAGAGAAAGAAGCAACAAACGGCCAACCCTTTCAGATTTCCACGAATTGCCTTATCAGAGGAGCCCGGCCGACCTCTCTCTACCCACCACATAGCTAAAAAATGACCAGACCTTCCTCTATACTGCTCCCTTCTTCGTTTATTCTCTCACATTTATATCTCTCAGTACTTTCTACCTTAATTCTACCTACTTTTTAACACTGTTTACTACACAAATGTGCTTCCTTACATAAACAGATTTTTGTAGTATTTAAGAGTATTTTTTATCATCTTTTAAAATATTTTTTGAAAGTTGAGGTCAAAAAAAGAAACAATTCCCCCAAAAATAATGCCCAAAAGAAGATGTTTTGAAAAAATTTTCATCCAACAAAAGTCAGTAGGGTCCAATTTTGTTTGGACCCCAGTGTTCTTCAAAATATGTGACCCTGGACCACAAAACCAGTCTTAAGTAGCGCGGATATATTTGTAGCAATAGTCAAAGATACATTATGGGCCAAAATTATTTAAAAAAAAAAAATGCAATGCCAAAAATCATTAAGATATAAAGTAAAGATCATGTTCCATAAAGATAGTTTGCACATTTCCTACAGTAAATATATAAAAGCTTCATTTTTGATAAGTTACAAACTTCATTTGGACAACTTTAAAGGCGATTTTCTCAATATTTTGATTTTTTTGCCTCCTCAGATTCCAGATTTTCAAATAGCTGTATCTCTGCCAAATAGTGTGCTATCATAACAAATCAATGGAAGGCTTATTTATTTAGCTTTCGGGTGATGTATAAATCTTTCTATAAATTTCCAAAAATTTGCCTATATGACTGGTTTTGTGGTCCAGGGTCACATATGTTGACATCACATGATTTTGACAGAATTTGCTCTTTTTTGGTGAACTGTTCCTTTGAGACTATTTTATGTTTGGCATTGTTCATTAGGATGGACAAAGTTATGGAATACTGAATTTATGTGTAAACATGGGCGGTTGTTTAACATGCTCATGAGTGTGACGATATTATGAAAAGTTCTGAATGAGCCATTTTTGCTGTTTAGTTCTCAGAAATGTGCTGGGTGGACATGGGAGGGACCTTTATGTGCATGACTATGTATACTTACAACATCAAATTCTTTTATTTAAAAAGAGCAATAAAAATGGTGTTTCCATGTCCCCTTTAAACCAGGACAGATCTGTCTGTGCGTACGGGTGACATTCACAGCTGTAGGATCAGTGTGAACAGTGAAAGAGCAGAATGTTCCAGAGACGGCAAGCGCGCTTCTTTCGGCTCTCAGATAAAGGCATGGAAATGAAGGGCAAGTTGACTGAGCTGTAAGTACAGCCAACCGAGCACAGATCATGAGAAATCCCTCGCTTCAATTAGTCATTCTTTTCCTTTCTATCTTTCCCTCTTCTGCTTTTTTTTCCTGACATCTGATTAGAAATGTATTCCTGGATCTCACCGGCAAAATGAAAGAGAAAAAGAACGGGAGAGAAAGTGCAGGATAAAGATAATCCAACAGCTTAGGAGATACACCATAAAGTCAAACCAGGGCACAGAGGATGTTTAAGGAAAAAAAAGAAGAAGAAGCAGCAGCAGCAGCATCAAGACAACGGTTAAAGAATAGGCCAGCTTTAATGAGTCAGTGGCCAAAAAAAAGAGGAAAGAGGAGAAAGAAAAGCTGGCTTTAAAGTATCCTTCATTAGCTCCTCAACTGATGTCACACACTGGCAATCTCACAGCCAAGAAGACAATAAAGCAACAGCAGCCATCTAGTGATTACAGCTTCCCAGACTACAGACACTGAGTAGTATGAAAAAGTACTATAGTAGATATCTATTCACTTACTGTATGCTAACACACAATAACAGACACATAAACAAACAAATTTAACTAAAGAGAGGCGAGAATATAAATATATATCATAGCAACCTAGCGTAACTAAATAGTTCTGATCAACTGTTCATGTTGCAAAGTATCATGAGAATGTGTTGTTTTGTTCTCACCCTTTTACAGAAGTGTATTGCATTTAATGGAGTGCTTTTATGAAGTGTTTTTAAATTAAAGCTTCTTCTTTGTGTCTCAAAATAGAAATCAATTTTTCTTTATTTACCTTGGGCAAATAAATATATATTTATTCATACAGCTACAAACGCTACCATTCAAAAGTTTGGGGTAGATGCGTTTTTTTATTTGTTTCTTTGTTTTAAAAGAACTTTCTTATGCTCACCAATGTTGAATTTCTTTGATCCAAAAATACCTACCTGATCTCTGATGAAAACGTATCTGTGGGAACTATTTCGTAAGATGCGAAATATGTAAGTACATATCACTGCAGATGAACACTAGAGGCGGTAAAACAGTGAGCACTTGTAATCTTTTTCGTACACAGTTATGATTACAGCTCCATATGTTTTGCTTTCCGGATGTAACAAGCTTGCTTAGTAGCTCAGCCTGCACTGCAGAATTGGACTTAGGATGTGGAATCCTTGGGTACAAATCCTGTGAAAACAGGACTCACGATGAAAGAGCTGGAAGATGAAATCGGAAAAACAAGCTAAAACGGCATGCTTGCCATATTGTTTTTACATCACATTTGCTTTTGTTCATACTATGGGGTAGGTTTAGGCGTAGTGCAGATGGTACGCTATTTTAAAACGTCACAGAGCAGAGTTATAGCACCACTCAACGGACATTTTAAGTCAAAACTGCAGTGAAACAAACAAAACCAACGTCACATAAAACGTATCATATGTACGTTCAACACTCTTTTAGCGCCACACAGTGGACACTTCACAACAAATATGTCACGAAAATGTACAGTTGATGTCAAAAGTTTACATCCCCCTTTCAGAATCTGCTAAATGTTTTTTTTTTTTTACCAAAAATAAGATAATTCAAAATGCATGTTATTGTTTATTTAGTACTGACCTGAATAAGCGTTTGAACCTTCTGTTATAGTTGCATGTGAGTCCCTCAGCTGTCCTCAGTGTGAAAAGATGGATCTCAAAATCATCGTTATTGATGGAAAGGGTTCAAATACACAAAAATACTGGAAAGCCAAAGAATTTGTGGGACCTGAAGGATTTTTCTGAAGAACAGCATGCAGTTTAACTGTTCAGGACAAACAAGAGACTCGTGAACAACTATCACTAAACAAAAAACACAGCTGTGGATCATTCAGGTAACAATGCAGTATTAAGAATCAAGTGTATGTAAACTTTTGAACAGGGTCATTTTTATAAATTCAACTATTATTTTCTCTTGTTGACTTTATGTAAACATCTTTTATGCGAAATATCTTATTCAGGTCAGTACGAAATAAACAATAACATGCAGATTCTGAAAGGGGGATGTAAACTTTTGAACTCAACTGTACATGGCTCTACGTATTTTGTGTCTGGCGAAAAATTAAATATATATATATATATATTGTCATTTTGAGGGAAATGGTGATACATTTTTTCAAGGATTCTTTGATGAAGAGAAAGTTCAAAAGAACAGCATTTATTTGAAATAGAAACCATTTGTAACATTGTAAATGTGTTTACTGTCAACTTATGATTAATGAGTCATTGCTGGAAAAAAAGTATTGATTGCTTTCAAAAAAAAAAAAAAAAAAAGAAAGACAGAAAGAAAGAAATCTTTCTGACCTAAAAGGTTTTTTAACAGCAGTGTACATACATGGTTGTGTTGATATTTATATTTTAATTCATGTGCTTATTTCAAAGTGAATACTAGGTGTGTAGTATAAATACATTCCAAGACATGCTACGTCTTGGTTGTTTTGTCCTTGGTAACGGGTCTAAGGTCACAGGTGGTGCAATGGGCCTGGCCGTTTGCCGAAGACCCCTGTCCTACCACAACAAGGCCACTCATTAGACTCCCGAAGAGCAGGAGGAAACCGGCTAGACAGGGTCTCACAAGGGGACAGATATTGATCAAGGATCAAACTCACCCACACACACACTCATCACACTCATACATTCTCACACACAAGCACACTCACACACAGCAACTCGAATCAAGGGTGTAAATTGGGGGATGCGAGGAGGAGAGCGAGGAGATGCTTGATGAAATAGAGGCCAATATGTGATCAATACAGACTGAGATTTTCTCCTCTCTCTATTTCAATTGTCATGCTGCAAGCAATTAGACGGGGTGAAGATAGTGGGCCAGATTTACCCCCATTACCAGACAGGCCCTGGGAGAAAAAAAAAAGTTGCTGTTATTATTTTTCTTAGTCAATATGCTTTGATTTTTTGAAATAAAACTGCACATGGGGTGGGGAGACGTCCTTGAGCTGACAGCAGTCCACTGATGGCAGGTCACTTCTCAGATAGACAGGAAAAGAGAGATATATATTGTAACAAACACAAAATGTTTTACTATATGGTTCACATTTGGGGGAAAACCAAATAATAACATTCTAGGCATGTTTGTTCTTAGTATTTTAACCTACTAAGAATGTTCTAAAGAGGCTTTTGTAACAACCTAAAGACAAACCTCTACAGAACATTCTCTAATGGTTATTTTTAGGTTTTATTTTATAACCAAAACTACCTTCCCTGAACACTGCAGGGATATTTTTGTGATAACCTAAAGGGAAACTACAAATGTTTTTTAAAGGTTATTTTTAGGTTTCATTTTTATAACCACAAACTAACCTTCCCAGAACATTGGGAACACAGGGAGTTTTTTTTTTTTTTTTTTTTTTTGTGATAACTTAAACAAAATGTTCTGTAATGGTTATTTTTAGTCTTTTATCATCATAAACTAACCTTCCCAGAATGTATCTCATGGATACAGAATTAAATAAAGCGTAAAAGGCCCTTGTACCATTTCAAGTACATACTACAGAGCACACCTGCACAGACATGAATCAGGTACAAAAAAACAGCAGCTTATGTATTTAACATATAATACATGTCATATATACTAAAAAAAAAAAACTCTAGAATGATCTTGTTTTATAATAATCCAGAGGGAAACTGTATTGCTCAAGGGTGGATATTTAAGAGCTTATTGTTTCAGATTTTTGAGAAATACTGACATGCAGTAAGAGTATACCACTATAAAAACTAATGTTGTTGTCAGATCAAATTATTTGGTGATAGAAGCATTTGAGAGTTAAAATTGCAGATGTTTGATTGTTGAGAAGGCTTGTGAAATGCTATAGGACACACTAAGATTACTGAGGTCTTTTTCTCAAAAGAAACATCTGAGAGGCAGTTCAGTGGAAGTCTCAATTTGCTCTCCATTTCCTTTAATTGGTGTGTGGGAGAAACAATTGAGACGTTAAAGAGATATCATTTGTTTTCTTTCCCATGGGAACTGTTCTACAAGTCGGTAGACTTAATGGTTTTGTCCTTACTTGAATGGAATCATCATTCGACAGCAAAAAAATTATATATTCAGCGACAGCGATGCAAGAAAATGACAGTGTAAGCAGTAAATAAAGTATCGCTTAGGTCAAAGTGAACACGATCGTTCTTGGCACTCGTATGCATGCCATTGTTCCTAAGCGCTGATATGTGGGTAGAGAAAACCATGCAAGATCCTTCACATGACCTTCAGCGTCTGCGTCTTCTGAAGGAGCTTACCTCTTTTTCTAGGAGGGAATGTCACGCAGACCCGAGGCTTTATCTCCAACCCAGTTTTTCATGGGCATCTTAAAGGGCTGTTTGAGCTAGCTGAAGTGTTTGGACAATAGGTATTCATTAAGGGCCAGTGTACAGTGTACAGGGCTGTTTTGTCTGAGAGAGGAAGATAACAAAAGGACATGGCAACCCACTTCAGCATTTTCAAAATGAATGGCTGGGGCGGAGTGACAGTTTAGCATTCAGTGTCAGGTGTCGCCCGCTCCGTACTTTTTCTCTTGTTTATTTTTCATGGGCCGGGGCTGTCTTGAAACAAAGAGGGGTTCAGATTTGGCACTGTCTCTCTTGTGCGTCTTTACTCTTGTTTGGTGTAATCCTTTAGCGTTGTCTGAAATGACACAAGTGTCAAAGCCAGTGATGTCAGAGAGCGCGGGGCTGCATTCTTCGTCCTGCCTCTGAACTCGTCTTCACAGAGAAATTGATTAGCAAGGGTTCAGGCCCGGCAGCTCAGGCCTCAGCATGCAGAACACTCCCCGAACACAATAAAAAAAAGAGGGGGGAAGAAGGAGGGGATAAGAGAGATCCCTGGCAGAGTGAAACACACAACAGGACAGCGGGGACTAGCCAGTTCAAAGTCCACAGTCTGAAACCCTAGAGAACCCCCGCCCCCCTTCTGAACCCTGCCCCCTGCCCCCTCCTTTCTTGGCCCTCGTCTGGTTTGAAAGGTCAGTGCGTGTCTGGGAAAGAAGTCTGGGGATCCCCTTCTTTATTAAAGGTCACTATTATTCAATAGCTCTTAACACACAGCCGTTCTGCTTGGTCCAGCGAGCCCAGGCAGGAGGGGGTGCTAAGGATGCTTGCTTGGGGTTCAGACAAGCCTTGGGGATGAGGTATAGCAGGTTTTTGGGGAGTCCTGCACAGGGCCATATTACAGAAACCTCTCCTTGAAATCCTTTTGGAATCTTATCTGTTTAGTAACCATAGTGATTTCAGTCTGGATCTCATTTAACTTCATTTTACTTAACGTAAGACATCTTTCAGTTGTCCTTCAAACTTTTTTTTCATCCTATGAGCGACGGGGCTCTGCTTATGACCCAAAAACTGTGAAACCCACTACAAAGAGATTTTAGAGAAGCATCAGCTTTTATCTTAAAATGTGTGATTTTACGTAATGTGATATATTTTATAAATATATAAAAAATATATATAAATATTTAGTATTTATGTATAATTATTATAGAACTAAAATCCCAAGTTTATTTATATATAAACTTGGGATCAGTAAGATTTTTAATGTATTTTAAATACGTTTCTAATGCTCATCAAGGCTGTGTTTATTTGATCAAAACAAAAAACAAAAAAATTAATATTGTAATTGTAATATTATTACAGTGTTAAATAATATTCTTCTATTTTAATATAAATTCAAAATCTAATTGACTGCTGAATTAAAAAAAAAAAAAAGTTAAAAAGGACAGCATTTGTTTCAAATCGAAACTTTTCTAACAATATACACTACTGTTCAAAAGTTTGGGGTCAGTAAATATTTATTCTTATTTTAAGAGATGATGCTTTTATTCAGCAAGGATGTGTTAAATTGATAAAATGTGATAGAAAATATTTATATTTTGAATAAATGCTGTTCCTTTTAATTTTTTATTCATCAAAGAATCATGAAAAAAAGTATCACAGGTTCCAAAAAAAAGTATTTGGTAGCACAACTGTTGCCAACATTAATAATAAATCAGCATATTAAAATGATTTCTGAAGCATCATGTGGCACTGAAGGCTGGAGTAATAGCTGATGAAAATTCAGCTTTGCATCACAGGGAAAAATATATATATGTATATATATATATATATATATATAATTTTAATGTATAAGTCTTTACAAACTTTTGAGCGGTAGTGTATATATGTGTATATATGTTCTTTTTTACTTGTATTTTCACAAGATAAATAAATTGTATTCTTTTGAACTTTCAAGTCATTAAAAGAAAAAAGAAAAAAAAATCAGTTTTCTGCAAATATATTCAGCAGCACAGCTGAACATATTGATATTAAGAGGAAATGTTTCATAAGCATCAAATCAGCGAATTATAAAACATATAGAGAAAATAATTATTTTAAATAGTAATATTTCTGATTTTACTCTATTTTTGATCAAATAAATGCATGAGAATAAATACATAAATAAAATTGTACCTAACCCAAATTTTAGAATTTTAATAATGCTAATAATATTAAAAATCTAAAACTACAATGAAGCTCATTTTCATTCAGTAAAGAGTTCAGTGTTTATATGTTTGTTGAATAAGGTTATCTGATGAAAGTGTGGTGATGGGCAGTTAAATTTGGCGGTAAATTTAGTTAGGGGGAGGGGGTGCTTAGGAACGCTGCTAGTTCCCACATTGTATTCGGTTTGTCCCAGCCAAACTACTTCCCGGTTTCTTACAGAAAGAGAGAGAGAGAGAGAGGGAACTGACACACTCATTCTCATGTAAAACACTTTTCGCACAAGCATCCCCCAATCTGCGAGTCCTCATTAGGTATGCCTAGTTTAGCGCTGACTCTTTTTCATCAAGTGGCTCTATTATTACAATAATCATCACCACTACCTCAATCATGTTTGCAGTAATTTCATAAATCAAGGGCCCTTTAGCAGGCCACAGGAGCTCTGGATTCTCTCAGGCCATTTGTTCACAGTTACAGAGAAGAGGTGAGCCAACGGGGGGAGACTGATCAGTCCAGGCCTTTCACACAAGAGGGACAGTAATTACAACCTTGTGCAATGGGTGACAGGGGAGAATTATCACTCTGATTCAAGACTAAAAGCCGCTTACTGGCTCCAATGCTAAATTCTCCATCAGTGAACATTGTTCTTGATTATGTGTGTGTGTTTTTTTTTTTTAGATATTTCAGGGCCAGATGTGTAAGGTCTTGTATAGAGATGAACGCAAGCGGATATTTGAGCAGCAGGGGTTCGCACTGACTTTCAAACAAGATGATTTTCAACACCTGGTTTTGATAAGGCTCCTTTGCAGATGACCCTTCAAGCACATGGCAAGATTTCATATGTCATAAAAAGTATGGATTTGGTAACAGGATAGTAAACTTTATACGATCTGGCGTCTTTTTGGAAAAAAATTCTCAGAAAATTATAGTCTACAGAGAAGGTTTTGCTTAGCCTCAGACAGACATGAAGAAGGAAAAATTGTGTTGTGGGTAACCAGTATTTACTTTGTGTTTTGGATGTTGCTGTCTCACCAGGTAGAACAGCATAAACTAGTCTGGACCAGCACAGAAAGTCATCTTTTTAGCAGGGAGTTGACTTGAAATCTTTTGTGTGCTTGTGCTTGTGCTTGTGCTTTTTTAACAGTACTGATAACGTGTACAGTCCATTAGCGTCTGAGTCACAACTGAAGGACATTCCCACTTCCCCACTTGAGGATTCATCAGGGAACGGCTGATGGTTCTCTATGTGGTTCTGCATGCTGGAAGTAGCAGATGGTTTCAAATTGAATTAGATTGCGGTGTTAATAAGAGTAACTTTTTGTTTGTGTCCTTGAGATACTGAGGAAGGGGTTTTCATGTCTTCCTGAATTACAGTCTAACATAACTCACACATTCCATGACTTTGGTTCATTGGTGTCCCTTTAATATTTATGTACTGTATGCATGTGTACACTGTAAAAAACAAAAAACACAATTTGTTGAGTCAACTTACTTTAAATAATTTGTTACCCTGCCACCTTTAAATTTTAAGTTCAGTCAACTCAAATAAGTTGATTTAAGTTTAAATGTTAAGTTGTACCAAGTGACAATATTTGAGTTGACTAAACAAAAAACTAAAAAAATTGAGTTAAAAAGTTTGTTAAACTTAACAGCTGTGTTTGTAACTCGGCTGCCTTAAAATTTTAAGTTGAATCAACTCAAATATCTAAGTTGTCACTTAGTAAAATGTAACATTTCAAGTTGACTCAACTTTTTCGAGTTGACTGAACTTAAAACATTCATAATTTCAAAGTTTCAATAGAACTTTCAAAATTTCAACTTATGAAAACAATATTTAAAAAATAAATACATAAATAAATAAATAAACATATATACATATAATTTATTTCACTGTCGTTTTAAAAAATATCTTTTTGGTTTTTTAAAAAAGTTCCAAAAAAAATATTTATTTTAACTTTTCTTTGTAAATCGTGAAACTTTATGTAAAAAAAAACAGCATTTTTCATGTCACACTGAAACAGTGTATGTTTAAGTCCATTTGCTGAGGCTGATTTTAACTACACCATTAAAATTGTTCATTAAATTTATGACCAGGAAATATCCGTGTGCCTCTCTTTCATAGCTGTAAGGTGTGAATACATAGCTCCCATCATTTTGAAGTAATTTTTTTTAAAAAGTCTGAAAATCTGTGCAACTTTAAGGAACTTCACTACCAAACACCTTTTTTCTGCAATTAAGCAAACTTTTTTGGGAGTTATTTCATAACCAAAACATGTCAAAAATAAAGTATACTGCATTATCAACTAAGATGTTATAGTGTTTGGTTCAATATCTATTCAAACTAATTAATCCTTAACATTGATCAACATATGATCAACTTTTTCAAATTTGATTCAAAATAAAACAAATCTCGGGAATCACACTTGAAATATTGTTCAAATTTGAATTATTAATAGAAAAAATATATATATTTACATAGAAGATGTAAGCATAATAGATTATGATAATGCTCTTATTGAACTATATATTATTGTGTTTCAGTAGTGACAAATTTGGGGAAAGGGAAAAATAATCTAAAACCTTCTGAAAATAAAATATGAGAATTAACTGCATAATTACTAGAAATGTATACCTTGGATATTATACATAGTTACAAAATTTGTGGGAAATATCTTTTTTTACAAGATATTTCCAACTCCAACTTTGAACCAATTCTGTAAAATGGCCCATATATGTAAATTTATATATATATATATATATATATATATATAAATCTCATTCCATTTTCTCAATTTTATTCCAAATTGTAGAGTTCGGCATTTGTTAAGCTGAACTATTCAAACTATTTTAAATGTATTCCAACTATTCATTAACATTAGTAGTAACATAAACAAACAATGGCCAATAACTAATATAGTAGTAATAACTAATGTAGCTAACTAATGTTAACTAATGAACCGTATTGTAAAATGTTACCATTTCAACTATTCTGAAAAAAAAATGAATAGCTACATTTTTTTACATACACATATAATTTTCAAGGTTTTATGTTTTTTAGATATGTCCAGAACTCTACAAACAGGGTTGCAAAACCGCATAAAAATTCAATACAAAATAAATCAGCTCATATTAAATTTAATTTAGCTTCCTGAGGCTGAAAATCAACATTTTCTGAAGGTTAAATACCTTCTTTCACTGACTATTTGCTGAAAAATAAAAGTTATTTTATTTTTTAAAGAGTTCCAGGTCTTATTTTGTACCGTATTAATGGAAAGTGACTCTGTTTATGACAGCTTAAGTGACCCCATCTAACTTCATTATAATAGATGGCCTTAGATTGGTACTGGCAGTCTTGCTCTTCTTGTTCAGTCTTTCACTCTTCATATGTAAACATACATGTAACTTTTCACCTAAAGGTTGTAGGGTTTGTCTGTAGTCTATGTGTGTCACATGTCTGTGTGTGAACGATTGCATTTGAGGGTGTGCCCTGGTGTGTGTGTGTGTGTGTGTGTGTGTGTGTCCATGCGATTGTATGTTGGGGTGTGTCTGGGTCTCACCCCAGGTCGTGATGAAGTGTCTGGTCTCTCAGGCACAGTGTCTGAATTTGGGGCTTCGGTCAGAGGGGGGCATCTCACAGAGCTCAGCTCAAGCGGGTCATCACACATCTACAACCGCACATCTACATGTCCACTATTTAGTGCCATCATGACCGTTACATTACAGCCATCGGAATCCATATTCAGAGGAGACTGTTTGGACCTGGATGCTATGAAAGACATATTTATGTCTAATCCTCAAACCCCCCTATCCCTCAACCAAAAAAAACAGCTTCCAGTCCCAACCGTCGCATCAGCCCCCTTTCCCAATCCTGCTAAGGATTATTTTGTATAATGATGAATAATTTATGAAAATCTACCCCCTGGCCCTCAACAGTGTCTCTCAATTGGCCTTGGCATTAAGCCATTCATTCCTCTGTCTGGGGTGGGAGTCGCTCATAAGCAACCGCATAATAAAATCTCATTTTCCCTAAAAGCGAATGATGCCATGACTTAAAATCTTATGAATAATTTCTAAACCTAAATTTGGACTCACTCTCCCCTTTGTGAGCTCTAAACAAGGATGGTGCCACTTTTTGGTATACCTTTTTTAATTTGAATCGGACCGCCATTGTGCTTTCTTCGGCCTTAACCCTTCCTTTTCAAATTTTACTTGCAGTATTAGGAATGTATGGAATTCTTTTCTCAGAATTGTGAGATATAAACTTGCAATTACAAGTTATAAAGTCAGAATTCTGAGATATAAACTGGAAATTCTGAGAAATAAAGACAGAATTGCAAGATATACACTCGAAATTGCAAGTTATAAAGTCAGAATTGCAAGACAAAGTCACAATTCTGAGAAATAAAGTCAGAACTGCAAGATATAAACTGCCAATTCTGAGAAATAAAGTCAGAATTGAAAGATATACACTCGAAATTGCAAGTTATAAAGTCAGAATTGCAAGTCAATTCTGAGAAATAAAGTCAGAACTGCAAGATATAAACTCACAATTTTTTTTCTCAGAACTGCAATCTTATATCTCAAATTAAAAAGCCAGAATTGTGAGATATAAACTGCAATTATGAGGGTTTTTTTCCTCAGAACTGCGAGATATAAACTCACAATTCAAACTCAGAGTCGAAGAAAAATTTTCAGAATTGCAAAATAAAAGCTCGCAATTGTAAGAAAAAGTCGGAATTTCGAGACGCAAACATGCAAATGTGATTTATATCTCGCAATTCGGACTTTTTTTCTCAGACTTGAGACGTAGAGAAATAAAGTGAGAATTGTGTGATAAATTCTGAATTAAAAAGTCAGAATTGTGAGATATAAATGCGCAATTCTGAGAAATAAAGTCGGAACTGTGAAAGATAAACTAACAATTCAGACTTTTTTTCTCAGAACTGTAAGTTTATATCTTACCATTCTGACTTTATAACACAATTGCAAGAAAATATCAGTTTTTTACCCCCTCATAATGGGACTTTATAACCCATAATTGTACGTTTATATCTCACAATTGTAAGAAAAATAGTCAGAGTGCTAGAAAAAATCCATAATTGCGAGATATAAACTTGCAGTTGTAAGAAAAGTCAGAACTGCAAATTTTAATCTCAAAATTCTGACTTTGTGTCTTGCAATTGTGAGTTTAAATCATGCAATTTTGACTATAACTGACAATTGCGAGTATATATCTCCAAATTCTCCAAAAAAAAGTCAGAATTGTGAGATGTATTCGGTGACAGAAACAGGCTTCCATGAGAATGGGACTTAAAGAATTTAATGATTTTCTTGTACTGATTTCTCTTAACCATTCAGATTGTTAAAAATTTCATGAACAATTCTTTTATCTTATTTTTTTATTTTTTTAGATGTGCAACCATTGCCAATTTATATAATTGAATCATTAATAAATGTTAAATACTTTTTAAGGATTCATTCAGCATCATTTACCAAAAAGAACCATCAATTTATAAGAGTCCTTCATTCTAAAATCAGACTACACTGATCACGCTTTGCGTTTGTAAATTCAGTAGCAGTTTTGTAGAGCTCTTTCATAAGTACTGGATATTACAGAAAGAGTATTTAGAATCAGAGTAATGTAGTACAGTATTCTATCCACATCTATAAAATAATCCAAAAGCGTGAACTGTTAACGTACGCCATTCAGTTTCTTGTAAAAAGGTTTAAGATAACAGCACCTTTTCTCTTTTTTAACAGACTGGCTTTTCAATGTATAATTCATTTACAGTGATTAACAAACCTGCACTTGAGAAAAATAACATTAACTACTGTTAATGTGACCCCAGGGTGGCCAGTCCCTAAGGCCAAGCTAATAACACTCAACACTGGACAAGACTCATCATGTAAACTGAGAGAAGTTAGAGACAGAAATCTGAGGCAACTGTGACATGTTTTTTTCTATGTGTGTGTGTGTGTGTGTGTGTGTGTGTGTGTGTGTGACAGTGAGAGAGTTAAAGAAGAAAGACAGAGTGTTATCTGAAGCAGCAAAGCCGTCTCTGGCTGCAGGGATCTTTGATGGTGGAAATCAATAGATACTCACTGCATAGTGGCATAACCTTGTCAGGCCAGAGCAAGGGTACTCTGGTTAAAAATGTGGGTGGAGGAAAGAGAGAAGGAGAAGGGGAGGGAGAGGAGGATGGTGAGAGACAGCAGTGTCATGTGGCCTCAGCAGATTAGTATGTGAGTGTCCGGTAATCAGGCCGTGGCCTTGCAGGCCTTTTAAAAGCCTTCTGCTGAAGCAGATCATCTAAAAGTGACCATGGCAGAGTGGACTGCACAGTGACACACATATACTGCCTAACATAGTTATTTCAGCGGTGAGAAACAAGTAAACATCCAATAAATCAGTGATGTTACATGGCTTGATTCACATAGTAATTTTCCACCTAAAGGTTAGTCTCAAACAAGCACAAACACATGAGCATGGGGTCATGTGCATGCTTTCTAGTACTGGATGCCCTACATGGAGGCAAAAGGAGAGGATAAAGTGGTGTACAGGATGGCAGAGGTTGGGTCAGGTCAGGGATGACTGGCCTAAAGCTGCCCGTGTCACTCAGGCCTTGATGGTTTTACAGGCCACTGCAGGTTAACCAACAAAATCCTCATATCCGTTCTCACACTTGCATCTTAGTTAAAGGTGCTCAGTCATTAAAAAGTAGGGGTGCACATCAGATCAGTATCATGGTGGCTATTTTACTTATTTATTTATCTCTATCTATCTGTCTATCTATATATGCTTTATATGTTTTATATAGGGCTGTCAAACGATTAATCACAATTAATTGCATCCAAAATAAAAGTTTGTGTTTACATAAAATACTGTATGTGTGTGTGCTGTTTATATTTATTATGTATATATAAATACACACACATGCATGTATGTAAGAAAAATGTTTTATTTATATACAAAATATAAATATAAATTCTCTCTTTTTTTCTCTCTCTCTCTCTCTTTCTCTCTCTCTCTCTCTTTATATAAACACACACATACATGTATTTAAGATTTTTTTTATTTATATATACTTTTTTTAAATACATAGATGTATGTGTGTGTGTGTTATATATACATAAGAAATATACACAGGATGTAAACACAAACTTATATTTTGGATGCAATTCATCGTGATTTTTATATTATATTAAATTTTATATTATATATTTTATTTATTTATAATATTTATTTATTAAATTTTTAAATAATGCTCACATTAAATTTTAAATGTAATTAAAATAAAAAACAATAAAAATAGCGTTTTAACACTGTTGAATGTAATCTTTAGAATTTTTTAGTATATACATTTTTTTCATGCTGTGCATTAATGTTGTGTTTTTTAACAAAATATGTCATTATTTCAGTACCTCCCTTTAAAAATTTCACATAAAGTAGTAATGAGAATCAAAAGTAATATTATATATGTATAATCAACCATTATCAGGCCATTAGTCAAAATAATGACTTATCAGTATGAGAATCTAATATCAGTTTATCCCTGTATTAATCTTTACACATAAAAAAGTGATTATTATATATTTTTTAATCTGATGCTTACATAAACTAAACGTAAACTAAAACAAAAAATAAAAATTTAATTTTGTGTTAACTGTTGTACTCTATACAATTTTACCAATTCTGTCTATTATATATGATAGTATTTATATCTATCATATATAACATCAGCCATTTATTGGTTATCAGGCATTAACATTCAAATTATTATTCATATGAGAAAGAATTCTCAGTATCAGTGTATCCATATATATATAAATCTTTACATATAAAAAAGTGATTATTACTGCTTTATGTAAAATGTTTACATTTATATCTATTATATATAATATCACCCATTATCAGGTCATAAGTCAAAATAATTATTGACTTATAGGTATGAGAATTGTAATATCAGTTTATCCTTATGTTAATCTTTACACATAAAAAGTTATTATATTTTTATTTAATATTTATTTATTATATTTGTTATCTGGTGCTCACATAAAATAAATGTATAGTAAAACTGTAAATAAAAAATCTGACAATTTATATCCATTTTTCATGCAAAAATATTTATATTTGTCATACATATCAGCCATTTATTGGTTATCAGGCCTTAACATTAAATATTTTTTGGTATAAGATTGAATTTTACTATTAGTGTATTCATATATTAATCATATAAATTATATAAATAAAAAAGTGATCATTACTACTTTACGTGAAATGTTTAAGGGGAGACACTGAAGGCAAAAACGTTGTTTTTTCATGCACCTGTCAAATTTGAGATTTTTGGGCTTTTTGGTTTTT
Source organism: Cirrhinus molitorella (assembly GCA_033026305.1). Classification (NCBI taxonomy): domain Eukaryota; kingdom Metazoa; phylum Chordata; class Actinopteri; order Cypriniformes; family Cyprinidae; genus Cirrhinus; species Cirrhinus molitorella. Next base: position 26,382,676 of record CM065126.1, on the reverse strand, counting down.
CATAAAATGTTTTTTCAGACTAATGGGAGGGGAAAACATCCAAAAGACACTGTTAAGTGTTTCTTTTATAGCACTGTATCTGCTTGAGTCAACAGATTTCAGTTACAATACATATTTTTAAAGGGTGTTTTCTCAAAATGAGTTTTGTCTCCTACACTGAGCCATAAATGTCCACTTCAGTAGCACTTACATACACAACTTTACATTTTTATTCCTGTCTATATCCTGAAGGTTTTTACAGAGGGATTTGTTCATATATGATTTGATTGATTATTAACATTTTATTTCCCCAGATATATTGTTTTCTGTCTGTTCTAAGTACTTTCTGAATGAGATACCCAAAATTCCCTGTGTAAAATGACTCTAAAATGTCAAAACAAAAAATTAACAACAATTTTGAAACTGACTTCATCCGGTCTTTTTTGTACTAGAAATGTATGCAAATTAACGCATATTTCATTAATGCCTCATTTGCATATTTAAACCTAACATTTTAGAAGACTCGTAATACAAAAAATGTTTGCAATTATCAATGTTATCAATCTACTTGGTAAGTAAGACGATAACTATTAGTTTTGTTTTGTTTTTTACCCTATTCACCTGCAGTGTCTCGCCTTAAATTCACATACAGAAATTAATCACAGATAACTGCAAATAGAGCACTTCTAAAATGAGATCGGACAAGATCACAGCTGTATGGCCATAAACACAACATCTATAACTGAAAACCTTTTCTTTTCATCTGCTTTTTAGGTGTTGGTTTGGGTAAATCCAAGACGTGTGTGATTGCAGCCATCGCAGCACAAACAAAAAATATGACTGAGTGCACCTTCGACCAAAGAAACAGACAAAGAGCCCAGTGGCCACTTCAATGGGCGGGTGTTTTGTATGCGTGTATGTGAGAGACAGACAGATTGAGAAAGATAAAGCTGGCTCTTTGAATGGGTAGGGGTACGGACAGGCCTACAAGCAGTGCCAGGGGGCACAGTCATTGTGCCAGTGTGGGCTCTGTCTTTGAGGCCCAGCTGAAACAACAGCGCTGCAATTACACCTGCCCGTCTCCCTGCTCCCTGAATCTCCCTCTGCTCGCTCGCTGTCTGTGGCGCCCCTGTTGTTTCTGTTTGTTTATGTCATTTAGCGTTTTTACTTTCATTTGTTTAGCCTTTTTTTTTGGTATCTCATGCTTTTTGTGACAGGGCATGAGGGCTGCCTTTGCCTCCAGGAAATAGCAGACAATTTGCAGCAGCTGTGATGCGCAATAATACAACAAATTCACTTACTGAATGACAACGGCTTTGTTGACAAGCCAATTCAATTAGCCAGTGAAACCAACGGGAGTAGCATGCGGGCAGCCAGTCAGACCCCGGGTCTCTCTCTCTTTCGCTCTCTCTCTCCTTAATTCCCAACATCTCTTTCTATCTGTCCAAATGAGAGGATGGCTGTGTGCCTGCGTTTGGCACTGAGAGAGAAGGCCAGAGCTCTGGCCGTTCTGTAGTCAATGAGAGCTGAATGAGTAGTGTGTGTGGGGGGGGGAACTGTGTAATGCTAATTAATGGTAGTTTTTCACACAGACTCGCTGGTAATGGCAGCAGAGCTATTATAGCATGGCTCTGACCTATGCCCAGACAAACTGGCCTGCCAGCTTGACCCGGCTAATGGCGGAAGAGGAGTGGGGCCTGCTATTATGCCTTGATCAATCATTTTCCCAGGGCCCCATGTAAAATGCATTGCGCTTGTCTAAGCTAATGTATCGATATCGGACCTTAGGAGACAGCTTAGCCAGACTCGCTCACTTGTTAGCTTAATTATTTCACCTCTTTAATATCCTGTTATTAACGCGCGTGTGTGTTGAGAGGTGGGGACTCTGCTACCACTCTGATTCAGTTCTTCTATCTTCCCCCATCTCTTCTGCTCATTTATCGTCTTTCTTTTTTTATGTTGGGAAAAAATAGCTAATGTAGTCATTAATGTGAAGTTACACTCCCTGTCACTTATAGTTAAAGTGACAAAAGCCTTTTTTAAGGCTTGTGTTTGTTTACTATATAGAATAAATGTGCAATATAACTACACAATATTATATATAATCAAATTCTAGTAGAATTAATGAAAACTGTTATGATTCATTATTATTATTTTTTATTATTTTATAGTTCTGTACATTTTTATCTATTGCATATATTAACAAATTAATAAACATTAAATACAGCTCTGAAATGCTGCTCCTATATAATTATATATATATATGTTTTTAAAGAGGTTTCTTATGCTCATCAAGACAGCGTTTATTTGATAAAAACAGATGTGCTGCTTAATATTTTTTTGGAACCTGTGATATTTTTTCAAGATTCTTTGACAAATAGTTAAAAAGAACAACATTTATTTAAATAGCAATCTTTTCTAACTATATACATTACTGTTCAAAAGTTTGGGGTCAGTACATTTTTATTCTTTCTTTCTTTTTTTCTTTTTTTGAAAGAAATTATTACTTTTATTTAGCAAGGAATTGTTAAATCAATAAAAAGTGATAGCAAAGACCTATATTGTTAGAAAAGAATTATATTTTAAATAAATGCTGTTCTTTTTAACTTTGTATATATCAAATAATCCTAAAAAAAAAAAAAATAATAATAATAATAATAATAATAATAATAATAATAATAATAATAAGCATCACAACTTATTATTATTATAAATATTAAGCACAACTGTTTCCAAAACTGATAATAAATCAGCTTATTAGAATGATTTCTGAAGGATCTTCTGACACTGAAGACTGGAGTAATGCCTGATGAAAATTTAGCTTTGCATCATAGAAATAAATTAGATTTTAAAGTATTTTAAAATAAAAACCCTTATTTTATATTGTAATAACATTTCGCAATATGTTTAAAGATATTTCCTATAACCCTAAAACTCCTGTGAGCAATCGATACAGAAAATTCCTTCAGATTACCAGTACATTAGGTCATAAGTGTAGCTAAACAGTCACCATGAGAAAATATTTCCCACATTTTCCACTGTGACTTTTAACGTATTTTAGCTAGCATTTATTAGCCACTCTACTACAGTATATGATACCTGACAAATATCAACATATATACATATTTATAATATATATCTCATAAGAGTTCCTCATGGACTTCCAACACCCAGCAGAAGCAACAGTCATTCACTAAGGATGTTTTCAGTTTGTGTGGTTTGCACACCATCTTGGCTCAATATGGAACAGGTCCCTGGAGGTTGTCCACCCCCTCCCTCCAGCTACTAGCCCCATCACACTTCTGCCCTCCCACCATGACCTTGGGCAGAGCACTTGACCCACCCTGTGGGTCATTGCTGGTGGTTGTAACTGGAGAGCAGAGCTGTTTCTGACAAAGCTAACCATGTTTAGTCTGCTGCAGCTGATGGGAGATCCAGTGGAGAAATGCTAAAGGCCAAAGCATATCCAAAGAGCCCCTGAAAACTAAAGCCCCACTGTCCAACGGAGTCCCAAAGGCTTCAGATGAGCACTAATGGATGCTAATAAAGCTGATGTGTCACACAATACTTTTAATTTTAGAGAAGGAATATACAGAAAACATCAGACGCCCCCATTATACAAGTGCCATAGGTGCGATGCTGATTGGTACATGACTGAACAGAAACTGCTGTGGGTCTTTGCACTGTTTTTAAAGCAAACTCTTTCGATTTTAAAGACTAAAATTGAAAGAGTTTAAAGAAAACTTTTTTTGATTAATTGAAAAAGAAATTTCAATTTCTGTTTTACCAGAAGTAGAGATGTGCCCGAATAGTGAATCCATATTCAGAAAGGCACCAAAAACTAATAATGCGTTCTACAGAGCTACTAAAAGACATGGTTAGGCGCTTGCTAGCTGTGACCTGTTAAATCACAGGACATAAAATTTCCCTTACCTCAGTTTCGCTTACAACAGAATAAGAAGAAAGATGATGGACAGGACAAATGATTTGCAGATTCTGAGCATCACTGACAAACATCTAATCTTGCAAAATGTGTGGTTCCCTAGGATTGTATGTTTGCGAATCTCGAAAGTGAAAGTAAAAAGCAAGTGTATTCAAAAGCAATTTCAATGTCCTGCATATTAAGAGCATCTAGCTGAGACCCGTAATGTATATACAGTATAATTACCCAACAATATATATTTTTTCCTTCCATCTCATATTTACTTTCTTTAGGGTTCCATAGTACATGTCATTTCCTTTCTGAACACAATATTTTAATTTTGATTAAGAAAGAAAGAAAGAAAGAAAGAAAGAAATAAGAAAAAGAAAGAAAGAAAGAAATACATGGATAAATCTCTTAGAGTAAGATCATTAAAGGCAAGACATTGCAGGTGAATAGGGTAAAAATAATTAAATAATACTTATCACCTTACCCATTTGATTGATTACATTGATTAAATATGCAAATGAGGCATTATTTAATGAAATATGCACTAATTTGCATACATTTCTTGTACAAAATCTAAACACTAAATTAAGTTCTTGTTAAAATTCTTGTTTATTTTTTTTTTTTTTTTTTTTTTTTTTTGGAGTCAAACGTTACATATGTATTGTAATTGAAATATATACAAATAGATAAAGTGCTATAAAAGATATATATATATTTGGATGTTTGCTTTCACTAGTCTGAAAAAAGACAAAAAACTCAAACTTGACAGGTGCATGAAAAAAACTGTTTTTGCCTGCAGTGTCTCCCCTTAAAAAATGCCTTAACATAGCTGAACACATTATTAAATTATGTGAAACATTTATTAAATGACATGAATGCATTGGTTAGACTTTTTTATTGTAAAACATTCAGAAATTACTTTTATATTTTAATTTAATTCATGAATTTAAATTGAATTTAACAATTAGGGTAGCAAAAGTAGTTTTGTTTACTATAAAATCTTAAGAGGTGGAGATTAATGGAGCCTTTTAGGTATGTGGGTGCCAGTTAGAAAGCCTGAAAAAAAACTGAGTCAAGCTTACAGTATATCAAAGAGGAAATCGATGGAAAATGGCCCGAAGTTGTTCATGACATATTTAGCTAAAGCAATTTTCCCCAAATAATATCACTGCATAATATCAGTATATATGCCAAAAGCTGTTACTTGTCCATTGGTGTGCAGCACCCACTGAAGCTTCGCAGACACAGCGTGGGCCTAGACAGCTGATTTTGTATTCACTGGATGCTCTTGCTTTTATTTTGCAGAGATTTAGTGGCGATGGTGTGAGTAGGAAGTCCTCTCTCAGGTGCTGTGGATGTCAGAGAGAGGGTACAGAGAGAGGAGAGAGTAATAAAGCGCTGATGGTAATTTAAAAAGCAGGCATGCATATCTGAGACTGGCCATGACACCCCTCTGTCCTCCACCCCTCTCCCTCTCTTTGCTTACCGGCCTTCCATTTTTCTTTTTCTCTTCATTTCCTTTCCCCCTGCCAGACAATCAATTTCCGCCCCTGGCATAGCGTTCATCTCTCTTTTTCGTTCCCTCTCTTTTTCCCTCACTCTCTCTCTCTCTCCATTCTCATGGTCAGATGACTGGTGCTGACCTTTTCACTATAACCCGTTATTAGAGAAACTGACATTCAATCCCTGAGCCCGGAGGACACGGAGAGCCAGCGTCAGTTACCCAGGCCCCCACTGCTGCCCCCGGCTTGCCCCTGACCCTCCCCTTCACGCCGCGCAACCCGTCAATCAACTTGCTATCCTCGGGCGTTCACCATACCACCGCAGACTCTGAGAGAAAGGTGCTCTCCGAGAAGGATGGTCTTTGGGGTCATGTGACCGTCACACCTGTGAGCCAGGCTGCTGTCAGTCGGGGTCACAGTGGTAACATAACTGGAAGGAGTGATGGAAAGAGAAAATGGAGCTTCCCTTTAAAAAGAGACTGTGAGGGTAATCACACTTCACATACTATGACCCTATTTACACCTGGTATTCAGCGTTGGGGGTAAGTAACGCAAGTTACATAATTACAAGTAACTAGTAAAGTAACGCATTACTTTTTAAATTACAAGTAAAGAGCTATTTTTTCAAATAAGTAATGCAATTTACTTTGTTTTCCCTTTTGTTCACTGACACCTCTCCTTTCCCATGCTGAGAGAAATCTGGAGTGAGGTACAAAGGCATTTCCTTCAGCCAGAAGCTTATTAATTTCACTTTTGGTGTGAAAGGGCCTTTACAGTTGCCAATAACTTTTGTGGGTTTTGTTATGAAGAAACAAATAAGCAAGCCTAGCTCAGGTGACAAAAAGTAACACTAATGTAACATAATGCATTACTTTCCATAAAATGTAACTAATGTAACTAAGAAATTAAGTTGAGGAAAACATTCCAGGAATTTTCTCCATATAATGGACTTCAATGGTGGTCAATGACTTGAAGATCCAAATTGCAGATTTAATGCAGCTTCAAAGGCCTCTACGCAATCCCAGCCAAGGAATAAGTGTCTTGTCTAGCAAAACGTTTGTATAAACGTCAGTATACACTAGCTCTGCAATGCACATGCGCATCTTTATGTATTGTGTGTAATCACATTGGAAAAGTCACACACGGTTAGTTCTTCGTCTGTGTACTTTGGGTAAAAAAAGATATGGTAGGGTGAAAAACTCCATCTCATTTTCTCCTCCAACTTTAAAATCATCCAACATTGTCGCTTTAGCCTTTTTTTGTTAAGAGAATTTGACTTTCTTTGCGCGTTCTTTGCAAGTCAAGCTAGTTCAAGACGAGCATTTTTGGTTAAAAAGTGTAGAAATGTGTATTTTTCCTAGAAAATAATTTTGCTATGTAAGACCCTTATTCCTCAGCTGGGATTGTGTAGAGCTCTTTGAAGCTGCATCGAAACTGCAATTAGGACCTTTTCTGTTGGGCACGATTGAAGTCCACTATATGGAAAAAAAGTCATGGAATGTTTTCCTCAAAAAACGTAATATCTTTTCAACTAAAGAAAGTAATGAACATACTGGATGACATGGGGGTGAGTAAATTATCAGGACGTTGTCATTTTGGAAGTGAACTTCTGCTTTAAGATTAATTTTGGGTGACCAATTTTTTGTTTTTTTTATAGTTTTATTTATTTTAAATCATCTTTTAGTAATTCACTAGTTATTTTGTGCTTTATCACAATATATAAATGTACGAAAGTTCAAATCAGTTTGGGGTCAGCAAGATGTTTGTTTAGAAATTAATATTTTTATTAAACACAAACACATTAAATTGATCTATATATATATATATATATATATTTATGAAAAAAAAAATCAATTTTAATTAAACAGTGTTCTTTTGAACCTTCATTTCATAAGTTATTCCTAAACAAAAGTTTTCACAAAAACAGTAAGCACAGTTGTTTTCATCATTGATAATAAAAAATATTAGATAGCATGGACCACAAAACCAGTCATAAGGGTCCATTTTTGGAAATTACATGATATGAACGCTTTCCACTGATGTATAATTTGTTATGATAGGACAAAATTTGGTCGAGATACAACTATTTGAAAATCTGGAATCTGAGTGTAAGAGTGTAAGATAAAAATATTGAGAAAATCACCTTTAAATTTGTCCAAATGAAGTTCTAGCAATGCATATTACTTATCAGAAGTTTTGATACATTTACAAAAGGACATTTTTCAAATATCTTCATGGAACATGATCTTTGCTTATTATCCTAATAATTTTTGGCATAAAAGAAAAATCAGTAGTTTTGACCCATACAGTGTATTTTTGGTTATTGCTAAAGATATACCCCAGCGACTTATGACTGCTTTTATGGTCCAGGGTCACATATTAGAATGATTTCTGATTTCTCAAGAATTATGTGACACTGAAAACTGAAGTAATGTGTTCTGAAAATTCAGCTTTTCCACTACAGGAATAAATTTAAAATATAATATTTATGTATTTATTTATTTATAGTTATTTTAAATGATATCACTATTTCATAATATTATTGTTCTTACTGTATTGTTATAAAATAAATGCAAACTTAATGAGCATAAAAGACTTAAATTTGAATGGTTGTGTATGTAGTCCCTCCGCTTAAAACCCGAAGTGGTCACAAGAGACACATATAAGGTGTAAACAATAATGTGTCTCTGCTGACCACTTGTGATCGAATCACCCGAAACGGATCTCAATACCATGTTTAAATAGAGCCTAAAAATGTTTAGGATCAAGGAAGGGAGTAAAAATAAATAAAATCAGGTTTCCTTTAGGTTTAAAATGTTCTCATTAAATGTTCATTACCATTGCAGTTTAATGAGCTCTTGAAGAAAAGATTAAATAGGCGATAGTGGAAAATTTGATACAGAAAAACAGGGGCATAATTTGCTAGGGAAGCATTTCAGCTTTTTTTTTTTTTTTTTTTCCTTCTTCTTTTTTACAGCAAAGTTTATTGACTGACCAGATGAGACACAGACACTGGCAATTTGGACAGACTGCATGTGTGCTTTACACAATGAAAACACACTTTCTCACACTAATTATTTGCCCTTTGCCTTGGCAGAGAGGGGCTCAGGTTATGATAATTTTGTTATTTTTAGGTAATTGTTTCCAGTGTGCAAGTTCATGAACATTAAAGGGCTTGCCGCGTTTTTAATCTAGCGGATGAAGGTTTAACAGCAACGGCGATGTGCTCTAATGACAGAGGAGCCAATCATTGGCTCTCCTCACGCACACAGCAGAGCAAATAAACGGCCACTGGGCTGGGCTGCCTGCTCTCTCAAACTCTCGCTTCCTGCAGAGGCTTGCATGCAGCTGCATATGTGTGTGTGTGTGTGTGTGTGTGTGTACTTACGAAAGTGTCACTCGGTACAGTGCAGGTGAGGAGCAGGTATGTAGGACGGGGTGTGGTCCAGGGCAGTCGAGCAGGTCAAGCATGTGACCAGCGCCGGCGGGCAGAGGGTGTGGAGCAACCCGGAGAGATAAGCGCAAGGAGGGCCAATCGGGGCCGATTCAACTTCAGGTACAAAGTGTGCCTGCGGGAAGAGGAGGAGAACTAATATTTCACACACATACACAAGCCTTCAGGCATTTTCCACTGTTTCACAAACAAAAATTGATAGAGATGAGTCAAGCTCTCATGTTCAGGTTAACCTTTTAGTGTCCACAAGACCCTGAATACACACCTGTACAGTGAACACACAAAATTCAGAAATCAATATATGATGCACATCTTCAGACGACCTTATTATGACTGTCCTTGTGAAAAAGAAGTGCACTTCATTTTATTGAATGCCCACTTGTAGTCTACTTCACATCTTGCATAATACAAATCTAATAACGTAATATTAATAATGAAATAATTAGCAACTTAAGTATACTTAAAGAGATCACATTTACATGACTTATTAACATACTTAAGTACACTTTTATGGAGTGCACTTTTGTAATAATGTCCATTTTTATTTTAAAGTACATTTTAAATCATTATGTGGTAACACTTTACAGAAAGGTTCATTAGTTAGCGTGAAGTAAGAATGAACAATACTACAGCATTTATTAAAAGTTCATGTTCATTTCAGCATTTACTAATGCATTATTAAAATCACTAGTAGTGTTTGTTACCATCATTTAATGCACTGTGACTAACATGAACGAAAATGAATAACTGTATTTTTATTAACATTAACAAAGATTAATAAATACTGTAATAAATGTATTGCTCATTCATTCCTGTTACTTAATACATTAATGTTAGCAAATGACACCTTATTGTAAAGTGTTACCTATTATGTTTTAACAATCTTTTGTTGTGCTGAAAAGACAGTTATTTTATGGTTATTTTTATAGTTATAGTTATTCAATATTGGTGTTAATATATTTTAAATATGTTTAACATGCTTAAATACTTGACATACAAGTTTCAATAGAAATTACATTAAAGTAAATTTTAAGTAACCAGTGTTTGTCAATACATTCAGAAGTATACTTTAACCATATTTCAAAGGCAATATAATATAATATAATTATGAAATTAAATACAAAGATGTACTGAAGTCCCATTTAAGTGAGTAAAAAACACTGTAAAGTTCAGCTAATTGCATTTAATTGCAATTAACATTACAAAAATTTAACATTACATTCAGTTTACAGTATCAGTACTGTGTTTTAAAGCAGGCTTAAATGTATTTCTTTTACATAAGCATGACCTTTCACTAAAGCTTTAAATGTCTGCCACTTTCTTAAACAAGCTTTTGTTCTTTTTAATGAGTCTGTGAGAGATCTGTGTGTTTGAATAGTTTTAAACATAAATTTGCAGAAATTATCCAACAATACAGTAAAATGTTGTTGCTGGGTCATTTCAGACAGGTATATCCACAGTGAATATGAGCAGTCTTTTTATTAGGTAGTTTTTAATTATGTCACTGTATAATTTAACAATTTCTATAAAGAAAAAGGAGCAAATGCTTTGCACTGTCACTGCTGTTTTACCACTTTATGAGCACATTTTATTGAAACTCACACTGTTCGTGTACATTCTGAAAGCTTGTCTGAATTAGCAACAGTAACTAAGAGAGTGGCGCTTAGGCTGAGTTGTTTTTATCATTTACATAAAGCTGAGCTATCAGAAATACAGTCAGTAATGGGCTACAGACGGCTAGTAGGTGTCAAAAGGAGCTGGGTTTGTGTAGGCAATTTAAAGTAGTACAGCTCATCTCAAGGGCCCGGAATCTGGGCCTGGTCTCAATAACACAGTTGGCTTGGTAATGTGAGAGAAAGAGAGAGACGAAAAGAAAGGAAGCAATGATTCTCCACACACATCCTGATAATTAGAACATGTACTCCATCAGAAAAAAAAAGGTTCAACTTTACAGAAGTAGATGACCTAAAAGACTCAACCTAAGCTGAACAAGTCTCCAAAAGCACCGAGTTCTGGGCAACCGAGGCTTTGTGTGCACTGCTGGGAAATGGAGGACCAGTGCACTAATGCCACTTGCTGGGTGGGTAAGTGGCACACATTAGTGGGCCCTGCAGGAGCAGTACATTCAAATCTGCTAGATTCTGCTGGTCATAAACATCCATTATTTCAATACTGAATCTCAGTTTCTTATAAATGAAAGCCCATTTGGGAAGGAGAGATTTAGGGGGGGATCTTACCCCCTTTTCCAGAGTGGTCTTGTCTCAGAGAGTTCCGGAATGTTGACCGAGCTGACCTGAATCATTTAGCATGATAAGTAATGGGCACCTGTGGCCATCCATAGCATTCCAAGAAGACGGGACCACAGATATGATCAGTTACTACAAATACTGATTTTTGGGGCTGAGCACAGAGGTCAGAAAACACACACACATAAATACAAACCCAAATATACTTATACAGGTAGAAAACTCACAAATAAACACAAAAGTGATTTTTTTACAGAAAAAAAAGTAAAAAAAAAATGCTTGAATAAATGCTACAGTAGAACCTTAAAGTTGGACTATTTCAACAATGTCCTTACTTTCTTTCTGGGCCTTAAACATCGTAGTTGCATTGCTGTCTATGCAGGGTCCGAAAGCTCTCGGATTTCATAATAAAAAAATCTTAATTTGTGTACCGAAGATGAATGAACGTTTTACAGGTTTGAAACGGTATGAGGGTGAGTAATAAATGACAGAATTTTCATTTTTGGGTGAACTCTCCCCTATTTTTGGTGAAACATTCTAAAGGGTTTAATATTAAATTATGTAATTTTACTGTAAAGTACTGTAAAATGTATGGGGTTTTTAGTAAAAAAAAGAAATTACCATATAATTTGGATATATGTGACCCTGGACCACAAAACATTTTTTTTTATTTTTTGCAACCTCAGATTCCAGGTTTTCAAATAGTTGTATCTCAGCCAAATCCTTCAGTCAAGGAGTCCTATCTCAACAAACCATACATCAGTGCATCATACATTACAGCTTATTAATTTAGGTTTCATATGATGTATAAATCTCAATTTAAAAATAAAAAATGGACACTTATGACCAGTTTTGTGGCTTTTCAAAAATACCATACATTTTATTGAAATACTTTTGTACTTTGTGCCATCAAACATTGTCACCATATCTTTTACAGTGATTTTCTGGCAACCACAGCTGCTATTTTCTATGACTTTTTTTCTTTAGTGAAAAAAAGAAGAAGAAGAAGAATGTTTGAACTGTTCTGGTTCATTCAGTGTAAGTCAAAGGGGACGTAAACAACAACAAAACTCTTTTCAACACTTTTTCTTAAAAAAATCTTTGTGTTTCACAGAAGAAAGAAAGTCATACAAGGTTTGGAATTATCACTTTAAGCAGAGATGAAAAAGTCTTGGACAGCACAAACTTTGGTGTGTTTGTTTGTTTGTTTGTTTGTGTGTTCAATTACAGGCTGTAGGAGAGGTTCTTCACTGAAATAAATATCTCTCACCTGTCAGAGCGTGATCTCTAGTTGGCCACTGGCTGCCTGACCTTGGCCATGTCATCGCTGTTTAAACACACACACACACAGCGATCACCATGCTGAAGACACCACGACTAATGGGCCCCCACCGTTCTGGCAGAGGTAGGAAATGAAAATGTTGATGAAGAAGTTATCGATTGCTCAAATTAATTCGGCCCTGATGGCCCAATAGTCACGGTGTGGGTGTGTAAACAGAAAATCCCTCACGCAGGAGGGCGAGACAAAGACAGAGAGCAAACCTCATCCACTCACTTTATAAACTGAAGTCTACAGAGTCAAGTTGCAAATATGGAAATTCAACGTATTGTTTAGCCATTATCAGACAGGTTAATGTAAAGGGCTTTTCACAAGTTCCCATGTTAATGTGAAAGGGCAGGAAGGTTTGATGCTGTTCGAAATGGAGGTGACCAAACATGAGGATGGTGGAACAGAGGAAGTGAGGTAAGCAGCTGTTTATGTTGACCTTATGACTTTATGATCAGACTTTATTAGGAACTGACTATATGATCTTGCATTTGATCTGTACTTTTACAGAAATTGTGTGCTGGAAGATAGATTGCAATAAAATAAAAAATTAAAAAAACCTTATTAAAGTATCTGAACATTATACACAAACTTTGTAACTGATTGGCTGAACATGACTTCAATCTTAAGCGCAACCTTTGCTGGCTCTCCCCTTCCATTCAGCAGCATGTGTCAGGCCAGACGTATTGTAGTTCATGAAAAGGTCTGAGACACTACAGATCAACCAGATTGTGTAGCATGCAGAGTTCAAAACACCCCCCTCGGACGAGCAAACATGCTTAGTGAAGCTGAGAGGGGAGACCTGCTGCAACGGTGGCCAATCTCAGCACAGGACTCAGAGGGAGGAGCTGTACGATCCTCCTCTTGGATTCAGATATGCAAGACTCCTTTCTAGTGGGCCGCCCCAACAAAGGTGCTCAGTCATGTGAAACTTAATCTGCAGCCTTGCCATGCTGACCTCTCACCTCTACCATCTTAAGACTGAGAGAAAGAGCAAGGGCTGTGCTTAGACAGAGGGAAACGGTGTGGAGAACACACCAGAGAGACCATGAAGTTGTAAAATGAAGATGGAATGGCCTTTTGAAATCGCTTACAGCACATGAAAAATGTTCACTGTGTTCCTGACGCATTTCTCTGTGTGCTTGTTCACGCCTGTGCGAGTGTGTATGTGTGTGACTCTGGGGATACAAACTTGAGCAAGTGTCAAAACAGTCTTAAGCGGTATAGACAGAGTGCACTAGGGTCACTTTAACACAAAACAGTAGGACCGCTAGACAAAACACAGTCTCAAATCTGGCCACACTGTTCTTCTCCAGCCCATTTTATTTAGACAACAAAAGATCAAACAAAATGGATTGCCATTTACACATAGTATTTTATGTGCTTTTCTGAATTTACTGATCAGATATTTTTCTTTTAAAAGGGAAATCTGATGCAAAATTCACTTTTATGTCAGTGGGAGTTTGTTCGATTCAACATGTTGAAAAGACATAAGGCACAAGTTCTTCGAAGTCAGCTTGGTGTGTCCCAGCCTTTACACGACCATTAATACAATAAAGCTTATTCAGTAATTTTTGGCTGTTAAAATACCTTTAAATTGCCAATATTGCAGGTTTATACTTAACAAAAAGTGATTACAGACTCTGCTTATTGAGTGAACTCTTCCTTCTGCCTCAAAATGACATGATTGCATTCAGGAGGTTTATATTTAGTTTACAGCATATTCAGTCATTTTTACCTGTTAAAATATTTTTAAATTGCCAATATTTCGCTTTTACACTTGCCAAAAAGAGATTACAGACTCTGCTGAGTAACTGAACTCTTCTTTCTGACTCAAAATGACTTAATTGCATTCAGGAGGGTTATATTTAATAGATTACAGCTCATTCAGTCCTTTTTTTACTTGTTTAATTACTTTTAAATGGCCAATATAGCAGTTTTACATTTGCAAAAACTGATTATAGACTCTGCTTATTGAGTGAACTCTTCTTTCTGCCTCAAAATGACACGATTGCATTCAGGAGGGTTATATTTAATAGATTCGGTCCTTTTTTACTTGTTTAAATACTTTTTTAACCAAAGTATGTTACAGACATTTCATGAAGACCTTAGAGAATCATACCAACTTATGGAAAATGGGCATCCAATGATTAACATTAACATTAATTTTTACAGCATTTTACAACATTAACAATAATTTTACAGCATAACATCAGTAAATTGCGATTTTTAGTGGCTAAATAGGATTATAGTGGTTGTTGGGGACATTAAACATCATCACACCTAACAGTAAATTCATCTACTTAGTAGCCTGCAAATAATATTCCCAATGGGGGGGGAAAATCCAATCTTTTTTTCTCTTTCAAGAAGTTATTTTAATTGAATATAAGTCACAAATGGGAAGAAGAGATGATCACAACTTTCATTTCATGCAGAATTTAAAGCATTAGTTTACTCCAGAATTAAAATATCCTAATAATTTACTCACCTTCATGTGATCCAAGATGTTCATGTCTTTCTTTCTTCAGTCAAATAGAAATTAAGGTTTTTGAGGAAAACATTCCAGGATTTTTCTCCAAATAGTGGACTTCAGTGGGATCAGAGGGTTGAAGGTCCAAATTGCAGATTCAATGCAGCTTCAAAGGGCTCTACATCCTTAACCATCCATAACCGAGGAATAAGGGTCTTGTCTGTCTAGCAAAACAATCTGTCATTTAAATATATAAGCCTACTTTTAACCAAAAATTCTTGTCTTGCTCTATTTCTGCAATGTGTCTACAACTTCATGTGGTTATGTAATCACGTTGGAAAGGTCACCTTGTGGATAGTTTTTCATCTGTAAACTCCAGTTCAAAAAGGTAGGGTATAGGGCAAAAAAACTCATCATTTTCTCCTCCAACTTCCAAATGGTCCAACATCGCTGTTTTACCTTTTTTTTTTTTTTTTAAAGGGCACTTGACTTTCTTTGCACATTCACTTTGTAAACGCTGGGTCTGTACCGTAATGACTGGAATATGAGACAAGTTTTTTTTCTTGGAAATATATCTGAAAAAACGCGTTCGTCTTATATTCAGGGTCTAGACTTTGACGTCAATAATACACTCACAACTATACTTGGCACCAAATCCACGTAAAACGAGTGTGCGTGCGAGAAATAGGTAATGTAATGTTTGTCTGTAATGTTAGAACAAGGCGATTGAAAACGAAAAAAGAAAGAAAAGCTTACAGCAGCATGAGTCTTGACTGTCATGTTAGCCTAATGGAACCAAACTTCCTCTGTAAGTGATTTTAAAACATACAGACAGTACCCAGATTTGAAGACTACAATAAGATTTCATTAATGTTAATGAAATGTTGGTAGGCTACTATGATGGATAGCATATTTGTTGTATAATTTAGATGGGTTACCTATTATTTTAATGGAATATCAAAAAGTGTATATTTTTTAATGTGATTGTTGGTGCATTTTACCAGTATTTACCATACTTACAAAACAAAAACTAAAAAAGGAAAAATACGCAATATGAAAATAATATATATATATATATTCTTAATAAAATGCAAGATTTGGTTTTCAAAAAGCCTTTCTACATCTTGAAAAAGGGGGGTCGTCTTATAACCAGGGTTGGCTTACTTTCGGGTCAATACGGTACTTCCACATGATGTAGGTGGGAATGAAGTCTTGGACGCAAAGCTAGTCCAAAATGAGCATTTGTGGTTACAAAGTATATACTTTTTTTTTGTTTTGTTTTTTTTAGAAAATGACCGATCGTTTCCCTAGATAAGACCCTTATTCCTTGGTTGGGATCGTGTAGAGCCCTTTGAAGATACAATGAAACTGCAATTTAGACCTTCAACCCATTGATCCCTACTGAAGTCCACTGTATGGAGAACAATAATGGAATGTTTTCCTCAAAAACCTTAAGTTTTTTTTATAACTGAAAAAAGACATTAACATCTTGGATGATTAAATGAGTAAATTATTAGGAAATGTTATTTCTGTTGTGAACTAATCATTTCATCAGTTTAATAAAATGCCACATATACAGTAGTTAAATCTATTCTTCGTATAATCGATGATTAGTATTACTTAACATTAGTATTAATACACATTTTAGATTTTAGCTTCCTCCATATAGCTAACATTTACAGGCTTTGTTTACAAAAAAATGAAAAAGGAAAAAGAAAGTACTGTATGTATACAGACAAACATGAAGAAAACTAAAATATGAGTAAGGCTTTTCCCTGAAATTGTGAAGTGTGAAACAGGCTAATGTGGTGTTGGACTCGGATTTAGTGTTGACCATTTTTAATCACCTAAACCCATTTAATACCAGTTGTAAGCGATGCCTCCTTTTCACACCTGTCCCGTCCTCTCCTCCCCTCTAAAGCCCTCTACCAGCCATTAGGAACTGTCCTGAAAAAATCTCCACGGTTCAACTTCAGCCGTCCTCTATGATTACCTCATTTTTTTCCCGTCTCTTTCGTAGCGAAGGTGACCCAGGCTGTTCATCTCTGCAGCTGCAATTAACCCAGGTCACCCTGCACAGCTCCCAGAGTTGAGCAGGAACGAGACGTGTTAACAGCAAGCACGGACAGGTTTTTTTTTTCTCCAGCAGATTAGCTCCAGTCTGCCTGGACACTCTGCCTCGCTCTCAACCATCAGGCTACGCTGGGATTAAGGCCTGCACCAGATGCCCTGAGGAGAGGAGAAGAGAGTCAAAGTTGTATATGTGAATGTGAGAAAAACTACAGACTGTCACCGCAGACAAGCACTCGGATACTGGAAAACAGATTACTGGACAGTTAATATAGATACAACTACAGCACACACACACTTACAAACCATAAATGTTTTTCCTTAGGGAGCGAACTTGACTCTCTGACCTTTACACTCCAGACCATTCACACACACACACACACACACACCCTGCCCTTCAGTCCACACAGTCTTAACTTTATCTCGGTTGTCCACACCTTGCATTCCAAGTCTCTTGTCTATCTATAGACTTTAGCCTTCCCAGCTCAGCAAACAGCCAGGGTGAGAACAAGGCCAGCCATTAGTCCAACATGCCCCAGGGTGCTAAAAGAGGACGAGAGAGAGACACACACACACAGGAAGACACTGATAGATTTATGGTAATGACACACTCACTCTGTTGACCATGCAAGGGCAGGGGACTTGGATAAGTCACCAAACACTAAACTCCAACATCTGATGTCTGAGGTTTAAGGCTTGACGAGTGTGTGTTTGTGACCATAAAGTGTTCTTTTATTACTTTAGTCAACAGATGAGCAGGACCACATGAAATCAGTGCTTACGGATTTCCAGAAAACTGGAAACACCCATTATTCAAAAAGTTTTACTGACTCTAGATGTACTGCATTTGTTTTACTTTAATACAAAGTCACATGAGAGGAGGCAATGCCTCCATCGCGATATGATTAAATTTGACTGGTTATGTTCAGCTGTGATTGGTTAATGTGATAAATCCCGCCTCTTTAGTTTGTGCGTGTTCCACGTTCACAAATCAGTCTGAATGAATTCATGACGTAAATGGGAAGGCTAGTTTAAAAAAGTAAACAACTCACACACTTAGATATAACCACCATGTTAGTCAAAATAAGACTTGAAATGTCCTGAAAACATGATCTGTGGGAGTTTTTAGTAAGTAATGAGCTTGCTGAAATCATGAGTTTTGATGTGACGAATCATAAAATTCAAAAATAGTTAAAAGTTAACTATTAAAAAGAACAGCTGAACATACACTACCAGACAGTTTATGAACAGTAAGATTTTTAATCTTTTTTAAAAAATTCTCTTCTGCTATTTTGATCCAAAATACAGCAAAAAAAGTAAAATTGTGAAATATTTTTACTATTTAAAATAACTGCTTTGTTTTTTCATATATTTTAAAATGTAATTTGTTCCTATGATCAAAGCTACATTTTTAGCATCATTACTCCAATCTTAGTGTCACATGATCTTTTGGAATAATTCTAATATTCTAATTTGCTCTTTAAGAAAATTGTATTATTATTATTATTATTATTATTATTATTGTACCATTCAAAATCTTGGAGTCAGCATACATTTTTTATAGAAAAAAATATAGAAATTGATGCTTTTATTTAGCAAGGATGCTTTAAATTGATTGCAAGTGATGATAAAGACATTTATAATGTTACAAAAGATTTATATTTCAGATAAATGCTGTTTTAAATGGTTTCTATTCTTTCTATTCTTTTCTTCTTTTTTTGATCAGCAAATTAGAATACTAGAATTTTACTGTTTTTGCTGTACTTTAGATCAAATAAATGCAGGCTTGGTGAGCAGAAGAGACATTTAAAAAACATTAAAAATGTTAATGTTCTAAAACTTTTGACTGGAAGTGTAAGTTCTCAAAAATATACATATTGTTTAAATTGTTACTGCCTTGAGTTATTATTTTGGAATAAATGTAAAATGCTTAAAAACACTAACTTGATGAGATTCATACTTGGCTTTAATAAATATTTTTACATTGTTAATGGAATGGGATATGGGACATGAATTTACAACTGAAAAAAAAAAACTTTGAGGACTTTGCCTCCTCATTTCAGAACATTTTAGCACAACACCTGTCAACATATGAAGAGTTCAGATGCAAAACCAGCTAATAGCCATCTCGGTCAAAAATGAGATAATGATACTAAATGAATGCTCTTGACACATATTATATATCCATCAAATACTTTTAACTTAAACTCGCTAAAATCCCACCCTCAGCCCAATCAGAACTACCAGTACTTACATAGAAACTCATACATCGGAGCCTGATAAAAATGCATTTTTTAAAGAAAGATGTCAGATGGATTCAGAGGCTTTTGCATCTGAACTCTTCATATATCAATATCCATTCAGCTTTTTGCCTCTCTACCAATAAAAGTGCAGTACTCTGAGTTCAGAATAACGCATATTTAACACTATATTTACCTTCATTCAACAGAAATCCACAGATTTTCCCCCAAAACCTGCACTGAAAATGTGGACAAAGCCTGCATTTGGTTTTTGCAAGCAGATGGCTAACCTATTGACCTCTTTGAAAGCATTATGCGACTCTGACAGGTTTTATTGGGCTTAGTGACATCTTAATAAAAGTCATTTCTCATTCATCTTTTAAATATGTGAACCTGTAATGTTCATTAATGCTCACAGAAGGTATTCGACTGTATATACAGTATGTTCTAAAAATGACACGTCTCTCCAGGGCCTCACACCACTGGCGAGAAAAAGAGAGAGCGAGAGAGTCCATATGTGACATACTTACGGACCATTCGGGTGACACGCCTTCTCAGAATTCAACACGCCTCATTCAAACAGGCTGTTATCTCCAAACAGGGCTCAGTGTGGGCTGCGGGCTCTGTTTATTCAAACCTAAAGGGCATTGCAATCTCCACAACAAAGTGTTCACCTGGGATCAATCAGTTAGCTTATTAAAGCACTAACATATTCAAATGATGCTGCTGCTGCTGCTGTTTAAGTGTGTGTGTATGCGTATGTGTGTGTATTTTTCTCCCCTGCACCATTTGTGATTAATTATCCCTCACAAATCTAATCATAGAACACACATGGTTGCTCCTAACTATCTATCTGTTGTCCTGTGCTTGAGGGGGAAAAACAACAATGAAGAGACTGATTCCACCTTTAATGAGATTGGAGTCAGCATACAAGTTCTTGTGGCATTGCTCGACCCCCATTCAGCAAGCAGGTGTCCATTTCTAATGACTCCAGAAGCCTGACAACCTGCCGTTAAAGAAAGTGAGACACAGAGTGTGAGAGAGAGAGAGAAGAAAAACATGTTAGATGTGGCTCACTGGAATGAGGTTAAAATGACACTTGACCAGTTGACCCCAAAAACCTTTGGGCAGGCCTGTCAGGGTCAAAGGTTGAGCTTGGTGTGGCGTCTGAGCGCTAATCTAGTCCTCCTAACCTCTTAACCAAACTTAAGTGTAAAGAATTGTCTCTAATCTTTCATGTCTCCTTGAGACCAAATTGATGTGGAGACTGCGTCTGTGCGTAAATTGCCATGTGAGCCGCGAGAGTAGTTTACGTTCAGATGATGTGCTGTAAATCTAAGCTTGGTTAACTGCCACATACTTTGAGAGCGGGTGCGAGGTGGTCATTGTCCATTAAG
The DNA here is from genome assembly GCA_033026305.1 of Cirrhinus molitorella. Taxonomy (NCBI): domain Eukaryota; kingdom Metazoa; phylum Chordata; class Actinopteri; order Cypriniformes; family Cyprinidae; genus Cirrhinus; species Cirrhinus molitorella. The sequence goes on along the minus strand of CM065126.1, from coordinate 26,362,060 downwards.
GTACACTTACTTTGTGCCCATTCACCTCACACCGCACAATTAATAGAGCAAAGCCAAGCTGGAGTAAAGGAAATGATGCAAAGCTAGTTCAACACACAAGATGGCCACTGGCGATGAGGCATTCGTGTCTAGCAGTACCACAAACTCTCAAACCGACTAGAAAGTTGACAACGTGTAACGTTTAAACAACCGAGTCAACCTCTGTTTAGACAGCGGTGCAGTCCGCTTGGCAACTTCGTGCTGAACAACCCAGAGCAGAATGCCTGCCAGCGGCCCATAAACACAAGAAACTTTTGATCAGGAGACCAATTTGCACGGCCAAGTCCACACAGACACAAAACTAAAACAAACCATGCACCTCAGTGTTTTGAGACTCACATTTTCCAAGTCGCTGGAGAATTCTCAACTACAAAACACTGGGAAAAGAAGAATATTTGGGGATACTGGGATTTGATTTTTATAACAGTGAAAAGAGAACATTTTTCCTGGAAGACGCCGATCTTGTTGTGCTTGGTTATCTGTTTATATGTTGTTGTATTAGTTGCTAGTTTGATTTTTGACAGGCCATGACAGGAATAGTTCATCCAAAAATGAAAATACTTGAAAATGTGCTCACCCTCATGTCGTTCCAAACCTGTATGACTTGCTTGAAACACAAACAGGGAAATTTAGTACAATGAAAGTGGATGGAGCTGCAATGCTTCAGAAAAATGAAAAAAAGAGGCAGCATGATAGTAGTCAATACAACTTTTGCACTAAAGGGAAAAAAAGCTTACATTGAAAATACAGCCATGGTCACCATTCACTTTCTATTGTGTGGAAAAGAGCAGCTTGGACATCCTGACTAATATCTCCTTTTCTGTTCCATATAAGAAAGAAAGTCATGCAGGATTTGAAATGATGACAGAATAAATACAGCATTAAATTTTGTAGAAATGGAGAGAATTGAAGTGCATGGGTTCATGTGAGCACTCGTTTTTCAGGCATGGAGAGAAAAGTCAGTGATTAGTTTTATTTGTCTGTAGTGTGGCATTGTTTGAGTAGAGTGACATGTTGTCTTCAAAAGCCAGATGAATAAAATAGGAATGATTGGGTAGGGAGGGGTTGAAGTTTTGCGTCTTTCCCACCTGCCAAAACACAATAGGCCTCTCTAAACACAAGTGGCTATTTCTTTCTTGTGTTTGAAGAGGAATCTTAAAGAAATGCATCTCAGCATGGTTTTATGGATTTGCAATAGACCAAAGAGAAGAAACACTCAGTTTGTGGTCAAGATTTTATTCTGCTACAAAACTAAGTTAGTGTAGCAGACATTTTTTTGTTGCATATATAAAAAATCAAGGCTGTTTCAGTGAGCGGATGTAGTAAAGCTGCTAAGCTGTTTTTCTGACCTATAGAACAGGTAAGGCAACACTTTTCAAGTCACTTGGTCACATGACCCTAGAGATTTGCAGAGCAGCCTCCTACGCCCATGGGCTAGACACACCATTGCTGAACCACGCAAACACACAGTATAGCGGGCAAAGGAACGGGGGGAGGGGGAGAGGTGCCACGAGTCCAGAGCAGCTCAGGACGACCGCCCTAATTATTTGACATGCATACACCCAGCGGAGTTCAAGCAAATGAGAGTTAAACACCATCATGGTTTTGAGCTGTGTAAGTGTGTCTGTGTGTGTGTGTAGCAGATGAATTCATTAAAAGACAAAAATGCAAGAGAAAATTTTGCCACCAGACACAGGTATATACTTTAATTTTTTTATTAATTGTTTTCAATAAAGGGACAAAATTGGTTGGTGAACAGGATAATGTAGACAACTGCCAGAAAACACAGACAGTGGTTTCTCCAATAAAACTCAACATAGACCAGAAACAAAAACAACAAAAAAGCAAGTCTGTCAATGACCTTTGGTCATTCTTTTCTTTTTGAAAAAAAAGAAAAAATAATAATAAATGAAAACAAACGAACAAAAAAGGATCCATTCTATGTCTCCGTTTTGAACAGAGTATTTAAGCAATAATAAATAGTGACTCCCATTGAAAAAGATAAAGTTCAAGTTCAAGTTACAACAAACAGCTCTCATAACAGGAATAGAAAAGGCTGATAACAAAATATTCCGCATTGCCATTTACAAAAGAGTATGAACTTAAGTGGGCTGCTCCTTTAGTTCCATTTCATTTTTAAATATGCTTTGCATATGAAAGTCATCCCAATCTAAATATAAAGCACCATTTAATATTTGGCAATGAACAAAAAAAAAAAAAAAAAAAAAAAAAAACACCTGCAAAACATTGATTATTTGAATTCATTTATTTGAATGATTTTTTGTTTATTTACTGGTATTTTACTGCATATGAAGTTAGCTTTTTTTTCAAGATGCTGGAATGTATTCAGGTGAGACAGGTGAAAAGACAGAAGCACACTACAGAACAACCCAACATTAGCTTGCTGTACTGCATACAGAATGGCAGCAGAGGAGATTTTTAAAAAGAAGAACAGAAAAAAGATATGTACAACCACCTGTTTTAGCTAGTGTGGACATTCTCAAAAGACTCCTCGGGGAAACCATTGAATGGCCTCCTCTGTACAATGCCACATACTTTAATTTTTTAATTTGATTTTTTTTTTTCCGTTTTCTTTTTTTAAACATACAAATAATTCGCACTATATTATCCTGCCAAATTAAAAAAATATACCGTGGCAGCTTGTTGTTTTTTTCCACTACCAAAAAAGGTACAATAATACCTTTTGAGAGAACAAGCAACAGTTAAAAATACAAGCCTCAATATAAATACTGTAGTACCTACACTAGGTGAACATTTAATTCAAATACCATTCTAGAAATACAGAAGAAAGTAGACCATAAATGTGTTTTAGCATAGGAACTGACATGATGTGCATTTTCCTATATTTATGTTTCTCTATTATATATTTTATATATAATCTTAAACCTTTCCCCAATGCAAGTTTGACCTGAAGAGCTGTGAAGAGCCAAGATGAAAAAAAGAAGAAAAAACAGAAAAAAAAAATAGAAAAAAAATCACAGATTTTTCCCATTTTATATATATTGTGATCAAGTCTTGAACACCACCAAGACAGAGGAAAAGAGAAACAACAAACTTAAATACAGTTTCCCCTAAGATAATGAAATGTTACTTTTTTAAAAAAGTCATTTTATTTTCATACTTAAAAAAAGATTTGTACAAAAAAAGTTCTTGCAGTGAAAGCAGCAAGTTTCAATTGTCCGTACTTTGTCAAGCACTGTGTGCTTTGACACAATAATATTATATCGGAGTTGGGCTTTATCTTCATGAGGTGAGAGGAGGAGTTGGCTTTTTTTACATTAAATAATGACACCACGTTCGTTTCGTTAGGAAGTTTTCCCTCTCGTGAATACCTGTAAACTGGGAAACTTTAACAGTGCACTTCGTTGTCCAACAAGCAAGCAATCTTAATTTATATTCAACTACTATACCTCCAATTAGCATGTCTAATACAAAAAGAAGGGCAGAGTGGCAGGTGCCGCCTAAACACCACAAAACGTCGTCTAAAGTCATTGATGCCATAATACAACAATGAAAAAGAGTCTCCTTGAATGTCAACTTATACCACACTATGTGTGAAACTCATAAAAAATAAAGGAACAAAAGTGACGTGTATGGTTTTCCCTCTCTCTGTGTGTCTCTCTCTCGCTCGGTCGGTCTTTCAGGTTCATTTAGTCTTTTAGGGAGCTCAGACATAGGCAATAATAAAGAAATAAGATTTTGACTCAGACCTGTAGGCAATTCATAGTTAATCATCACTGACAGCTGCAAATATTTCAATGCTTTCTTAATAACCGATTCTCAAGTGTACATTACATTAGTTCACTCCAAATGCCCTCAGGCGTTCCTTCGCAATGGGTGTTCACACTAACAATGGTCATCAAAGAAACGTCAAAATGTTGTGCTACTGACGAGAAGACTTGAACAAACACAGAAAAGTCAAATGATTGTGGACTGAAAACTAGTACCGCCAAGTACAGTACCTTCAGGTAGAAGAAGTAAACAAGGCTGAATGCCACACCATATACTGCATGTGCCATGCCCAGGACATAAACCACAATGGAAGGATACGTTTCACCTAATGATGATTAACTAGAAATTTCCTTAGCTTTTTTGATTATTACTATTTCTCTCTAAAGTCACAGTTGACTGTAGCGGTCAGGTGCTTGATGCAAGAACCTTCTGAGGATCCAATCGATCCTTACGTAGTATCTAGCTGAGACTCCAGAATTACAGCAGATGAGATGAACCAATGCAATTTCAAGATATCCAAGGCACTCTTTTTGTTTGTTTTACCAAATGATAGTACAAATTCAAATCTCAATGCTGTTTCCTTTTGAAGAAATCCGAAGGCTGTCATTACTTTAATTCCGTGATAGGGGCCAATTCACATTTTAACCCTATGTGGACAGAACATCTTTTTGAAAGATTAGTTTAAGTGCGATATCCAGCCCGTCCAAAGAGGATCAAGCGATAGCCTGTAGTCCTCCATGTTACAACACAAAACTGTACATGATATGTATTACAGAATGTATGCAGCATGGTTGTTTTTTCTTTTCTTTTTCTTTGATCTTGAAACTAAAAGAAAAACAAAGAAAAAACATTCTTAAAATAATGAACGATAAAACAGCAACACATTTACTAAACAACTAACCAACCAGGGACAATTTATTTTTAAAATTAGCCAAAATATATCATGCATGCTGTCAAATTTTCCAAAATGGGAAAGAAAAAAGAAAAAGTACACAACATGTAAATTATTGCACAAGAGAAAGGCTCCAAGTTTGCGTCAATGCAATAGTATTGCCCCGATACAGATCATGCATTCAACGGTAAATGAAAAGGGTGTCGTCTTAGCCGCCACTCGACTAGCGAAACAGGGAAATCTACAAGGATGAGGGTGGGAGTGGGGTAAGGTGTTATTCGCTGTTAACAGGCAAGTGAGCCACCACACTCCACCGCTACTCAGTTTTAATTTCGTTGTTCAATGCGCGGTCACTGTGCCATTTTTTCATGTGTTTCTCAAGGGTGCTGTACACACTAAAAGGCATCTGACAGATTTCACATTTGTAAACGTCCTTGCCCACTTGCCCGTGCGTTTTCATGTGCCGTGTTAGCTTGCTGCTCTGAGCGCAGGCATAATTGCAGAGCTCACACTTATAAGGCCTCTCACCCGTGTGGCTGCGCCGGTGCACTGTCAGATTGCTGCAGTTTTTGAATATTTTCCCGCAGAACTCGCAGGTGTCGCTGCGTCGGCCGTCTTTCGAGCTGGGCCGACCAGGACCCCCGAGGTGTGGCGTGCTGCCGCCACTGCCAGTCCCGCTGCGGCCCGAGACGCCACCATCCAGGTCCCCCGGTGGCGTGGAGAAGCGCAGGCTTCCGTTCTCTGAGGAGTGCTCTGAAGACGAGGCGAAAGGCGATTGTCTGGAATCCCCGAAATTCAGAAAGGGGTCCTTCAGCTGCCGAGAGGCAGCATAGCCAGCCAACCACTGGGAATAGACATTCTCAGTGTTGGGGATTGTAGGGGTGGAGATGTCAAAGTCCTTCTCCAGCTTGATTCGTTTGGTGAAAGGACTAAGGGAGCTTGGACTGCCCAGAAGGAGCTTCTTGGACAAACCGACAGAGGCAGACTCACTGGGGGACGAGCCTCGACCATTGATAGCTGAGCCACAGCCCTCGTCCACTCTGTCTGATTCCAGAGCCGAGTCCTCATCACACATGTCCCTATGTGCATCATTGTTAGAGTTCAGGGCTCCTCGCTTATGTTGATGAAACGCCTCGCTGTAGTGCTGCATGCTGGCAGCCAAGCCCATGCCCTGCATGACCTCGGGCAGCGAGCGCGGGATCCCGTCCTCGCCGGAGCCCAGACGTCCGCCGTTGTTCTCGTGGTGCCGTGCAGCCTCGAGGTTGAGGCTGAAGTGGTAGTTGTTTCTACCACCCTCTCTTTCCAGCTCCTCCTCCTCTCCTTCCTCCTCTTCCTCTTCCTCCTCTTCTTCCTCCTCCTCCTCCTCTTCCTCTTCCTCTTCCTCCTCTCCATTCTCTGGAATCAGGCGGTCGTTTTCGCTTTTGAATTTGGCTACCACGGATTTGAGGGCATTACTGGCACTACCCACCAAGTCGCTGGTTCCCGGCTCGGGGGAGCTGGCTGTGGACAAGCCATCGTCGGACTTGACCGTCATTGGTGACGACTTGTTCACATGTGTCTTCATGTGCCGCTTCAGCTTGCTGGCCTGCGTACAGGCATGGTCGCACAGGTGGCACTTGTAGGGCTTCTCACCCGTGTGACTGCGTCGATGCACAATTAAATTACTCTGGAACTTGAAGGTCTTCCCACAGAACTCACAAGACTTGCTCTTCAATGGCGTGTTGGGCTGTTGCGTAAGAGGGGTCGGGGTGGACTGGGAGCCGGAGGGGGACTGCATGGAAGGTAGGGGAGGAGTGGAGAGAAAGGGTGGCTTGGTTCCTGACTGGAATGGTTGCAGTAGCCGTTGCATAGGGCTGGGCCTGTTGGGTGAGAGAGGAGGAGTTGACCCTGAGGTGTTACCAGCCAGCTCCCTCAACCTACGAGAGAAGTCCATAGCTGGGGGATCCATGGGTATGGGGTTGAGGCGCAGCACCCTGTCGAAGGCACTCGGGTGGTGGGTGGCCAAAGCCAGCTCCTCCGGGCTCAGGTGCTCCATGCGATGAGGGTCCAAGTGATGGCGGGGTGGAGGGCTAAAGAGAGGCGGCGTAGGGGGAAACCGACCCTCTCTGAGAGGGGGTCCATCGCGTCCAGAGTTGGGTATCCGCAGCAGGTTGAATGGGCTTCCCTCTGGGAGATGAATGCCATGCAAGGGGGGCTGAGAGGAGCAATCTGCACCCATTCCCGAAGGAGCTCCCACTCGGGGCGTGAGCGGACTTCCGCGCTCACTCTCAAGGTAGATGCGGAAGCCATGAGTGTTCTGGGCATGTTGCAGCAGAAACCAGGCACTGCTGAACGGCTGCTTACAGGTTGTGCAAGTGTAGCTGCTGGGCTCATCTTTACCTGCAAAACACATAAGAGAAGAGTTCATTATTTTACAATTAACTGCAATTAATTTAATTGAACCATAGAATAGAACAGAACCATTAATAGATCTCTAAATCTGCTACATGTGTTTGTTCACACTCTTTCCCTTTCTCAGCTGCTCCCTAGTGAATTTCAGACCTACAAAAAAAAAGCCTACAGATTGGGTCTTAATCATTTATGAATCTCCCTCATCTCACATCTAGACCCCAGGCCTGTGCAGACCCCCATACTAACAGTCTCTCATCGGCTTTAGCCCCTCAGCAGGCTAAAGTAAGTATCACATAACAGTAAACACAGCTCTTATTATAAACATGCTCCCAAACAGCACTACAGGCCAGAACCCAGTGGAGCAGAGCTTTTCACAACACAAGACCAGACAAAGCACTGGTAGTCCAGCAGAGTAAGACTGTGTTGGGGTTTAACTCAGGTCTTTGCATGGGGTGATACACTCCTGCTTTCGGCTGTACACTGTTCAGACGGTTCTTGTAACGGTTGTCAGCTGGGCTATAAAAGCAAACAATAGTGCTCTCTCAAGCTGAACACTTTCATCCATGTACAAGAACAGATGAACAGGAAGCATACAGTAAACAAAGTCTGGAAGGACTACAGAAATATATCCTGTAAAGGGGCAACAGAGGAAACACACATATTGTTAAGATGTGTTAAAGGTTACATTACATAAATTCATGTTTTTTCAGCTATGGACGTATAGGAACATTTGTTGCAAAAAAACTCACACACAGAAATAAGATTGTTTTACAATTTGAATTCTGTTTAATAAATTGTCTGCTCCTTAAATGCAAGCTCAAAAAGATGAGTTTAAGCAACAGCTGCTTAAAATGGAAATAAAAGAATCTACCAGTAGAATGGGGGGAAGCAAAAAAGGAAACCATCTACTCACTTACAACTGAAACAGTAAAGTATGTAGACAATTGTCACAGCAAAGGAACATTTAAAACAATAATTGACTTTCAATGGCACTTTGACAGTGACCAGTGATTTTCCTCCCATTGCGTTTGTAATCTCACTGAATGTTTCTGACTCCTCCACCACCTCATTTAGGAGATTAAATAATAAAGGAGGCTGGAAACAAGAGCCTTTCAACATTAAACATGCCATGCTGAAGCCTGATGCAATGTTACCCATTTATGAAACATTTTTTGTCTCTGCATTTTAGAGGAAGTGATATATTATATTCTCAATTTCTTTTTAATTAACAGATGCCAAATCCAGTCTGGTCTCTGTAAACACTTATAATTTATTCATTAATTTTACTATATGTATGTATGTATTTATTTATTTATTTATTTATTTGTTTAGACATCCATCCATCCTTGTCTGTATTAAACCAATGCACATGCCATGTATTTAGTATTTAAAAAATGGTTCAAAACATTATATTAATAATAAAGGGGGGAAAAAAATAATTACTACAAAACATATTGGAAAAGAAAACATACACCTCTCATAAATATGCTCAAGACTAAATGTTTTATTTAGCCCAGATGGAAAGCTGTCAAAAGCTACAGAACCATTTTTGATAATTGCTCTGAATAAATTCCTAAAAAAAAAAATGTTATAAAGTGCTGCAAATGGCATTTGCACCATCAACAGGTAAACAAGCAGCGGGTTCAGGATGCCTATAGTTAAAAAACACACGATTAACTCACAAATGGCAATGAAATGGATATTTCCATGAGGTAATGAGTGTCAGTTTGAACTTTGAAAATTACCAGCGCTAAAAGGGATGTTACATACAAGGTACAGATATCTACCTACGCTCCCAAAAACGCAAGGTCAAGCGGTCAGGAAAAGAGCCATCATCCGCACAGGAACCACAACAACAAACAGCGAAAATGGACAGGGGAGATGGATTTAACTCCCCCCACAAGCCAGAGGTCTCTAAACTGCTATCATGTACTGTTTACAACCATCCCGAGAGGAAGAGGGGAGAGGGAAAAAAGCAAAAAATGGAGAGATGGCGGGAAGAAAGGCTGAAAGAGGTGCTGAATGGAGCCGAACAGGCAGCGTGCACTCTTTCATCTCGTTTGTTTTCCTCAGAGGGGCTTTCTCTGAAGTCTTCAATAGCCAGCAAAGCATGTAACGAGGCAAGGCCTTTCTGCTGCTCAGAGGAGGAAAGGCAGGCCAGAGCCACTGTGGGTTTTCTCAGATAATCCTGTTAATGCACACAAATGGGGGTGGTTCTGGAAGGCTCCGTGGCGGGCAGACAGCCACCTCCGGACATCGCTGCAACCTTTTGTGCCATCATCATTTTGTCTCTGCCTTGGCACTTCTTAAAAATGGTAAACCAAAACACACACCCACTCTACATGAGAAATATGTGCAACAAATAAATGATAACATGAGTAAAGCTCAAAATAATGTTGGCGTATATAAGGGGTTCACAAACTTTTATGTCAGCCTGAGCCCTATCAGTAACATCAAACCTTAAATGTGTTCACTTTTACTAAAATTATACTGGACACCATTTAAAACAAAAACAGAATTATCAAGCACTGAACTGGTGAGAACTGAGAGCGAAAATCAAAATTTTCTGAGAAAGACCAAAATCAAAATCTTTCCAAATAACTGCTTGACAGACGAATCTGACAGACGTTTAAAAAAATTTAAAAAATACAATTAAATAAAAAAATAATCCAAGGTCCCAGAACAAGAGACCACTGGTGACGATATCACACGCCTGCTTTCAGCTGAGAGAGATGGGCAGAGAGGGAGGTGACGGTTGGTGTGAACAGAGAGAAAAATAACAGCACATTGCTGCTCTATGGCCCTGCCACCCACGAGCACCTCCTGACAATCTCACTCATGACCAACAGCTGAAAGCCCTGCACCAAATCAAGACTGCGCACTACTTTATATCAGGGGGGTTGATGCAAAGGCCAGCTAAATTATGGATCATTACAATCTGCAGAAATTACATTTAATTGCTGCCACCTGCAGAGGGTTTAACCTAGTATACATTTTTGTATTATCATGCAAAGGGTATTTTTTCACTCCTGTCACACAGCTACAAGCGTAATGGCTATCTGTTGTTGTCGAGGTTGAAGGAGAGTTTTAATTCGCCTCACAAACCCAATTCGCTTTCAATGCAGGGTCTTCAGAAGGTTTGGCTCTTTAAATAGACTTTGAGGGTCCGCCGTCTCCTCAGCAGCCACAGGGATCTCTGAAGGACAGGTTACCGCATCTCCATGTTTAACAAGGGCCCGCTTCATTTCATTACACATGGCAACGCTCAGCGGAATATGTAATCATCTTTTTCACATGACATTTTGAATATCCAACTAGACAAATAATTGCGGCAATAATTGATAGCTTCGCGCAGGCGGCGGTATTATTGACTGGCGTGCCTCTCGCAAGCACCGGCGTGTGCCATGCGGGCATCGTGCTTGGCACGCTCACAGCCAGGTTCTTCTTCTGACAAAACTGTCACAATCTGTTCCGATGACGGGAGTCGGCGAGCCACCGACAGGTGCTCCAATAATCTGCTATTAGACTCTGAAGATTTTACTGGGTGGAATTAAAAGCAGCAGCCTGCCAAAGAAATTAGCCTCCCCCTCCTTTCGGTCTAATTTTAATTTTCTCAAGAGAGTTGAAAGAGTATTCTTTGTGTCATTGACTGTCTTTTTGAGAGGAGAAGTCGAGAGCTGAGCATTGGAGACGGACGAGCAGTAAAAGCAGACGAGGGACTCGTGGCTTCACAGCTGTTTAATGTGCGCAGCTACGTCTCTTGGCCGCCACTGGGTGCACAAGTTTGCTAAATGCAATGATAATCTGTGCCTTGACACTCGGAGCATTTAAGAGAAGAATTCGGAAAGCGGCCTTGCTCTAATTTTCACAGATTCTTCAGTTAATTAGAAAGCTCTCCAATTTGCAGCGAAAGCGGGTCAGTCCGGACAAGCTGGCAAGCCACGACGTTTGCGGCAGAGACTGCCGGTGACAGTTGTTGGACTGGTCTGCAGGAGCTGGCAGCGGCACGGCTACTTACAGACGGATGCGAGCGCTCAGTGCATTGCTGGCAGTTTTTACACAGGGAAATGTCAGAGCAATGTTACAGCACAGAGCCACGGGAAAACAAGAACACCCCCCACACCCCCCCAAACTGCCAACCACATCCTCACAGGACCGACTAATCCAGCTAAATCGGCACACACACACACACACACACACATTACACTGCAGTTAGATAAAGCCACACTAAATGATCTTGACAAAAAGTAAGGCTGTATTACAGAGCGGTGATGGCTTGGCAGAGAGTGACTGGTGCCCATGGTGAAACCGGAGACATGGAGGAAGGAAATATGTTGTGAGCCCCCCATCCACCCAATTCCCCCCCTGCTGAGTTCTGCATCTTGTGCAGGAAAACTGTAGCACACCAAACAGATAGCTTTACAGTGCAAAAATAACCAAAAAGTGTCAAGTTATGACTCGTGCAAATTTCAGACAGCTCGTCTGGGGCACAAAACGTATAAAATCTGCCTAGGGGACAGGTCAGACGTATTTTATTGCAAAAGTGCACTCAAGCGCACACACATAACCTGTTTGTTGGTGCTCGCGTTGTGTTAGTTACACAAGCGCATTTACAAATGAAAAATTGGTTTTGCCGTCACACCAATTTCATTAAAATACACTTAAATACAGCTAAGTGCATGAAACCAATGGATTTATCTTGACTGACACACATGGATGACTGACACGTATAGATGGAGAGCGTGTATATTTGGAGTAATGTCTACAGTTGGCTTTGTTAAGAGAGCGGGGTGCATTTCTATGTGTGCCGTCTGGATCGATGGCGCTGGCAGACTAAGATGAATGCCAGATTAAAACAGCTCGGGCAGCCCAATATCCCCGACATGCAGATTCATCCATTGTTCTTCCTCCCACCACTAAAAAATCCACCCCCCTCGCTCACACACGGCGTCCGTGGCAAACAAAAGCACCGGATACGAACGCACTTGCGTACAGCGATTCAAAGCCTCCTACATGTGAAAGCGCAGGTCATTTGGACAGTTGCTGGCATTTTGCGAGCTGTACTCTCAGCCTTCCATCTCGACAGCTTCACTGCTGTCACTAGCTGAGACTGCGGCTCCTTTTGTTTTGTCCTTGACGGTTGTGTTAAGATTCAACAGCTCTCAGAGATAATGGTAATTGAAGTAATGCAACAATGCAGTAACAGGATTACTGAATGCAGGGGGAGAAAGGACAATGCCATGTAATATCATTTTTGAATTTTATCAGCAGCTTATGCTTTCAAGAGCCTCTGCATATATTTGTGTTTGAGGTGTCCCTTCACCTTTGCACCTGCTCAAGTCACAAAATTATGACATTACAATTTAAGCATTACATTTTCATAAAGTAAATGAAGCACAATGCATATGAATCCTGTTAACACTGACAAATAAAATGCATTTTAGAAATCAATCAATGTCAAACTTTTTTAATCAAGATTAAGATGTGGGTTCAAATTTTTATAAAAGTACATGACAAAGTACTCAACTGTTCAAAAGTTTTGGGGCTGTATTTATTTGATCAAAAATAGAGTACAATTTTAAATGAATGTTTTCTATGTTAATATATTTTATTATTATGTAATTTACTCCTGTGATGGCAAAGCTGAGTTTTCAGCAGTAATTACTTCAAACATTAGTATCTGTTTAAATAAATAAATCAAAAACAATTAGTAATCCAGTGTATATGAAGATTCTGTAACTGGTCAACATTAATTTGAAGTTTTTAATCAACTTTTGCTGTAGTGTGACAAAATATATATACAAGTTTATAAGTTAAACTGCATGCACTTTTTAAAAGTTAGTACTACTCTAACCTTTGTCCTTTGTTTTAATAAAATGAAATGAAATTAAATAAAAAAATGAAATTAAATTAAATCTAATGGGTGTCTGTGTTTAACACATGTCAATGCTCAGGTCATGTGTGTCTCTCTCTGGCTTGTATCAGTATTCCTCCAAGCAGTCTGGCTGGGTCGGCCCAGCACCGCTCTCACACACTCGGCTCTTTGTCCGGTTCCAGACTCTTTGTGGTGTGCCGAGTGACTGGCCACAAACAAAGGCCTGTTTGACCAACACTTGTTCACTGACAAAGCCGGACAGAGGAAGTGCCATAAAAATCCTGCAAAAGACTCAGAGACACTTCTCACACTGTGTGTCCTCCAAACCCAAACATTATGCATTTCCCTCTGCCTCGCCAAAAGAACGCACACTAATATTTAAACAATGAGATGTAATGTGCCCATTAACTGCACTTTCCAAATAGATGGAGAGAGGGAAAAAAGACTGACTTTGAAAGAGATACAGTGATAACTAGAGCTGGTGCTCCTGGGCAGAAGCATGTCAGTAAGTAACCTGGACAGACCAGTGAAAATCTGACTTTCACATTTATTAACTTTCACCATTCCAAACCCTGATAAGAAGCAACTAGGTCACATTTCAAGACCCAAACAAAGAAACTTTCAGTAATGACAGAAAATATTATGTATTCACGTGTGGAGTTAAGAACATAAAATCTGTGACACAAAGAAATAGCGTATAGCAACCATTTGTTATGGGTCAATCGCCCTGGGTAAAAAAAACGGGTTAAAATTAAAAATCCTAATGGAATTCCCTCTCCACATTATGCGAGTAATCCCAGCATCAACTCATTCCAACGTACACCATGTCTCCCATCTGCCTGCCTGCCGGACAGCAAGTGCAATTAAGAGCGGGAGAGATTTCCACACACCTGACTCCCCTCTCCTTATCATTATTACAGTGAGGAGAGACGTGTCCCCTCCAATCAGAAATACACATGGCTAAACAGGGCCTGCCCAGCTAATGATAACCACAGAGAGTGGCATACGTTTCCCTCTCAAAGCCAGTCAAATCAAACCCCGCTGATCAGGCCCAAGCGTAACGTGCGCACGTATTCTGTTATTGCTGAATACTAGAAGTTGATTTCAGTATTTAAGAGCAACAATGAGGCTAATTTCACAATCCTCTTGGTGTGTCATTAGGCGCTGCTGTACAATCTGCCACACAAGAATGAAGACAAAACACAATTACCCCCGAGTGCTTTTAAAGAACTGGCATATGAAAGCGTTATTGTTTTGGCGACAAGGCCAATCAGGACTTTATATGTGTGTAAATGTATATTTGCGCATGTGAGACGCACGTGACCGTCGTATTGGTTTGACTTGTTATAAAGGATTGTGTACCTATAAAGTACTGGGTACCTAAGTTCCAGAGTCCCTGCTGGGATCCACACTGTGCTTCTCTGAACCCTTTGGCACTGGTGGCAGGTCATCCACAGTTATTCACTATATAATATGTATATATATATATATATATATATACATATTATATATATATATATATATATATACATATGTATATATATATATATATATATATATATATATATATGGCCTCAAATAGTATTATTTTTGTGCAATATTTATCTACAATGTTGTTGCATTATATAATAAAATATCAAACCAAGTGGCATTGCTTAAATTTTAAAACAAACCAAAAAAAAAAACAAAGCACACAAAGCAGCTTATGATACAGTTCAAAAATCTGGGGTTCGTAAGATTTAAGAAAAAATTGTAATACAATTTTAAAAATGTACTCAGCAAGGATGCATTATACTAATCAAAAATGAAGTACATCAACACATAAAAACATGCATAATGTTACTAAAAAATGCTGTGGAATTTTTACTCATGAAAGAATCCTTAAAAAAAAACAAACACTGTTTTCACAAAAACAACTGAACAACTGAATTTACCAGCTATACCAGCATTTTTTTTTTTTTTTGGCAAAAAATCAGCGTATTAATGATTTGCTAGAGTAAGCTGTGGAAAATCCAGCTTTGCCATCTCTGGAATGAATTATTTTAAAATACATTAAAATAGAAAACAGGTATTATGAATTTTAATAATATTTAACAATATTACTATTCTAATGTGTTTCTATTGTATTTTTTGTACAAATAAATGCTTGGATAGCATAAGAAACTTACCGACCCCAAACTTGTAAAGAGTAAAATTGTGTAGCTTTATCAATAAACTTTTTTTTGGACGCTTTCTATTTTTCTAAACAGGACACCTCTGCGATCTTACTAAGTACATCCTCTACAAATCATTTAGAGACAATTTATATAAAAGTAACTGCAAACATGTGCAAACAAAGTTCTAAACATAGCTCTACCATCATGTGTTTGGCGATACCACTTAGTTTGTTATCCATATCTAATACAACGACATTCATACACCCGTCCAAAAGTGTCTAAATACTGTATGTATATATATATATATATATATATATATATATATATATATATATATATATATATATGAGAACTAAACAACCCTTGTGAAACCTTCTCTTTAACCAGCAGTCAAACATTCTCCACTCATGTATGTGAATGTAGTCAGTGTGTGTATCCTAATGATAACTTCATGTAGAAGCAGCCCAGGAACAGTACTGGGGATCTGCTTTACCACTGGGGAACATGCCTGGAGAGCAGAAGCCCCAGAGGGACAGATGGAGCACTCTTGGCGAAGACATCCGTGAACAATGAACAAAAACGTTGTTCCGTCACTCGGATTATCGTAGCTGCCGTTCCTGCGCTTTGGATGTGCGAATCGGGCGTCTGTAGACACTGGAATGGATTGTTTAAAAATGAATTCCCGCATAACCTCATAAACATAATTTTAATAATACAGTCAGAGCCTCTTAAACTGTGTTTATGATTGTAATTAAATGGCCAAACCTTTATATAACCGTCAGAGCGTAAAACCGTGTGCGCATCATCTCTCTCTCTCTCTCTCTCTCTCGCGAGGAGAGAACCTCACTGCTGATGGTGGCAACTGTAGACTACTCTTAACCCAAAACCAAAATGTCAAAATTATAGAGAGCACAAATTACAGCATAGAAGGGTTGTGTGCTTTGCTCTTTTCTAAGGAGGAAAAAAAATTGCTGAGAGAAATACCAGCATCCAGATGCACACACATATATGGGACCCTAGAAAGAATGGGAAAGAAAGAGTGACATTCATTGTCATAAATAGCCTAATTAATCACTGTGCAAACTACTAGACTGCTCCAAATGCATCAATTAATTAAACCCAGATTCATTTATTCCTGTGGAGGAACACAGGCTTTGTGCCCAAAATCATTACTGCCGAAAAAGTCATTATTATTATTGGAATTAGATCTCCGATTTCAGTCTGAGGTATCCCAGATTTACAAAAATGCTTTTTTGAAATATACTTTTCAATATGGCTGAGTACTAATTAAGCCTTAGTGCTCATTTAACCCACACAAATGGCAAAACACCATCAAACACACAGATCGTCCGTATAACAATGCAGCAAACCGGCGCACGGCCGGGGCTTCGGCTGCAGCCTCTGAAGCGCAGATCATGGAGACCTCTTTTCTTCATTGTCTCACTCGGAGCCAGAGAGAACGAGGGAATGAAATAGACGGGAGGAGGAGGGGGGGTGAGTGAGATATTCACAGCACGTTCTGCATAAATGTATCGCTGCATCTGTAAGGAAGAGAAATTGGAGCTGCGCAGAGCTGGGGCCCGGGGCATGGCTTCAGACACTGTCAAAACATTTTCAGCCATTTTAATTAGAGGACCAAAGCCAGTTCTGAGGCTCCATAACATTTGCTTTCACATAATTGCACTTCGCTCAGCGTTTTCGCCCTTTCTGTCCCCCATCGTATTCAACTTGGGCAATTCATATTTCCATTAAGGCTTTTTTGTGCTTTTTCAATTTGAATATATTTTCTTATAGGACATTCAAACATTCATGAATAGCGTGTCCTACGGTGGCTGAACAGCTGGAAGTCTGTTCGCTTGTACTTCATTAATTATTCAGCTACCTTCGGCTCTGTCACTGTAGTATAGTGTATATGAAGTACAGTACACGGGAGGCTTTCACAGCTCTTATTCTGCATTTATCCCCTTTTAATCCCTATGCTCAGAAAAACAAACAAGCACACAAATGCTGACACTTGTGAAGGAAGGTTTCAAATAAATTCAGGGTGGTAATTTTTTCCTGTTTCTTCACACGCAATAGGTCAGCGGTCACCTGCACACACACACACACACATACACGGAGAGAACAGGGATGTGCAGGGACATGCAGACCAGGGCAGTCAGCAGCAGCAGCAGCAGCTGTCAGCCATAGAAGATCACTCATCAGCCTTATAGTACCATCATAAAGCTCAGCAAACATCAGGTAGTGGCCTCACGCCCTTGGAAAGACACACATACATAAAATAAAACACTCTAACAAGCCGCTATAATTTATGTTAGCAATAGGCATGCAAGTATTGCTCTTATTTGCTGTAATGGATTATGTTTAAATATTTCAAGTGAGCAATAAAATCTGATTTCTTCAGCTTCTTTAGATCAAATAAAAAAAACTGCATTTTTAAGAATGATTTAGGTTAGGAGTTTTCAAATATGTGACCCTGGACCACAAAACCAGTCTCAAGTAGCACGGGTATATTTGTAGCAATAGCCAAAAATATGTACATATAAACAATTGATTTTACTTTTATGCCAAACATCATTAGGATATTAAGTAAAGATCATATTCCATTAAGATATTTTGGAAACTTCCAATGTAAATATATCAAAACTTAATTTTTGATTAATAATATACATTGCTAAGAACTTCAATTGGACAACTATTAAGGCAATTTTGTCAATATTTTGATTTTTTTTGCACCCTCAGATTCTAATTTCAAGAATTGACCCTTATGACTGGTTTTGTGGTTCAAGGTCACATATACTAGTACGGATGATAAAAGTGACATCAAATAAAAATGAAAAGTTGGTTTCATTTTAATACTACACATTTCCTACCGTAAATATATAAAAACTTAATTTTTGATTAGTAATATGCATGCTAAATCTTAATTTGGCTTAAAGGCAATTTTCTCAATATTTAGATTTTTTGCACCCTCAGATTCCAGATTTTCAAAAAGTTGTATCTCGACCAAGTATCGTCCTATCTTAACAAACCATACATCAATGGAAAGCTTATTTAATTTTATATGATGTATACATCTCAATTTAAAAAAAATGACCCTTATGACTGGTTTTGTAGTACAGGGTCACAAATAATTCAGCGTTAGTTATTATCTAGTTGACACTCCAACATAGTAGATGGCAGTATTGCACCTTAACGCTGGTTGCGACCTGGCATAAAATGAAAAAAAGAACAAGAAAAAGACAAAGTGTGTAACTCTTGCCGCACAAAATCTTTGTCATCAAAAGAGGCAAACTCAAAAAAATGAAGTCGACACCATTATTTATTTATTGAGGCAATTCTAAATGCCAATTGGCCCTTAAATCTAAGACTTTCATTCCTACATCTGCCATATTAAAAATTATGTTTTTTTTCTCATAAATTTCTACAAGTGGTTCATCTCCTCCCCCTGTCTCTGGTATCTCTCTCTCTTTTACTCTTATTCATTTGTCCATCGGCACCAGGGGGCTGTTCAGGTGTTTGTTTTTCCCAGCCCAGACTATCTTTGGAAATGTTTTTTTTTTTCCCTCCACTATCTGGCTGCAGGTCTGCACTGACTCAACCTCAGGGGTTCAGAAAGGGGCAGGGTGGAGGGAGGGGGGGAGTTGATGAGAGAGAAAGAAAAAGAAAAGAACAAAAGGAAAAGTTAAACCTGTAAGTCAGAGCCCTTTTTGCTCTGCGGTCTCAGGAGAAGAAACCTCAGCAAGACTGACCCTCTCTTATAAACACACACATACACAATCTAACACACACACACCTCGCCTCACCAAGAGGCTGCTTTCTGCCTCACAGATGCCCAGAGCTCTCAAAATAACAAGAAAAGATGAAGAGAGAAAAAGCAAGTAAGAGAAAAGGAAGTGAGACATATGGGACTTCGAGCCTGATTCTGATATGAATTAGAATATTGAGAATATTGGAATAGAAATGTAGACTCAAGTGCTACATTTGTTGCAATTTTCATGCATCTTTGTGTTAAGGACATGAGTCAGAATTGATTAAATTACTGCTAAAAGTACTAAAAAGCAACGTTATAAATTGCAACAGGAATATGGAAATATTTTTCAGAATAAAATATGTGAAATTTTGTGCACACTGAAAACACAGAAACCATATAGGCAAGCTACACCACTTCTCAGCATTTTCTCTCTCTCTTTCTCTCTGTATTAGAAAACAATCTTCAAATATATTCAACCGAGAGCAACAATCAATAAAAGGACATTTTTAACACAGATACATACTGTAACTGCTGCCCCGTCAACAGTAAAATCCCCTCAGTGATTCTGGTGGCAGTAAGGGTGGTGAGAGAGCCATAAAAAAGTTTATTCACATAACTGCCTCTTACTGCCTCCTGGAGCCACTGACCCTTGCACTACAAGAGCTGACAGACATGCAGAGAGAGGTGTGAGGAGCCCATGTGTGTGTGAGTTCATGACTAACACATGGGCAAATCCCAGAGATCGAACTGGAGCTAGCTTCTATGCTAGCACAAGCTAATACGCAAACCAATAGCGAAGGAATCTCCCCATGCAACATTCACCGGAAACAACTTAAATCCACATTAAAAAATGTAGTTAATAAATAAATAAAAACATCACATGTGACTGTGGATCACAAAATCAGTCATAACGGCCAATTTTCTAAATAATAATAATAATGCTGAATATAAGCTTTCCATTGATGTATGGTTTGTTAGGATAGGACAATATTTGGCCGAGATACAACTATTTGAAAAAAAAAATTAAATATTGGGAAAATTGCCTTTAAACATGTCCAAATGAAGTTCTTAGCAATGCATATTACTAATCAGAAATTAAGCTTTGATATATTTACAGCAGGAAATTTACAAAGTATCTTAATGAAACATGATCTTTTTTTTTTTTTTTTTGATTTTTGACAAAAAAGAAAAATCAATAATTTTGATCCATACATGTATTTTTGGCTATTTCTTACTACTTAAGACTGGTTTTGTGGTCCAGGGTCACCAATAATAACAATACATACTTTAGATATTATTTTAAAGTCTCTGTCACGCATATTTAATGACTTATTTTCATATTAAATAACTGTTATTAATGTATGTAGGACCAAAGCACACACAAACAGTTAATTCAATTTATACTGTATTTACTTGTGTATACACAACAGCATGAACTGCAATAAAAAGTGTAACCAAAAGAAAAAAAAAACATAAGAACATTAGAACAGTGAACAGACTGCGTTAGTGAGGCTTGGTGAAAAAGAAAAGCGATGAGAGAAGGTCCAAACAGATAGATCACTCACTCTGCCTCACGGCTCAGGCCTGTGTCTGACAAGAGGACAAAAATTTCTCTAAATTATTCAGAGTGGACAAGCACACATCTACTGGGCACTGCCCTAAAAAGAACATATCCAGAGAGCGGGAAAGTAAGCGAGAGGCTAGCAGGGGTTGGGAGGGAGAAAACGGGAGAGGGAGAGAGAGAAGCAGCAGTTTGATGAACGTCAGAAGAAAGGCAGTATTGCAGCAGCAGGCCGCCTGGGGCTAGTTGTGTAGGAGAACACAGAGGCACACAGCCGTTACAGAGCAGTCAATAACGACACAGCCTCTGACATTTACACAAACACCAAGGCCCCGCCACTAGCGCCAAACAAACACCCCCAAAACACATACACACCGCCTTTAAAGGAAGCCCACGGTAGCTCCTCGCACTGCGAAGCAGAATGGGAGCGAAAAAGAGGAAGCTACGGACAAGTGCGTGCAGCGGGTCTTTGCGCAGGAGAAAGACAGGGCATGTAAGGAGATTGCGAGGTGTTGAAGATCCCTTCGCTTCACCGCTGTCTCTTATCATCAATCTCGTCCAGAGAAATTACCGGCCGTCCTGGTTTCGTTTTTTATCTTACTTAAGAGGCAAGGGAGAGGGCAGCTGGCAAATTACAGAAATATATAAATCACACATTAAAAAGTTCCAGAAAACTATTTGCAATCCTTTTTTTTTTACTGGTGTGTGCGTGCTCGAGTGTGAGTGCTCCATTAGGGCATTTTGAGAGCAGTCTAATGTGGCTAATGTTCCCATCAGAGATACTCTAAGTGCTGTGCCATTCATTTCCCTTCCACCCCCCTGAGCGCAGCGGTCACAAGCCCTCCAAATGCTTCCCTTCGAGGAGTGGCCAGTGCCTTTTAGCCAGGCCCAAAAGATCGGCCGGTCGCGCGGGAAGAGCCAGGCCCCGACCACCGACGCCCTCTCCCAAAGATATGGGTCTACTAATTACCCCCATATCGACACCAACAAACAACTTTTAAGACCTATTAGAGGACAGTTGTCCGGGAAGGGGTTTTATATCCCATTAAAACCAGAAGATTAAATTGCTATTCACATAAATTCACCCGGCCTCAGATACCGGTAGGACTCGGATGCTAATAGCGTGTGGCCTATCGCTGCTAAACAGGCTACGGCAGGATGCCACCCTCCTGGAAAATAGCCTCGAGTGCGATCGCATAAATAACCTAGGCTTTTCCGTTGAAGCCATTTCAGGTTTCAGTGGAATTCCTGTTCTCATGTCTCTCCCGACCTGTTTTTGTCTTTGCGCTCCCCGTGCTCCATTCCCAGAATCCCCTCAGCATTCGCTATCTGGGTTTCTTTGTTGCTCCTGCCTTTCTCGGCTTTCGGTACGGCCTGGAGGAGGGGGGAGGCGGGCACGAGGAACGGGCTGGATCTGCCGGGGCAAGAACTAGAGGTAATGTCAGCCAAGGCCAGAGAGAGCGAAACCCAGCAACCATGTCAAAGCCAACAAACACTCCCTATCTCATTCCCAAAGGAACTCTGTGACTCACTCTGCAGCAAGCCCCCGATTCACTCCAAAACTTCTCAGCGTAGCCATAACATACATGCCTCAAATTTGGCGTAGAAACCGCAGCGACTAATACCAGAGATGTGTGTG